>JAMPIV010008854.1:0-86104 GCA_024509875.1 Oreohelix idahoensis | reverse complement strand
CAACTCTATTTATTGCTAGTTTTATACTGATTCTGTATAATAGTAGTTAGCAGAGCTTCTTTTGTTCACAATGGAAAATAAGACAAAGTAAGTTCCTTGGAAATCGGTACATCAACAAACCGTTGCCTGAAAATGAGACACCTATTGTCGATAGTGACGCTATAAAGCCTCTGTGCTCCTCAGCAAAGAAAATAAAGGTCCAAGAAAGTGAAGGACAAGCTAAAAAATGACAACAGAGGAAATGTGTTTATCCTTATGGATGTAAAACTGCTGTTTGGGTTTTTATGCGCTAACTTTAGATGTGACAAATGTTATCAGTACTCACTGACCTGTGAGATCGTCGAAGAGACTCGGGATGGCTTTTGTCATGAAATCAGTATCAAGTGCACAAACTGTGTCGAATGGAATGCCAATTTCAATACTTCTGATGTTTCATCTCCAGCTACTCACAAACACAAAGAAGTAAATGTGCGAATGGTGGCATTTGTGCGTTCTATTGGGAAAGGCCACAGTGCATTGCAGAATTTTTCGATATACATGAACACAAGTCAACCCATGGCAAAGAAAGCATACAGGAGAACGCTGCACAGGATCTATTCAGCAAGTAAGGACATTGCAATGGAAAGACCCTAAGAGCACCGAAAACGGGATTCATAGACACTGCAGCTGCAGTTGAAGGAGACCTTTATTCAACAGGAGCTCATTAAACTTCATTTTGTGAGTTCTTTTTCTGTTTTTCTTCGATTTCTCGGAATTGTCTTTTTAACATAATTGGTGATCTTTGAAACAAGATATCTCTGGATCTGTACATTCAATTGACATGAAAATTAACACAGTTGGTTGTCATATAATCTTACAGATTCTGACCTAAAATGAATACAATTGAATTCAAAGTTTTAGTTTTATGACCATCGTGCATATATAATGAGGCACAAATATCAAACATTCCAGAAATATAAATTTTGAAAATTCATTAAAAATTAACCTTTCTGTCAATCTCTGTCATTTTAGGTCATAACCTCACGCTATATATAATGATTCAATCTGCCAAGTTTCAGTCAGATCCTTGTTCAAATAACATAGTTATGATGTTTTGAAAAAGGTGTATAATTTGTTCACTACGGCGGCCATATCGGATAGCTAATTTGCATAATTAATGAGGTCATTATGTGGACAAAAATTTTAAGTCCATACTAACACTATACCCATGGTTGTTTGATTCTGAAAGGACAATTTGAGTTTTTTACCCTATCAAGGTAGCCTACTACCTTAAACTGAATATGGACAGTTAACAGCGATAGCTGATACTGATGACTGATCGATGTGATCCAAAGGTTTAATTAAAGCAGCAACTTGTATTTACAAGTTTGTTAAGCAGATAACTGGTGTTTTGTCCCATGAATTATTTTTTATGAGTTGAATTGTGTTAAATTAGTATGCGCTTATTATGCGTCTACTCAAAGATATGATTTTTTTTTTTTGGTTAGAAATCATACATATTGTTAACATCGATATCATTTTTGATATATTCATTATGGATTTAAATTACTTAGAAATAAATATGCAATTTTTCGGTAACTTAGGGTTACGAAATTTTTTGTATTGTATTTTTTAGAAAATATTTTTCTGGCATTGTAATATTTTTCCGTACCCAACGCTTCACTATGCGCTAGAGGTGTAACAATGCGTAGTAGTGGTAGTACTTTTGGAAAAATATTTTTCTAATATTATGATGCATTTTTTTTTCTTTACTTAGCATCTCATGGTGCGTCAGTTTGAATTTATTGATACTAGTCATCCAGATTTAATGATATTGGTGTTGCTATCGATTTCATATCAATATTGTCTATTAAATTCATTATTGCGTATGGATGAGTTTGATAACTAGGGTAACTTATTTACTATGCTTTACTTAGTTATAGCTTGTTTTTGTGTTTTGTTATACACACACACATTGCTTTTGTGTTTTATACTTTATGATATGATTGTATGTAGTTTTATCATATGTTGTTTGGTAATAATTAAGTATTATTACCATCTTCGTCTACATACATATCTTGACTTAATCTTTTCTTCAACTGATAGGTTTATACTTCCAGGTTTAGCCTGCGTATCTTTTGATTCTATTTGGGTACTTTTTCGTCTTACTCTACTTATACTTCTATCTGTTGTATGGTTGGGTAGATTACATGATTAAATATGACGTAGCTATTTTTGATGATTGTATTTATTTTATATGACAGGTATTGGGTAAATTATTATTAGTACCATGTCATATTGGTGATGGTTTCGCCTTTTCCGATTTTGTTATCTGAGATTTTTGCCTATGCCTCATTTGTTACTATACACTTATTGCATATATATTTTTCCCGCAATATTTTTCGGACTTAACGAATGTTGTTTTTCTAGTTGGAGACAAGAGTTTCAGTGACCCCTAAATTTTTGTAAGGTACTTTTCAAAAAAATGATGTTACCATTTTTTTTCCTTGGGGGGTGGTGTAAGCTGTTGCAGGCTGAATTACCTCACTCCTAGCCCTTGGGAATTAATTGTGAGAAGTCTAGTACAAACAAGGCGGATTTTGGTTGTCCCGCTCGGTTAATTGATTTAAAAATATAAATCTATTGTTTGCTCGTATGTACGAGAATAGAGCGTGTTAATCGCTGCTAACATCTCACGGCGAGTCCCGTGTGAGATGAATTTGTTTAAGATTTTGTGAGGTGAGCGACAGTTGCCCAGCTTGCCCGGGTCAGGTGATTTGACTGAGGTGTGCTGGGTAAGGTGATTTTGAGTGACAGAGAGTCCCCAGCGTGTGTACGGGGAAGTATGTAGTGGCCATGTTTTTTTCGGAGTGTACCTGGGAATATGTTGGTACCAGAATTACTGATGGATATTTATGTGTGAATCCATTAGATTAATATGTGATTTATCTGCAGATATATAGATAGATAGAGAGTATATTATTTCAAAAGATGCTCTATAGAATCCATGGACATATTTATACTCATGCACTGCTATGACAGCAGGTGTTTTTGAGGCCATACATATATCAGTATTAGAAGGATCCGTGGACATGTTATATTCTTACACTGCTATGACAGCAGGTGTTTTTGAGGCCATACATATATCAGTATTAGAAGGATCCGTGGAGATGTTATATTCTTACACTGCTATGACAGCAGGTGTTTTTGAGGCCATACATGTATCAGTATTAGAAGGATCCGTGGACGTATATATTAGTAGCACTGTGATCTTTACAGGCTACAGAAAGGGAGAGCGCTAAGGATTTCAGATATATTACTACTGAGTGGATCCAGGAACATATATTGGTAGCGCCGCGGTGTTGGTAGCCTACAGGATGAGATAGCGCTGATAGGATCCATGAATATCTTAAAGTTCTTGACGATACGTCGAGGCCGGGAGGAGTACAGGCCTTTAGTTCGTATGCTGGGTGAACATTGAGAACTTACCTGTGTTATTTGTTAGTTCATATGCAGGGTGAACATTGAGAACTTACCGGTATTATTTCATCTATTGTAACTGTATTTTGTCGTTGTTATGGTGATCGTATCGTGGCGTGATTAAATTGTCTAAGAAAACGTCACCAGATTGTTCCACGATCCATGACTCTTATGTGTATGTGCTGTTTGGACATTACACACAACATTTATCAATAGGATGTAACACACACTATGGATGTATCAGTGGTAGCCAACAACATTTCATGGTGGTATCAGATATATTCATGTATTAGTTTATCAGAAAGAATGTTTTGCAAGTAGACCCATGTCTCGTCTCGCTATTGCTAAATCATACTGAGCCATGTTGTCATTCATCCTACATGCAGACATCTGAGACACGCTCATCTCATATACAATAGAAATAGGCGGGCTTGAGGACAGAAATTATCCCCTATTTTTACTTGTTACAAGTTTTATTCGTGTCATCAAACCTGAGGTCGTATGTCCAGTCAATCCAGATGCCTGGAACTTCGCATGAGCACAGAGATTGTACCTGAGCTACATCTTTAGTCCTCCTCAGTCTTTGGTGGGCTAACGAAACGATCATCAGCAGGTGTGATGTGCAAGAAACTAAGAAGGACAGAACTTTTGAGAGATGAGTACACATTAGTACCATTTCTGTCAGCAATTGTGGGCCATTAACTGTCAGTGACGAAAAAGAGATTTAGAGTAGCAAGTAACAATAATAAGATCATAGCTGATAAATTTTATTTTTATATATATTTACTATAACTAAGTAACAGCACAGCTGATATAATTGTTTTGTTCCTATAATTGGAAGACTTGTAATGTACAAGTGTGTATATATATATATGTATGTGTGTATGTGTGTGTGTGTGTATGTGTGTGTGTGTGTGTGTGTGTGTGTGTGTGTGTGTGTGTGTGTGTGTGTGTGTGTGTGTGTGTGTGTGTGTGTGTGTGTGTGTGTGTGTGTGTGTGTGTGTGTGTGTGTGTGTGTGTGTGTGTGTGTGTGTGTGTGTGTGTGTGTGTGTGTGTGTGTGTGTGTGTGTGTGTGTGTGTGTGTGTGTGTGTGTGTGTGTGTGTGTGTGTAAATCATTTGTAAACTTACAAATCCATTACATTCCATTATTTTCAACATTCACCCTTCAGCACAAGAGTAGTCAGTGTTTATACTAAATAAATAATAAGGAAATTGTACTGGAACTTTCCAACTGATGTTCAAGAGTTTTCTAAGACATTTGTTCTCGAATGTATTCAGCTTGTTCTCCAATGATTTTGTTATTTTCCAACTCTCACAGCCGTATGTTAACACTGAGATAACATTTGAATTAAACAGACGAAGCTTGGTATGTATATTCAATGATCGTAATTTCCAAATGTTAGATAATCTATTGAAGGCGCTAGCTGCCAAAGCAATTCTAGTATGGATTTCTCTTGTTGTGTCACCATCCTGAGTCATTTTACTGCCTAAATAATTGAAACTTTCAACTTTCTGTAGTTTTTCCCCGTTCAAGATGATATCAAAGGTCTCGTTAGAAAAGTTCATAGCTTTAGTTTTAGAGGCATTTATTTGGAGGCCTATTTTAACCGAGAGATGACACAAATTATTTATTGCTTCTTGGGATTGTCTTGGTGTTGAACTTAAGAATGCTACATCATCTGCGAAATCCAGGTCCCCCAGGAATTTTCCATTTGTCCATTTTATACCTAATTGTTCATTGTGGGTATAGTTTCTCATAACCCAATCAATAGCTATTCCAAAAAGTAGTGGTGACATAATACAGCCTTGTTTCACCCCTGTTTCTACTGTAAACCATTCTGCATTCCCTTTATTTGTTCTAACACAACATCTTGCATTGTCATATAGTGCTTTGATTATATTCACATATTTTGTTGGAAAACCATAGATTGTAAGTATCTTCCACAATGATGGGCGGTGTAGACTATCAAAGGCTTTTTGAAAATCGACGAAGGTGATAATAAGTGGCGATTGCCTTTCCACTGATTCTTCTATAATTGTTCTTAGTGTGAATATTTGATCAATACATGATCGTTTCGGCCTGAAACCCGCTTGTTCTTCTCTGATCTTTTCGTCAGCATGCAATTTAAGTCTTTCTAACATCATGCAACATAATAATTTTCCAGGTACTGATAATAGAGATATACCACGGGGTGGCAATTTATGTCTGTCTCCTCTCCACTAATGTTTCGAGATCACATCATTCACAGCCGTAACTAATTTGTGATACCAGTAGTTCTCTCAGACACTGGGACTTCACCACTTTCTGCAGAAATTCTATTTCTGTAATTGTCAGTACTATACTGATCCTAGAGCCAATAAAAACCTCACGCCACACTGGGGCTCGTTCCTGGGATATTTCTATATTCCTTGAGCCATACTTAGTCTATTCATCTATCTACACTCTATCTTGTGCCACCCATAGATAACAAAAGAAACACATTTTTGAGAAAATTCTATAATAGGTTTTTTTCCTGTTTTCTTAGGAGGAGTACCATTTAGTACTCAGTAAATAGTTGATGCTCACAAAGTTGCATGGAAACTATTTGTTCATTTAAATTAATTAAGTTTAATTATAATATTTGGATATAGTAAATTTACATACCCTATCTAAGTACCGCCATGGCTGATCTAGTGAAGGTCAGAACTGCGGTCATGCAGATGGGTAAGGAATTAAATATTACAGGTGGTGCTCTTATTCAGTATGTCACAACAGAAGTGGACAAACACATGGATATGGAAGAAAGAAAGTTGCAATTAGAGACTGAAGCAAAGAAATTAGAAGCTGAAAGAGAAGCCAAAAGACTGGTAGCTGAGAGAGAAGCCAAAAGACTGGAAGCTGAGAGAGAAGATAAAAGACTGGAAGCTGAGAGAGAAGACAAAAGACTGGATGCTGAGAGAGAAACTAAAAGGTTAGAAGCTGAGGAAAGGAAATTACAAGCAGAGAGACCATCAGTTGAGATTAAAAGAGCTTAAATTCAGGCAACTACTGGCAATAATGGAGGTAGCTCACCTCACTCTGAGAGTAGCTCCATCCAGAGCACCTCAAGTGGGGCCATGAATTTTCATCTGGACCCATTTGTTGAGAAAGAAGACGCCATTGAGTCGTACCTGGATAGATACGAAAGACTTGCCACTACCTATGGCTTAGTGAAAGAAAAGTGGAGTCTTAAACTATCTCAGAGATTGAGAGGTGTGGCCTACAATGTATAGTTGAAGCTTTCAAGAGATGACCAGGAAGATTATGAAATCCTGAAGTAGGCATTGCTTGTGAGATATGAAAAGTACTCAGAATCATATAGAAAGAAATTCCGAACAGCTAAACTTCTTCCAGGAGAAAAATATCACCAATTCTCTGCTAGATTGGAAACCTATTTGGAAAAATGGAGTAGTTTAGGAAAGTGTCAAGATCTGAAAGAAATGAAAATGATAGAGCAAGTGAAAGAGTCCATGCCTCAAGAAATGAGGAAGTTTTTCATGGAACAAGGAGCAGAGAGATTGGAAGATATTGTAACTGTTGCTGAGAGATATCAAGCAGCTCAGGCAGATATATTAGGAAATAGGAAGAAGCAGGGTGAAAACTTCCAATCACCACAAAACTATTCCAAATATGAACAAAGGAACCATACCACAAGAAACAAACAAAGATTTAACCAACAGGTCAAAAACCCTCTAAGATCGGATAAGACACCTTACCGGAAGGAAGGAAAGATGTGTAAAACTTGTCTAATGAGTAACCACAATACTGCAGACTGCAGAAGGAAAACCCCTCCTTATCTCGTTGCGTGTCTTACAACAGGGAACAAGAGAAGGAAGGAACTGGCAGTTAATCAGAATGACCTCCGTCATCCCCCTGTCTGTGTGGAAGTGACATGTAATGGCACTAAAATTCAGTGCTTATATGATTCAGGTTTGGAATTCGACTCAGTCGTGAGTGCAACCCTAGTGCACCCTGATCAACTTACCACAGAAACAGTGGACATACAAGTGGCAATGCGTGGAACCGGCACCATGACACTTCCCATAGCAAGGATCAACGTGAGAACTCGCTATGTGGAAGGAGTGATAAGAGCAGCAGTGAGTGATGATCCTATATACCCGCTGGTAATAGGATGTAAATATGTCTTTTTGGGTGACACAATAAAACCTGTTGTCATGGCAGCAAACCATACCAGGTCGAGCACCAAAAAAGAGGTGGGAGATCCAATAAACATTCATCGTGATAAAGATGAAAAGGGCTCAAACAGCAGACAGCACATTGAAGCCTTGTTTTGGCAAATTGCCAAAGGCCCATAACCCTTCAGAGAAAGGAGACTACTATATGGAAAATGGTCTACTCTACAGACAAGCTGGAAAAGGACCTAAAAGGCATGGACAGCTGATAGTGCCAAAATTTTACAGGGAGGAAATTATGGAGCAAGAGCATGCTACATCAAGCAGTGGTCACAGAGGAAAAGGAGCCACTGGTCAAAATATAGCATTGCGATATTACTGGCCAGGAATAATTGAAGACATAAGTTGGTATATGAAATCTTGTTCAGAACGTAACCAGGTAACCTCATTCAGAAGCGTAGACCAGTTACAGGACCTAGGGAAGCATTGTTGCGGACGTAGGCCCACCAAGAAAACACACAAGAGAAAACAACAGGTAGATGCAGTGATAAAAAGAAAACAAAATCACACGTCTACTGTTACACCAATAACCATGGCAACTCTCCGTATTGTACAGAGAAGGGACGAGAGACATCCCAACCCGACTAGATATTTGTCGGAACACCATGGCTTGGATCATTTGAAAAATTTGGTTAGTCAGCAACCAGTATTAAAAAAGCTGCAGAAACAAACCCGAACGATAGGGGGTAGGAACCAGGGCTGTACCAAACAGTTGATAGAGACAGGCTCCACTTCGGTCTACTGCCCCTTACAATAGAAATAGGTGTGGGTCCGGCAACGTTGTTGTATTGCTGTCCCCATATACGGTCCACTGGAAGCATTGTTGCGGACATGGACTGAACATTAGCAAGCACAAACACTCAAGGATGAGATTGACTATCTCTTAAAATAGAAAATTATTTCAAAGTCTGAATCTCCCTATAGCTCAAGTGTGGTGCAATTAAGAAAACCGTGTAGTGAACACAGGTTATGTGTTGACTACAGGAAGCTAAATGCGATCACCAAATCTCAGGTGGATCCATTACCTGACACCAACCAGCTGTTCTCTACACTGAGTAAGGCTAGGTATTTATCGAAGGTAGATCTAAGCAAGGGATACTACCAAATACCAGTGAAACCAGAAGTTAGCAAAATGCTGGCATTTAGTACATCAGACGGACACTACGAGTTTAATGTACTACCCTTTGGGCTGAAAAATGCTCCAAGTATCTTTTCAAGAATGATGAGGAAATTGTTGGAACCTCTACAAAATCCCCATATCACTAACTTTATGGATGACATTCTTGTTTCTACAAACACATTTGAAGAGCATATAGTAGCGCTCTCCGTGTTGTTTAACAGACTGAGAGAAACTGGATTGACTGCACGTCCAACCAAGTGCTATATCGGTTGTAAGGAGTTGGAATTCCTAGGTCACACTATTTCTACAGGTCATATGTCTCCTGACCCAAAGAATATAGAGAAGTTAAAGAAGGCACCCCGACCTCAAACGAAGAAAGATGTGAGGTCATTCGTGTCATTATGTGGGTTCTATCAGAAGTACATACCCCACTTTAACTCTCTGTGTGCACCATTAACCAACTTAACGAAGAAAGGACAGCCTGACAAAATCCAATGGAATGCTGATTGTGAAAAAGCTTACACAGAGCTAAAAGCAAAACTCACCAGCAAACCCATCCTTACGCTACCCAATATCTAACAGGAATTTGTATTAAGGACGGACGCTAGCAGTGTAGGTATTGGTGCAACTCTCTTGCAGCAATCAAAAGTCAAGCCAGAGGAACTTTTACCCGTCGCCTACGCCAGTAGGAAACTGAATGCAGCTGAGTCGAATTACTCGACCATAGAGAAAGAATGTTTGGCTCTAATTTTCTTCTTCTTCTTCGTTCGCCCTGAAAAGGACGGTGGTTGCGTTGTGTCTGTTTACGCCGTAGCTGTGATATCTGCACCTTTCGATCGACACATCCGACTTCAGCACGGCATGTTTTAGTGACCGGGTTTGCCTTCCCATTTTGATCCGTACTCGCTCAGCCAGACTGCACTGCTGCAGACTGTTTCCAGGACCACCACGTGGAGGTGGAGTACGGTCTTGACCAGCTCTGGTTCGCTGGTCCTGATGCAAGCAGTCAAGCTATGGGTCGCTGACTGCATTCACTATTGCTGCATCTTTGGGTCCCGCCTCTAATTTTGTCCATCGACAAATTTTCACCTTACCTGTATTGGACACACTTCATTGTCCAAAGCGATCACCAGCCTTTAACATTCTTGGCTGCATCTAAAAAGTTAAATTCGAGATTGTTAAGGTGGAGTCTGCTTCTGGCGCCTTATTCCTTTACCCGTGAATTACATTCCGGGAAGAGACAATGTAGGAGCTGATTTTTTAAGTCGACACGCTATTACTCTGGAAGGACAGACGCAAAATGATTAACTACAGCAGGTGTTTACACTTCAGCTACGACAGGTCACAGCTTGGAAAGAATGGGGCTATGTCGTGAAACGAGTGTGTGTAAACCCACTTCTGAGTTTAATCATTATGTCGGGATACAAATTTGCCCCAGCGAATCAACGCACAGTCGCTGAACCAGAACAAATTACACGAAGTTACGCCAGGGAAAAACTTAAGCCCTGTTTTTTGGATGTTGGTTGCGGCCATCTTGTCACCCAATATGGCTTACAAACAGAATAAAATAGCCATAAGCCCTGTTTTTCAGGGTGTCAAACTTGATTTATTGCTTACCTGCGTGCATTGACCTTTCAGACTGCGTCATTAGTCGAGTCAAAACCTGGCCTGTTTAAATCTTAGAGGGTAAGCATAATTATACCGGTAGGAAAATAGGCCCACAGCAGGTATATAATGTTGGTATTTGTTGTGTGTCATTTATACTACCTACACCTGTATATATTTAATATATTTTGGTTCACTGTGAATGTATCAGGTTACTGATTATATCTTGGGGAATTAGGTATAATGATTGTATTTCCAAGACGAAGACTAATAGGACTCATACTTCAATCTATTGTCTCCTATAACTTCAGTCTATTATCTCAGATAAAACCAGCTGAAATATAACCAAAACAGTCCTTGTTAGGACTCAATCTATCGTCTCCTATAACTCAATCTATTGTCTCACATAACTTCAGTCTATTATCTCAGATAAAACCAACTGAAAAATAACCAAAACAGTCCTTGTTAGGACTCAATCTATTGTTTCATCTAACTCCAATCTATTGTCCCACATAACTCCAACCCGATATATAACCAAGTAGTCCTCGTCTCATGTAACTCCTATCATCAGAACACATTAATATTGTTAGGCTATGTGTTGCCAGCGAGTGTGGCACTTGTCGGGGAGGGCCTGGTATATTATAGGGGGAAGGACATTGTTGTATCACACCTAGGTGTACATATTATTGGATGTATTCATATATTGAATTTATATTATTGGATATATTCATGTATTAATTTATCAGAAAGAATGTTTTGCAACTAGACAAATGTCTTGTCTCGCTATTGCTAAATCATACTGAGCCATGTTGTCATCCATCCTACATGCAGACATCTGAGACACGCTCATCTCATATACTATAGAAACAGGCGGGCTTGAGGACAGAAATTATCCCCTATTTTTACTTGTTACAAGTTTTATTCGTGTCATCAAACCTGAGGTCGTATGTCCAGTCAATCCAGATGCCTGGAACTTTGCATGAGCACAGAGATTGTACCTGAGCTACACCTTTAGTCCCCCTCAGTCTTTGGTGGGCTAACGAAACAATCATCAGCGGGTGTTATGTGAACGAAACTAAGAAGAACAGAACTTTTGAGAGATGAGTACACATTAGTACCATTTCTGTCAGCAATTGTGGGCCATTAACTGTCAGTGACGAAAAAGAGATTTAGCGTAGCAAGAGACAATAATAAGATCATAGCTGATAAATTATATATATATATATATATAAATATATATATATATATATATATATATATATATATATATATATATATATATATATATATATATATATATATATATATATATATTTATTTATTTATTTATTTATTTATTTATTTATTTGCTATAATTGAGTAACAGCACAGCTGATATAATTGTTTTCTTCCTATAATTGGAAGACTTGTAATATACAAGTGTATATATATATATATATCTCCATATATATATACATATATATATATATATATACATATATATATATATATATATATATATATATATATATATAGATATATATATATATATATAGATATATATATATATATATATATATATATACTGTTCAAAAAAAGAAACGCATAGCTACTGAAGGCACACACATAGCCATAATTTTGACATTCAATAACTTTTTTAATTTAATGAGTTAATTGTTCAAATTGCACACAAGAATACCTTATGGTTCAACCAATCAATTGACAGTTGTTTTGCATCTGGATCACGAGAGTTGTTTGGCGTACAGGCTTTCCCGTTAGTATGGTGTATGGCCTCCTCTTGCATCGATCAGCGACTGGCATCTCCTGGGCATGGATGCGATCAGACGTCTGATGTGGGCCTGTGGGATGGCTGCCCACTCTTCCTGGAGTGTCTGGAACAGATCACGACGATTAGCTGGAGCAACGTCTCGGCGACAAACACGTCTATGCAGCTCATCCCACAGGTGCTCAATCGGACTCATGTCTGGAGACAGGGATGGCCAGGGAAGGGTTAGAATGTTGTTGGCAGTCAGGAACTGCGTGGTCAACCGTGCACAATGGGGTCTGGCGTTGTCCTGTTGAAACACAAACCTTTGGGCAGCCAAAAGTGGAAGGACATGGGGTCGAAGAATTTCATTGACGTATCGTTGCGCATTCAAGCCTCCTTCAATGTGCACCAATTGACTCCGTCCCCACACCATTGCACCTCCACCACCATGCGGCGGAGCTTCATCAACCCAATTTTGGGCAAAACGTTCATTTCGCCTACGGTAGACCCTACGCCGTCTATCATGACGCTGCACAAAAAGAAAGATTCGTCACTAAACCAGACACGTCTCCATTGATTGTCAGCTGCCCAGGGACGATGCTGGTTGGCCCAAAGAAGTCGATTTTGGCGATGGCGGCGCGTAAGGACAGGTCCTCGGTGAGGTCGTTGTGCCCAAAGTCCAGCGTCATGCAGTCTATTCCGGACAGTTTGATCAGACACATGACGTCCTGCAGGCAATGACTGGGCAGTTGAGGAAGCTGTTGTAAACCTGTCTCTGAGGTGACAAAGCCGAATAAGGCGATCCTCCGCTGCTGTTGTCACTCTGGGTCGTCCACTGAGATGCCGGTCTTCAACTGAGCCAGTGGCTTGGAACCGGTGCCAAAGTCGACTGATGGTACTCTGATGCACGTTTAGATGCCTGGCAACCTGACTTTGACTTTCGCCTGCATGCAGTCGGCCAATAGCAATGTTCCTTAAATTTATCGATAGAGACGCCATAAATGTCTGCTTGAAAATGAACTGAATTTTTTGTGTGTAGCGTTATCCTTTTATAGGGTTTCAGTTGCGTAATCAGTGAACGCAATTCAGGTCAACACGTGCATTTGACACTGTAAAGAACATTTGAGGCTGGTTTTTATATACCCTAGCTCCAAATTTTACTTACAAACTCATAAAAACGCGCCCTCGGATAGCTATGCGTTTCTTTTTTTGAACAGTATATATGTATATATATATATATACTGAAGCACATTAAAAACGCACCACCTGTATAATCCAGGAACAGAGTGTGAAATGTAAATATAAGTGTTTACAAGTTTACATATTTGGAATCTTTATTGATTTTCCTGTGAATCCATGCTGGTCATTAATTTGTACATTTGATTGTTATGAAATTCATTGCATTCTGTGCAGGCAAGGGAGAAAACCAAAAATGCAACCAATAAAAAAATTCATTCACACTAACCTCAGTATCTGGTATGTCCACCGTGTGCTTGCAAACAAGCTTGGCAGCTGCTCCGCATGAAACGCACAAGTCTCTGAAGGAAATTCCGGGGAATCAAGTCCCATTCACGTGTAAGAGCAGCTTCGAGCTGTTGCAGATTAGCTGGAGAACCTTGCCTGTAGACTCTGCGTCCAAGCTCGTCCCACAGATGTTCTATAGGGGACAAGTCTGGTGATAGGGCAGGCCAATGAATCGTCACAATGTTCTGCTGCTGTAGATATTGCTGCGTAATGCATGCGGTGTGCGCACGTGCGTTATCCTGCTGGAGAAGCTGCAAGTCTTGATAATTTGTGAATGCAGGAGCAACCAATGCATCCAGAACCTCATCTCGATATGTCACAGCATTAACATTTCCACGGAAGACGTGAAGAGGCAAGCGATGGTGAAAACGGAATCCTCCCCAAATGTGAATACTGCCACCTCCAAATCGGTTGTGCTGACGAACACAGCAATCTGCAAAGCGCTCTCCACACCATCGCCAAATCCGCATACGTCCATCAGCAAAGGATATGTTGAATCTGCTCTCGTCTGTGAATAGGACAGCATTCCACTGCAGTCTAGTCCATCTGACATGTTGCTCTGCGCATTGCAGGCGCTGATGACGATGTTTGGGAGTCAAGTTTGGCCCAATATAAGGTCGTCTTGCAGTAAGGCCTGTATCTCTGAGTCGTCGTATGACTGTCATTCGAGAGACTTGCCTACGTCTACCCACTATTGCTCTTGCTGTTTAATTTGCTGGGAGAGAACGATTCCTTAGGTGACTCAGCACAATATGACGATCTTGCGCAAGGGTAGTAACTCGTGGTTGGCAACTCCGAAGTCTATCCCGGGCACTGCCAGTGGTTCCGTAACGTTCATTGAGACGTACAATAGTGCTGTGGTGGCAATTCATCCTTCTGGCAATGGCCCGCGAGCTCATTCCGGTCTCCAACATACCAATGGCTCGTTGGCGTCGTTTTCAGATAGTCGTGGCATTTCAAGCACATGTACTGGGTGTTTTGTCTCTACGGCCTTTTTATACCGAGTATACTGCCACAACGCGTACACATTTTCAGGGTCGTAGATGTTGGGAATCGTGTTGCACGTGTAAATTTCATTGTTTCCATGTAGTCTGTACACAAACCCGTGGGTTGAATCATGCACTTTCCATTCCAGCAGCCATTCGCTCTCTACCTAATAACAAACACGGGGAAAATTCATGCCCACACTTTTTGTTCCACCTTCTCGGCATCAGTATATATAATAGTGGTGCGTTTTTAATGTGCTTCAGTATATATATTTGTAAATCATTTGTAAACTTACAAATCCATTACATTCCATTATTTTCAACATTCACCCTTAAGCACAAGAGTAGATAGTGTTTATACTAAATAAATAATAAGGAAATTGTATTTGAACGACTTGTCAATTTTTAAATAATTATTAAGTAAAATCTGTTTCCTTGTTTTTTTTAATATCACAGTTAGTTACACAGCGATGGTGGCAATTTATGTCTGTCTCCTCTCCACTAATGTTTCGAGATCAGATCATTCACAGCCGTAACTAATTTGTGATACCAGTAGTTCTCTCAGACACTGGGACTTCACCACTTTCTGCAGAAATTCTATTTCTGTAATTGTCAGTACTATACTGATCCTAGAGCCAATAAAAACCTCACGCTACATGCGGGACGGACATCCGGAGTCTCAGGCTCGTATGACTGACAGTGGTGAAAGCCGAAAGGAAGCCACTGGCATGAAAACGGATGCCCCGACCGCAAAACACGAAACCAGAATTGGTTTTTGGAACGTCAGAACTATGAATGAGGCAGGAAAGCTGAGACAAATCACAGCAGAGATGAGGAACTACAAGATACATATCCTGGGAATAAGCGAGAGCAGATAGACAGGTAGGGGGAGAATAAAAACAGCTACAGGGGAAACAGTTCTTTATTCTGGCAGAGAGGATGGTCAGCACAACGAAGGTGTAGCCATTATCCGGAAGAAAGGAATGGAAAGGTCTTTACTGGATCGGAAACCCATCAACAACAGATCGATAAGAGCAAGACTTAGAGGGAGGTTCACCAACACCACAATTATACAATGCTATGCACCAACAAACGAGAGCAATGAAGAGATCAAGGACGAGTTCTATCAACAGGTACACAAAGAAATGGAAACTTCACCCAGGTACGATCTTATTATAGTAATGAGAGACCTAAATGCGAAAGTGGGAGCACACAAAAATTATAACGAAAGAGTAATGGGGAAATGCGGCAGTGGAACAGCAAATGAGAATGGCAACAAATTAATAAGCTTCTGCAGTATTAACAACCTGGTCATTGGACGAACACTTTTTCCACACAAGGAAGTGCACAAGTTAACATGGGAATCACCAAACGGACGAGACAGAAACCTGATAGATCACATAATGATCAATGGCAGATGGAGACATGCACTACAAGACGAGAAAGTAAGAAGAGGTGCAGATGTGGGAAGTGATCATCACCTAGTAGTAGCAAGACTTAAAGTGAAACTCAGAGCTGCTGGACCAGTAGCAGTCAAACAAAAAAGATACAACATCACGAAACTGAAGGATATCCTCACCAGAAAAGCTTTCATGGTCGACGTAAAGAGAAGATATGAGATTATCAAAAGCCAAGAAAGTACAGAGACCGATGATGTTGACCAGAGATTCAACACCATCTCAACAATATACAAGGAAAGCAGCAAGTCATGCTTGGGATTCCAGGAAAGAAAGAGCCAAGACTGGATAACACCAGATACGCTAAACACCATATCGAAGAGAAAGGAAAGGAAAAGAAAGAAAACAGAAGCTAAGTCTCCCAGATTAAAGGCAATATATAGTGAACAGTACAGTCAGCTGGACAAGGAAGTTAAACGTCAAACCCGTGCTAACAAAAGGACATTTCTGGATGACCTTGCAAGACAGGCAGAAGAGGCAGCACTGAGAAATGAACAAAGCACAGTATACAAAATAACTAAAATCATCAGTGGAAAACGAGGTGCAAACAATATTACATTAGTAAGAGATAAGCAAGGAAATCTCATCACAACAGTAGAGGGACAGGAAACAAGATGGGCAGAGCATTCCAGAGAAACTCTGAATAAGGAACCACCAGAGACAAAATTGAATGTTCCTGAGGCTGAAAATGACCTAGTTGTTAATACAGACATCCCACGAAAAGAAGAAATCATCACAGCAATCAAAGGGTTAAAGAATGGAAAAGCTCCTGGTCATGATAACTTAAATGCAGAGCTATTTAAGACAGACCCTGAGCTAGCAGAAGAACTATTAAAACCACTATTTGCACAAGTCTGGAAAACAGGGACAACACCAACAGAGTGGAGAAAAGGAATAATTGTCAAATTGCCCAAGAAGGGAGATCTTGCAGACTGCAATAATTGGAGAGGAATAACTCTTCTCTCAGTTCCCAGCAAAATACTATCCAGGATAATTATACAGAGAATCTCAAGAGCAGTAGCCCACAAACTGAGGAAAGAACAAGCAGGATTTAGAAAGAACAGAAGATGTGTAGATCATATATTTACCCTCAGGAACATTATAGAGCAGTGCTCAGAATGGCGAAGACAGTTGTACATTAATTTCGTTGATATTGAAAAGCTTTTGACAGTATACATAGGGACAGTTTATGGAAAATACTGAGGGCTTATGGAATTCCAAGCTGCATAGTGTCAATCATAAAAAGTCTTTATGCCAACTTTACGTGCAGCATTGGGCAGAGCAACCTAACCTTTGAAGTGAAGACAGGAGTACGACAGGGATGCCCCTTCAACCACTCTATTTTTAACAGTCATAAGACTGGGTGATGCGCCAGACAACAGAGGGCAATCCAAGAGGAATAAGATGGACTACATTTTCTACATTGGAAGATCTGGAATATGCAGATGACATTGCACTGCTAGCACATTCACATCAACACATCCAGGAAAAAAACGGATAGACTTAATAAGTATAGAAAGCAGGTGGGCTTGAACATCAACTAAAGAAGACAGAGGTCATGACGCTCAATGTGAGCAACCCTGAGCCCATATCAGTAAGGAATCAGCAACTGAAAAAACAGATGCCTTCACATACCTAGGATGCATAGTAACACCAGACGGCGGAGCAAACAAAGACATCAACATCAGAATGAACAAAGCAAGAACAGCCTTTTTTAGTCAAAACAACATTTAGAAGTCCTCTCAGTACAGCACAAACACAAAATTAGGATTATATCAGAGCTGTGTGCTTTCTGTGCTTCTCTATGGCCCGGAGAGCTGGAGAGTTACAGAGAAGGAAATGTCGAAATTGTCCTCTTTTCACACAACATGCCTAAGAAAAATTCTCCGAATCTTTTGGCCGAATATCATCACCAACCAAAATCTGCTTACTCAGAGCAAGCATGAGGACATGCACACCATCATAGCTGGAAGACGCTGGAGCTGGGTTGGCCATGTCCTCAGAAGAGACCCCGATGCCATCACAAGAACAGCTATGCTATGGACCCCTGAAGGAAAACGACAGAGATGCCGACCAAAAACAACTTGGCGGAGGACTGTGGAGGCTGAGATGCAAAGAATGAACCAGAGTTGGGGCACTGTACGAAGGATGGCCGCCGACCGAGCAAAGTGGAATCAATTTGTTGTTGCCCTACAAGACGCCACCAGGCGTAATGGCCACTGACTGCTTTGACGGTCGGCGGCTAAGGATCGAAGAAGAAGAAGAAAGCTACATTCAACAACATGAAACATATACTGACATCTAAATAGTTAACTCACAAATTAAAACTGAAAATCATGAAATAATTAAATACATTCTGCACTACTGTATGGTGTAGAAACATGGACAATGTATAAAGAATTGGAAGAACGAATTGAGATTCTTGAGATGTTGGAAAGAGAAGAAAACAAATAAGGAGGTCCTAGAAAACTTGGGTATGAAAAGAGAACTAATGAAGGAGATCAAAATTAGGCAGCTAAAATATTTTGGGCACATAAAAAGGCATAACACCTTGCAAAAGACCATAATAGAAGGGAGAGTTAAAGGCAAACGTTCAAGGGGAAGATAGCGCTATAAGTGGGAAGATTAACATCAAGAGATGGGCAGGAAAGAGTTTATCAGAGTGCACCATCAAGACAAGAGATAGAAGATTTTGGAGATCCATTACAGCCGACCTTCGTTGTGGAGATGGCAGCTGATGATGATGATCTAAAGCAAGTACATTCTATAAGGAGTATTTTTCAAATAAATATTGAACAAACTGCAAAGGAATAAAGTTTTGTTGTTGAGGTGATAAACTATTAAATTTGTGATAGACATTCTTTAGCAGCGTCAAGAGTCTGTGCCCTAGAAGCAGTGGCGTAACTACGGTGAGGCAGGTGGGGCACGTGCCGGGGCCCCAATTTGTTTTTCTTTTGAGGGGTAGTGTGGGGCGCCATTTTTTATAGTTAAAAAGATTCAAAAATTCCACTTCTCATTTATGAGAATCTTATTTATCCCACTTCACTGGCTTTCAACAATAAACATTCCAAGCCTTCCTGCCCTACGATATCAAATGTCTATGGTTTTTCATGTCTTCATTTCATATCTGATTTCAGTTCTCTTCTCCATCTGTTGTTTTGGTCTCCCGTTGATCTCTTGTCTGAATTCTTAGTTCGGTGCATATATTAGTGATGTTGTTAGATCACGTGGTTTTACTCTCATATTCAGTACCAGTAACATCTGTTGTCCCCTTGTTGCAAACCCCGTCGGTGTTGGAATAATGATGGTGTGTTGCATAGTTATACTCGTAATAATGAAGACTGGACGAATGATGGAAATGGTCAACTCGACCGACGCATTGTTGTGTATCTAAGTCACCTTGCTCGCCAAGTGTTGAGGCGCTAGCAAAGGCAATGTTTATCTGGAGTGAGAGTGCAAGGTACGCGAATGGATGGAATGTTCTGTGAGTTGACAAGTAGACTGGACACTCACTCACTCATAGCTGGAAGTCAATGACATAGATTACTGTTGACGTTTTCTTCTTATAATTTAATGGGACGCACACTCCGACAACACAGTTTACAGTTACTTGAACAGGTTGGCACAAAAATCATCGTATACTTGAAAAATGGGTGACAACATCAAATGGACATTCATGTAGCATGTAAATACAATAGAACGATAGTAGGCAAGCACTAATTATTCTGGTTGTCTATCGTCTCATGCCTTAACTGATTAATCGCATCAGTTAGTGTGAATACATAATCATCAACAATGGTTCACTGACAGAACCTTCTTCTAGCTAAGTCTTTCAAGCCGTAAATTCAGCCGACTCTCATGACGACAATCTTAAATAGACAAGGAGTGGACTTCAGTATAATATAGGTCTTGGTATCGCCATCAGGTAATAAGGCATTCCTGTTCTCTCCCGAAACCAATAGAATATGTCCAATGCATAGTGCGCTAGTACATCATAGTCCTGCTGAGAAAACTTCTCCTTCCCCATGGATCAACCACAAAGACAAAATCTTCGGACTTTCCTTCGTCCGAGCAGAATACACAGTTCGCCATCAAGGAAGCCTCTAGTCGACACTCAAATCGACGCATGCGCAGAAATGCCTTTGACCCCAGAGTTCAACTCAAAAAATAGGCCGACATAGACATTACAAAGATACAAAGATATAAGACCGAATCGCCTTACATAGTCAAGGAATAAATATAGACTCGGGCCATAAATATTCTAAGCAAGACCAATCTGTTTCTGGTCATACCAGAAGCAAACTGACGTAAATCTAGTATTCATACGCCAGGTTGAGACACAAGAAAAGATAACCCATATAACTGAATATAACATCGACCAATCAGGGTTGTATACCTTCGATTATCAAGAAAGTATTTTGATTCTCAAATAAATACTTTTCATCAGACAAATAGATATTACTTTACATTTGTATGCCTACCAAAAGAATCTGTGCGTCACAGACTACCACACAAAAGAATCTGTGCGCAACACTCCTGTGTGTAGAACTACGGGGGGATGGAAAGAATGAGACAGACACTAGTAGAACAAGATGTGAGCAGATTACCCAGGTAAGCGCCACGTAAGAAAACCAGCTGATAGCATTACGAGACAGTCTTTATTGTGTAATCTCTAAGGTATGAGAAACAGATGGAGACAAAAGACATACGGAGAAAGAAGTAAACATAAACATAAAGAGGATTAAAACATATGGACAGACTACCACTACATATATATATATATCTAGTTTTACATGTCATTATCCATGTTTCAGACTGGACTTAATATTCCATGTTCTCAGTTTTTTTTTTTAAATATCACTTAAATGTTTTTGATTATAATATTTCTCACACTGCGACCTTTAGTTAGAGATTGGAAAGGATTAGTCATGTTTGTCTTTCGACATTATTTATTACAACTATTTTTGGGGTCTGAATTTTTCATTAACTTGTTTACCTGATGGGGTTACTTTGTGGATGTTATCAAGTGTATGTTTATAACTTTTGTAAGAACAAGAGACACCCGTGTGTTACCGGGGCCCGAAAGGGGAGCAAAGAATAGTAACACTGTCCCCTACCAAGCATGTCGTAAAAAGCGACTAAGGAAGGTTGGGCATGGGGCCGGTTACACCATCCTGTAAAAAAATTTAAACCACAAAAAACTTCAACAAATATGGACAAGTCAAAAAAAGAAAATAAAACACAGCCATCCAAGACAGGGGAAGGTCCTCTCGCGGGGAGGCGTATGATGCAACACAGAGAAAGCCGAAAGGAGTCTGTGTTGCTGACTAACCTTCTTTCTTCTAGGAGAACTTCCAGATTGGGCACCTGGAATGTTCGGACATTAAAGGAACAAGGGAAAGTGGCGCAAGTAGCAGCAGAAATGAGGGAATACAAAATCGAGGTTCTGGGAATGTGTGAAACAAAGTGGAAGGGGGTAGACAGGAAGAAACTCATCACATGTGAATTGGTGCTGTCCTCAGGACATGAAGACGAAAGTTCACACCACAGTGAAGGGGTAGCTCTTATGTTATCTAAAGAAGCACAGAAAGCACTAATTGAATGGGAAGCTGTTGGACCCAGAATAATAACAGCTTCTTTCAAAACAGCTAAAAAGAAAATTCATGTAAATGTCATCCAATGTTGCAACATGGATATCACCAGACCATAGAACAGAAAATCAGATTGATCCTATATGCATAAACAAGAAGTTTGGATCATCATTGCAGGATGTGGGGGTGTATGGGGGAGCAGATGTGGCATCAGATCACCATCTTCTGATAGCCAGGGTAAGGGTGAAACTCGGGGGATGTGCGGCAGTGCAAAATTGTAGACAACGGTTTGATGTAGGGCAGCTGAGGGATCGGGAAACGGGAGACAAATTTGCGGTCACGGTGTCCAACAGATTCCAAGTGCTCCGGCGGCTGGGGGATGTAGAGAGTGCAGAGGACTGTTGGCAGCGGGTCGAGACAGTATGGAGGGAGACATGTGAAGAGGTGCTGGGGAAGGGGGAGGGACGGCAGAAGGCATGGATGACAACGGGGACCATCGGTAGGATAAAGGACAGAAAGGACAGGAGGGCAGAGTTAGACACAGGCAAGGCTAGGGGCTCCAGGGCCAAGGCTCGGGAGGTGTACACAGAAGCAAACAAAGAGGTGGGGAGAGGTATCGGAAGAGACGGGAGGAGGTGTATTGAGGAGTTGGCAAGAGAGGCGGAGGATGCTGCAGCCGAAGGAAATATGAGAGAGCTGTATAGCAGCACAGGGAGGCTAGCGGGGAAGTGCAAGCAAGCGGGTTGCCTCATAAAGGACAGGAATGGGAGGCTGCTCGGCAATATACAAGAGCAAATGAAGAGGTGGACGGAATGTTTTGGGGACCTTATCAATAGACCAGCTCCACAAAACCCGCCGGACGTCCGGCCAGCGGAAGCGGAGCTACAGATTGACGGTGAGGGACCAATGGGGGAAGAGATAAAGAAGGCCATAGGGCTTCTAAGAGAGGGAGAAGCGTCTGGACCTGATGGCATTCCAGCAGAGGCCATCAAAGCAGGTGTCGACACGGCTGCAGAGATGTTGTGTAAATTGCTTGGTAAAGTCTGGGAAAGGGAGGAGATGCCAGCGGAATGGAAGGAAGGATATCTGGTTGAGTTGCCTAAGAGGGGAAGTTTACGGGAGTGCACAAATTATAGAGGAATGGTGTTACTATCAGTGCCAGGAGGGGTATTAAACAGGATTATCCTTGAGGGATTGGAAGAGTCCATGGACAGGAGGCTGAGAGATGGACGGGCAGGTTTTCGACAGGACAGATCATGTGCGGACCGGATGGCCACTTTGAGAATAGTGGTAGAACGGGGTCTGGAATGGAATTCGCCACTGTACATCGGATTTGGCGACTGCGAGGGGGCATTTGACAGTGTGGACAGAGGGTCGCTTTGGAAGTTGATGAGGCATTGTGGAGTTCCCCTGAAGATCATTAATTTAATAGAGAAAACATGTGGGGACATGGCGTGCAGAGTTCTTCGCGGGGGACGGCTTACGGAATCGTTTGGGATGGGGGCAGGAGTGCGGCGGGGATGCCTCTTGTCTCCATTTCTTTTCTTGCTGGCAATAGATTGGGTTATGGGATCATCGACGGCACACAACAGAGGTGGAATCCAGTGGACTCTGACTAAGCAGTTGGATGATCTGGATTTTGCTGATGACTTGGCTCTTCTGTCCCATGGCCGTAGTCGGATGCAGGACGAATTGAGGGCGCTCGATGAGAGGTCACAGCGGTTGGGTCTGGGAATACACAGGGAGAGGACAGGAATAGTGAGAATAGATGCAGGTAATGATAACAGGGTTGAACTTGAAGAGGCGCAGGTTCAGGATGTGGGGTCGTGCACATGTCTTGGCAGTGGTGTGGACAGGGTTGGAGGGACGGACGGTGATGTCGAAGTGAGAGTGCAAAGGGCAGGAGGAGCTTTCATTGCGTTGGGAAGTATATGGAGATCGAGAGAGGACGGATCCAACACGAAAATGGGAATCTTCGGCTCAGATGTGAAGTCAGTCCTGTTGTGTGGCTCGGAGACATGGGGAACGGCATGGACAGCGGCCGGAAAGCTACAGACTTTCATGGATGGGTGCTTGCGTAGAATAGGGAGATTAAAGTGGTATGACGGGGTTGCCAACGTGGAACTGATGACGGGAGCTGGACAGGTGCCAGTGGAACAAGAGATAAGAAGAAGACGATGGCGATGGATAGGACACACGCTGAGGAAACCTGTTGATAGTATTACAAGGCAGTCCTTGTTCTGGAACCCCCAGGGCAAGAGAGGCAGAGGAAGACCAAGAAGTACATGGAGAAGAGAGTTGGAAACAGAGGTGAAAATGATGAGGAGAACATGGAAAGAACTTGAGATGATGGCACGGGACAGGAGGACTTGGCATGTGTTTGTTGAAGGCCTATGCTCCTTTGGGAGTGGAAGGTTATGAAGAAGAACAAGAGAAAGTTAATTCAATTTTTTTTTTGGGGATCGTATACTTCTTGTTTTGTTTTTTAAATATATTATTCAAGCTTTTATTCTCTCTCTTTTTCTCTCTCTCTCTCTCTCTCTCTCTCTCTCTCTCTCTCTCTCTCTCTCTCTCTCTCTCTATCTCTCTCTCTCTCTCTCTCTCTCTCTCTTTCTCAGTTCAGTTTCTTATAATTGCACTTTCTCTCTCCCGTATCTCCACTTGATTAAAGTTATGTAAATTTCTCGCCTTCACAGAACGGATGCACAGTTCTCAGGCAATACTTGATTCCAATTTCTCACAGAATAAACACACAGCCATCAGATAATACCAGCTGCTCACAGAACATATGTGCAGGGTTCAAAGAATACAAGAAACCCGTTTTATACATATTTTTTTTTATTTTTTTTTTATTATATAGCCAACATATGGAATGTTTGTGACAAGAAACATATAATACCCGTAATTTGACAATATCCAGTATGAGAAATTATAAACATTATAAATAATAATTATTATAAATAATTATTATAAATAATATATTTATTGCTATGAACCGATCTTAAAAGTCTTAGCTAATGTCTCTAAAACACGACAAGACAAGCCAGTACTTGGGGTAAGAGAATGAGAGACAAGTGTCCATCAACAGGGTAATTATTCTGGCATAAAACATTTTTATTTGTATATTCTTTTCGGTTAAGACAATTTTTTTTTTTAAAGCATAAAATCTCAGTCTCCTCTATAAAAGTAGGACTAATGCTCCGTCAGACAAGAGTTAAGAGACAAATAATGTGAGGTTGTACATGAGGCTGACAACCTTACCTTGTAGAATAGGTTGCTACAGAAATCATCATTGCAAGAGCACATTAGTGCTTTATTTCGTGTGTGTTTCTGTATGAGAAACCAACTATAGTGATTGTTCCATGCTACATAAGGAGCGACACAGGAAATAATGATGCCTGTTGTGATGATGATTTTGGGATAAATACATAGTAGATCCATTCAGTAAATGTTATTAATCTTATTATTTATTTCTAGAGCTGTCATCGATTGGAAGGAAGCCATGAAAGAAGAGTTGTCTACCCGTAGAGAAGCAGTTAAGAGACTTTCAGACCATAAATCGAGGATTCCTCAGCACAAGAAATTTTGCAAGAAGACGGGAGACATGGCCCGGAACCAGACGATACGTCATGGCCTCAAAACGCAGCCCCTACAGACCAATGTGGAGCACTTCCAATTACGATGGTATGGCGATGTCTACAGAATGGGAGACGATCGGCTACCAAGAGAAATATGGGAAACCAAGAGTAAGGGATCAAGTCCAGGACGGCGCACTGGGATCTCTCTTTGGCAAGACTAGATTGGAACCAGGCCAGGAGGAAGACATCACCCCTGGGAAAGAACACCCCTGGCAAGAAGGGAAATGACTAAATCAATAATTAAGTAACACCTGAATAACTTTCAATACCAAAGTAACCAATGGCAAGGCAATTCATGGCGTGCCTTTTATATATGTAACATAGATCACATCTGCAAACTTATTTCCTTGAACCAAAACATTTCGAGACAATATCTTGGTACAAACTTTTCAAGTACCATATAGTCTAGCGCTAGTGATCATGTCGCTTGGAAATTATCTTGTCCTGTTCATTCATTCTACTGATCTTTTATGAACGTAATACCTCAGCAATGTGAGTCACACAAAGACAAATGATGATAAATTAAATGTGGCACGGAATAGTTCTACGTTTACAGTTATTACTGACTCTCTCGTCATAAGAATTAATTACAATTCAATTATTTACTAACGAAATTAACTCAATAATCTCATATGAAATACTTGTAAATTCATTATTCCCTGACAAAATCACCATACGGGTTTATTATATCGAGTTCATCCTTGGAATTCTAAGACATTAAAATAGGAACTTGTCGCCTTTGAAATTTATCGTTCACTAACGCTGATATCTCCCATCAAGGGAAATAATTATATCCATTAATACTGAGGAAATAGATTAGCTTCAGAGCTTGATGAATTGCTTCACTAAAGCATGCAAGGACTTTGGCCTCACAATAAGTCTAAAGAAAACGAATGTGCTGAGTCAGGATGTGGGTGCTGCACCAGTTATCACTATCGATAACTATGAATTGGCAGTGGTGCACCACTTCACATACCTAGGGTCTACGATCAATGACAAACTCTCACTGGATACAGAAATCGACAGCCGCATTGGCAAAGCTGCAGCTACCTTTGCCCGCCTCACATCGCGTGTTTGGGGAAACTCTAAACTCACAATAAAGACCAAAGCTGCGGTATATAATGCCTGCGTCACCAGCAGACTCCTATATGGCAGCGAGACCTGGACGACCTATGCTAAGCAAGAAAGAAGGCTCAATACCTTCCATTTGCGGTGTCTACGCCGCATCCTCGGCATCTCGTGGAAAGATAAAGTGACAAATGTCGAGGTGTTGTCACGTGCTGGCCTTCAAAGTATGTATACGCTTCTTAGACAGCGCAGACTTCACTGGCTTGGCCATGTTCGCCGCATGGATGATGGTCGCATCCCAAAAGATATCTTCTACGGACAGTTTGCAGATGGCAAGAGAACAGTTGGGCGACCACAGCTGAGGTTCAAAGATGTGTGCAAGAGAGATATGAGGGCACTGGACATGGATCCAGCAACATGGGAGGATGAAGCTGCCGATCGCACTAAGTGGCGATGCTATTTACGGCGGCTCCTCAGATTGGGCGAAGAGAGGCTCACACAAGAAGCAGAGGTGAGGAGAAAACGTCGAAAGGAGCACCAGGAAAATAAGCAGCTGAGGGCTGTCACCTCAGGGGCGCATTCCCATAGTCAGTTATGACTGAAGGGGCTATTATTAGATTAGATAATCTTCTAAGAAATACTTGTAAATTGATTATTCACCGACAAAATCATTGCGTGAGTTCATTATATGGAGTTCATCCTTGGAATTATATGACACTACAATGGGAACATGTGAATATGATGAGCAAAATAGTATGAAAAACATTTCCTTCTTTAAATATTCATTATTCCGAAACAAAATAAACTCGCAAATCATATTTCAAAAATAATTATGAACCCATTATTCACTAAATATGTGTGCTCTCTCACATGCTCGGCCCGTGCCATGACATGAGCTTGACATGACAAAGCTGTTTTGATTCTTATACATATTTTACTACCACAGAATTATATGGGCCAGTTAAATTAGAAGCTAAATTATGTTCCGAGTATTATTACAGCGACTGAACAATAGGAGAAGCCTCGTCACATGAAGAACACAGTCTATAGTGCGTTTCACAATGTTTGCCGCTGTTTAATATTCAATATCTCTGCAACCACTTCATTGTAATTGTTGCAACTTTGCATATGACCTAATGATCGCTATGTCCCGAGGGGGACATTTTTTTCTTCGTTAACAAACTTATGGTTTTAAATTTTCTTTATTTAAAGTATACACAATCGACTACCTCCTAGTCCAACCGTGTATTGAGAGGGCTTACCCCTTCATATTTGTGAGCTATTTCGATTTAACATCTTGAACGCAGCGGTTGGGATTTTAGGCCCTGACGTATCGTCTGGCCGCGGACCATGTCTCCTCCTGTCACCCCAACAACCCCCCTCAGACACCCCATTTCCGAGGCCCGGATCTGGCCCTCGTGGGCTGCAGTCACTGCCCACGACCCGCATCCACACGCCAAGACTGGGACACAGGTGGAGCGGCATACAGCCATCCCCGCCTTCCCACCAACCTCTCTCCCGCCGAGGAACCCACGATCCATGGCCTGAAAAAGTCTCCCAGCCGCTGCGACTCACATTGCAGAGGTATTACGTTCATAAAAGATCAATAGAATGAATGAACAGGACAATATATTCCAAGCGACATGATCACTAGCGCCAGACGACTTGATACTTGAAAACGACTAGAAGAACATTTTGTATCAAGATGTTTTCTTGAAATGTTGTGGTTCAAGATAGTAAATTTTCAGATGTGATCTATGTTATATGAATGAGAGGCACGTCAGGTATAGTCTTGCTGTTGGTTACTTTTGTGTGTGTGAATGTGAACCGTATTCCGGTGTTACTTAATTACTGACTTAGTCGTTCCCCTTCTACCCTGGGATGTAGAGGTTTGCCAGTGAGAGCACCGTACTAGCCTATCGGCTGTCTTCTTCCTGGCTTGGTTTCAAACTAGTCCTCGGTCCTTCAGAGATTGTCTAATGTTGTCTACGCAGCGAACTGTAGATCTTGATCCTTGGCTCATGGTTTCCCATATTAGTCTTGGTAGCCGACTATCTCCCATTCTGCAGACATGGGCAAACCTTCGTAATCGGGACTGTTCCACTTGGGTCTGCAAGGGGTGGGTTTTTACACCATGACGTTTCGTTTGATTGTAGACCATGTCTCTTCATGTTACCTCAACAACCTTCCTCGGATACCTCATTTTTGAGGCTTGGAGCTGACTTTTTGTGGGTTGTAGTCATTGCCCATGACTCGCACACATAAGTCATAACTGGAGCATAGATGGAGTGGCATACAGCCATCTTCGTCTTCTTGAAAAAAATTGCTGAAGAATTCTCAATTTATGGTCTGAAAAAAGTCTCCCAGCTACTGCTCTTCGGGTAGCCCACTTAACTTTCATGCCTTCCTTCCAGTTAATGACAGCTCCAAGAATGCATAATAAGTTTAATAATATTCACTGAATGAAACTATTATGTATGTATCCTAACCTTGCATTTATTATAAATTATCCAAAACTGGTGGCACATTTTTTCTTTCCTTTCATTTTGAAGATTTTATTTTCCAAAGGAATTGACTTTTTTATCATCATTACTTTCTTCATCCTCATCATCAACATCATCGTCTTCATCAACATCATCATCACAACAGACATCATTATTTCCATTTCCGCTATTTATGTAGAATGGAACAATCACTATAGCTGGTTTCTCATACAAAAACTCGCACGAAATAAAGCACTAATGTGCTCTTGCAATGATGATATCTGTAGCAACTTATTCTACAAGGTAAGGTTGCCAGCCTCATGTACAACCTCACATTATTTGTCTCTTAACTCTTGTCTGACGGAGCATTAGTCCTACTTTTATAGAGGGGACTGAGATTTTATGCTTAGAACAAACAAACATAGTTATCATAACCGAAAAGAATATACAAATAAAAATGTTATATGCAAGAATAATGACACAACTTCTATGTCGTGTTTTAGAGACACTAACTAGGACTTTTAAGATTGGTTTATAGTACGATGGTGATAATTTCACTAACTGGCCATTGTCAAATTACGGGTATTACCTGTTTCTTGTCACAAACATCACATATGTTGGCTACATAATAAATAAAAAAACTAAGTATAAAACTGGTGTCGTGTATTCTTTGAACATTGCATGTTTGTTCTGTGAACAATTGGAATTGCGTATTTTCTGATAACTATGTGTTTGTTCTGTGAGCAACTGGAATTGCGTGTTGTCTGATAACTATGTGTTTCTTCTGTGAGCAAATGGAATTGCGTATTGTCTGATAACTATGTGTTTGTTCTGTGAGAAACTGGAATCATGTATTACCTGAGAACCTTGCACCTGTTCTGTGAGAGCAAGAAATTTACATAACTTCAATCAAGAGGAGACACAGAAGGGAGAAACGAAAGTTTGGATTACAATAAACTGAACGTCTTCCTTTTCTTCTTCCTCTGTTTTCCTTTTTCTTTAGTTGACTTCTTGTACTTTTGTATGTGGTATATCCATCAATGATGTCTTCTTGCGTTTCTTCGTTGTCCTTCCATATTGCTTTATTACACAAAGAGCAGCATGACTTCTTGTATCATCGCATGGTTGCTGTTACGGGCTCGTGACAGGTGTTTAGTGGTATGTCTAGCGGACGCGTACCTTCTTTTAGAGATGACACACTCAAAGGATCCACAAGAAACACATATGGTATATTTAAGAGGAACGAAGAAACAAAACGTAGTGTACAGTCCCCAAAACTAGCTCGTAACTGATTCAAAACAATGTGTAAAAATCCTGCATATTTGCAGATAGAGACAGAAACAGTCATAACAGTGGTCAACCCGAGTTAACAATTGGTAAGTGTCGCATGGAAATTTATGATCAATAAATTTTCTATATTCTTTTCTTTTCTACCCGTGTCCTCTAATTATTATCGCTCTTTTATCCTTTTCCTGGGTTTTTTTTTTTTGCATTCGGTCGTTTGCGACAAAATATTACTTTCCCATTCAAACTTTCGCCTGTTTCTATTCTCATTTAGAACGCATTTTATTGCATCATATGTCAGTCCCTGCACGAGACGAATAACTGAATATACGTTCTGGTCAGACATAGGAGCAGACATTTGTCTACATTTTCATCTGGCACCAGTTTTCTTCGGCTAAATTTCTCGGCGTAAGGGGTGGAAACTGTCATCTGCATCGCTCAGAAATAAGACATGTCGGCGTGAGGTGTTAAGAAGCGTATTGACAGGTTATGGCAGGCGTCTGAATTTATGTAAAGTGTTAGACGAGAAGGGGAGGCTATTTCGGATTTGCGAAATAATGTGGGATCCTTTGTCTGTTTCATATATCTACCCAGTAGCTGAAACTTGACTTCATTCAGTCCTCCTAAATCTGCAGTAGACAGATCACTCGTGCTAGAAAATATCTTGTATATTGCAAAGTTCTGAGTTTCTTGACAACATTTTTCCGAGTTCTAGACTACCATGATATTGAAGGATTCTAGTTTGTGGTATTAATCTGTAGTTCTGTGTGGAGGTAAATATATATATCTAGTAGAATTGAGTGATTCAGTGATAACCGCTTATTTCATTTTACTAGTTAGATTACTGTGCAGAAGAAATTAATTTATAAGTCTGTTATATTCGCTAGTCGACATGTTACAGTGGAAAGCAGAATAACTATAACTTCTAGCTTAAACTCATGCAGCTATAAATAAATTTTATTAAATTTCTAGTAATTAGTCGAGTGTATTTTAAACTAACTTATAACTGCACTGATTCATCATTGAGTATTGACGAGATACGTACGTATTTCTAATTCATGATGATTGATTTTATGAATATAACTTATATCACGGGAGATTTAAACGATAAAAACAAGCTCTACGCTTGCAGTTTATAAGTTAAGTTATAACCGAGGAATAGTATGTATAAGTATTTTATATGTTTGTTTTTCTTTATTCAGTGAAAACTGGTGTATCCCAACTCTACCAGCGTTTAAGTACTGATGAGAAATATCTGTGAAGAACTAAACATTCTTTTAATTAAAGACGTGTGGGTGTACAAAGTAAAACCTGTCTGGCATTGTGGTTGCATCCAGAACGACAGAGTACCCATTTTCACAAACTTTAAGACAAACTGAATAACTGCACCTACCGAGCCATATTAAATTCTTCCTGATAAAAACATCAAGTACAAGCAGCCTCTGTGGCGAAAAATATTACCAGCATTAAATTTCCGACGACTTTGACAAATGATGGTGTGAACAATGATTATTTTTTTTTTGAGAAGTTACCAACTGGTCTTTTTCATAAATACGGAAAACCTCGTGATTCTGACATTGTGGGCCAGCTAAAACTAATTCTTACCTGAACTGAGTAAAGTGACAATAACTAAATCTGAACAAAATATCGCATGAAGAGGACGCTCGACGAACCCATTGGATGAAACCAAGATCTGCAGAGCTGGGTATCCGCTTCATCAAACGAAAGGCAGATTTACGTTGGGTGTGTCATAAAGTGAGCCAGACGGCGAAGACCATCCAGACATTAGGTAAGAAAGTGAGACAGGGATCCCTGCTGAAAGAACAGAGTGAAAGTAGACTGAGTGATGTTTTTTTGATATATGCACCCACTTTGTAATTTCTTTATGCAAGTTTTTGTTGCTAACAATATTGTCCTTAGGATAGATTAGAGTATCAAAGTCTGTCCATCCCTTTAAAGGGAAATCTAAGACTTCAGTATATGTATCCGTGACTCTTTGGGGCTATCACTTTTCTACTAACAGGACTGTGGGCTATACATCGAGGGGATAGATCATACCACTGGGTCTATCATTCTTGTAGAAATGCATTGACTTTATGACTATCTGTATATGCTTAAATGTAATTTTTTTATGTGTTGTGATGGAATTTTATTATGATAATTAAAATTCAATTAAACTTAATCAGTATGGCGGTCAGTTCGTTCCCAAATATCTATATTTTCATATGTCATAGTTTCACGTTTGTGCGTCTATTGTCGTCACTTACGTGTGTGGGTATGTGAGGAACATATATATTAATACATATTATATTAGATTTGTCTGACTAATTTAACTCTGTTGTAGATGATAGGCTGACTGAGAGAAGCTTCTCGAGTGTCCGAGACAGAATCTACTATATTTCCTCCACCTCACTCGTGAAATCTATTCCTATTTTTTCACCTCCCACTGAGCTATCACTTATTTCTATGTCTATTCAGAAGGGACCAAACTAAGACTTAATCACCTATCACAAATCTACGACAAATGTGGTCTCGTCCGTAGGATTTTTTTGAACTTAGAATAGGAAGACGAGTACGACAAATGGTTGCTCGTTTCCGGGAATTGAACTCAAAATCCTGAGCAAGTACGACAAATGAGGTCTCTTCTATCGGGATTTTGAACTTAGAAGAGGCAGACGATACGACAAATAGTGTTTGTTTGTCTAGGAATTGAACTCTAGTCCTGAGCAAGCACGACAAATATCAGCTCGTCTGTAGGATTTCTTTCTTTATTCTGAAATAGATTAAGAGTGTGATTGTCTCGTGGTATTGTGTATCTTTAAAAATAACTATTCCCTAGACTAACGATCTGTTTATGGGCGTGCTGACCACACAATTAATAATTGGTTTTTTTTCCACAGCATTTTGAGTAATATACATTTGAGTTACAGGTTGATTTTGTCGGAATATATGTTAATTATTGATTTTGTAATACTAAACGCTGGTAAAGTTTGTGATTGTCTAGCAATCACAGGGTTCTGAAGAAGTAGGTGTTTGAGCTAAGCTAAGGAGTGCGTTCAGACAATTACGTCTTGTTAATTGCCTCCCTTACCCTAACTGTCTTCAGGGGTGAACTTGTAGTGGACTTAAAAATTAAGGGATTTTTTTTTTCTTTAAAATTTTAGCAATAATTATTTTGTTTCCACTGTAGCAACTTATTTTTTTAGTGAGTATTCTTAACTGCCATTTAATTGGCATAGTCGCTTGCAATTAGAGCTTTTAGAGCCAGGAATAGCAACGATAGTTCGATACTACATCATAGGAGGAGGTATCCCAGGTTAAAGTACATCATCTTTTGTTTTGGTATTTTCTCGCAAGTGGTAGGAACCAGAGTATCCTTTTTCTTCTTTTCTTCCTTGAGTAGTCTCAGTCACTGATTTATTATGGCCGAGAGGGCGAAACTGAGGCAGAAGCTCAGACAGGAAGCAATGGAAGAGGAACTGGACGGCGACGAAGCGAAAGCTTTTGTCAGGGACGAACTTGAGAGATATGACCCGGAGAAGAAAGAAGAAGAACTAAGGAGGAAAGAAGAAGCAGCGGAGAGGAAAGAAGCGGAAGACCGTCTATTACAGCAGAAGAAGATTGAGGAAGAAATGGAAATTCGCAGGATGCAGCATGAGGAAAGAGAGAAGGAGAGACAGCATGAGGAAAGAGAGAAGGAGAGACAGCATGAGAAGGAGAGGGAGGAGAGACAACACGAGTTGGCGCTCAAAGCTCTAGAAGTCCAAAGTCGTGGTGCTGCCTCTACCTCCAGCAATGGAGAGTCTTCTCCTCAATCTTCTTTAACTGATCCTTCTAACACTCAGTCTCTTCAACTCAACGCTATGTCATTTCCTCTAGAATCTTTCCCGTGTCCTAATGAGAGGATTGACACATGGTTAGAAAAATTTGAAAAAATTGCAACTCTGTACGGTTTAGAGAGGTCGCGTTGTAATATGAAGCTTTCCCAGGCTTTAAAAAGTTCTGCGTATGATGTTTACGCCAAACTGGAGAGCAGCCAACAAGACAATTACGACGTCTTGAAGAAAGCGTTACTGGAGCGTTTTGAAATGAACGCGCGAAAATTTTTGCAACTGTTTCGCAACAGCAGAAAGGAGAATTCTGAAACTTTTCAGCAGTTCTCCTCTCGTCTAAAGGGATATCTGACAAAGTGCCTAGAGCTCTCGCAGCTCCTCTCTACCTATGAAGGTCTTGAGGAATTAGTTATAACAGAACAAATAAAGAACACTTTGTCTGCGGACACCCGAAGATTTTAGCTGAGCAAGGTACAGAAAAGATTGAAGACATCTTGGAAAAGTCTGAGCGTTATCAAAATGCGCTGGCCGAACTGCCGGCTACAAAACGTAAACCGACAGAAGAGCATTTTTGAAAGAATAATCTAGACCAATCTTCTCATGCTTCTAATCAGAATAACCACAGAGATACTGGACCCCAAAACCCCCCTCCTGAAAAATCCAAGTTCTTCAAAAACAAGTACCCCAACCACAGTAAGCAGTCTGATCAACCCGACTGCCCTTCATGGCACCGCGGTCAGAAAGGACAATGTGACAAAAGGAAAACCCCTGCGCACGGGACTAAGGATCAGAGCAAGCACACCGAGCCGAAGCGCATCGGATGCTTACAAACAACAGCTCGCAGGAAAGAATTATTGTCAGTGATTCTCAACCTGAGAGAGAGAGGCCCTCTACGCGAGGTACTGTTGTTTTAATCGGGACTTCCACTTATTGTTTCTTTGACACGGGGCTTTCTTTTGATTGCATTGTTGACAGGCACCTGGTCAAACCCGGTCAAGAGACAGAAGAAACCGTTAAACTTTGTGGAGTTCTTAAGAGTGATGCACCAACAACGCTTCCCATCGCATTGGTAGAGATCCAATCTGATTTTGTCTGAGGTGTGATCAAAGCGGCTGTTATGGATGACCCCATCTACCCAGTCATACTTGGCAGTAGATATGTGTTTATTAGGAAACCGGAAGAACCAATAGTGGCAACAGTAACCACAAAAGGGCAAACCAAGAAGGAACGGGAGCCTGCGCCAAATTTGTTACCCATGGAACTTAAAGAGGCGCAACAAAAGGACCCTACGTTGGAACCCTGCCTTAGGAAACTACCCATGGCCAAGGACCCTAGATAAACGGGGACATTTTTCCTAAGGATGGCGTGCTTTATCGGAGAACGGGCAGGCCTGAACAAGGTTTTAATCAGCTCCTAGTTCCGAAAAAGTACAGAAGTCAAATCCTAGAAATGGGGCACTCTCTTCCCTTTAGCGGACATATGGGACAGAACGCCACAAACCAGCGAATACACACTCACTATTGGTGGCCAGGAATAAATACTGATATTATCAGATACGTCAAATCCTGCGCCCACTGTCAACGGGTGGCACCCAAGCATTGGAACCCCCCCAGTTCCCATGGGGGAGATGCCAATAGTGGGAACACCATTTGAACGGTTTGCTGTCGACATTGTTGGACCCCTAGAAAGGACCAAACGGAGGAACAGGTTTATCCGGACCCTAGACGACACATGCACTATGTAGGCCGAAGCTATACCGCTAACATGCACAGATTCGAAGCATGTCGCAGAAACTCTAGTGCAGATTTTTACACGGTTGGGATTCCCTCAACAAGTTTTGACGGACAATGGATCCCAATTCCGTAGCCTGTTAATGGAGGAGATCTTTAAGATCTTGAGGGCCAAACACATCCACACCAGTCCGTACCATCCGGCCCGAAATGGGCTCGTGGAACGTTTCAATGGCAGTCTCACCACGATGTTACGTAAGCTGGGACAAGAAAAACCGGAAGATTGGGATCTTTTAATTCCTACAGCCCTATTTACGTACAGGGAAGTTCCCCAGGCCTCTACGGGTTTTCCACCAGCTACACTGTTGCTCGGCAAACCTATCAAGGGCCCACTTGAAGCCTTACTCAGGTCGCTGACAGACCAGAAGACGGATAAGACAGTTGTCTCAGCCAGTAGATATGTATCGGAATTGAAGGAAAGGCTACAGCTAGGATGAAATCTAGCAACGACTAACCTTAAGAAAGCTCGCGCAAAGCACGCTAAACGATACAATCAAGCAGCAAAGGAGAGAGAATTACAACCAGGAGATAAAGTTTTGTTGTTACTGCCAACCGGAAGCAACAAGCTACGCTTCAGGTGGCAAGGACCGTTTTCCGTCCTGAAAAAGATTTCGAGAACGAATTATCAGATCTCTATTAAAGGAAAGGAGAAAGTTTACCACGTAAATCTGTTGAAGAAATACTTGGAAAGACCGGTGCCGTCCCCCGAACATCTCCTGGCGATCGCTATAGCTACAGAGGATGTTGAAGATGACGATAGTTGCATGGAATATCCATTGTAACATACTGAATCTTTCGAAGATGTAAAATTTGGTGACACTCTCTCTGAAGCACAAAAGACACAAAAGAGGGCTTTACTGAACCAGTAAACAGCAGAGCTAACGGATGCACCTGGACGAACTCATCTCGTAGAGTTCGAAATGAAACTTAACAACGAGACACCCGTTTGAACCAGAGTATACCCTATTCCGTAAGCGAAAGCTGATACGCTATGCGCAGAGATAGACAAGCTACGTAAAACAGGAATTATTAGTGAGTCTACATCTCCGTATAGTGCGAGGGTAGTGCTGTTGCAGAAGCCTAATAAGATAGTTCGGCTGTGTATCGATTACCGTCTACTTAACACAGTAACGGAATTTCAGCCGGAACCCCTCCAAAGCGCTTCTGAGCTGTTTAGCAAGCTAAGCAAGGCACGGATTTTCTCAAAGATTTACCTGAGTAAGGGTTACTATCAGATACCAGTGAAAGAGAAAACTAAGCCTTTGCTGGCTTTCAGCACTAGTGAAGGACACTATACGTTTAACGTGATGCCATTCGGGTTACACAACGCACCAGGAGTGTTCACAAGGATGATAAGAAAGCTGTTAGAACCATTGCACATTCCACATATCCACAATTTTATGGACGATATACTAATTGCAACAGACACATACAAAGAACAAATGGCTACGGTTGAGATGCTCCTCAGGAGACTACATGAAACTGGTCTCACAGCTAGATCTAGCAAATGTTTAATCGGCTTCGAAAAACTTGACTTCCAGGGGCATACCATTGCTCACGGTGCCATGTGGCCAGTTGCTAAGAACGTAGAGAAGATACATGCAGCAAAGAGGCCAGGGACGAAGAAAAAAACGCGATCGTTCTTATCACTATGTGCTTATTACCAGAAATTCATCAAAAACTTCACTGGGTAGACAGCACCCCTTACTGACCTTACGAAAAAGGGGCGACCAGAGAGAATTATCTGGGACCAAAAGTGCGAAGACGCTTACGTCACGCTCAAGAAACTGTTGTCTGAATATCCAATTCTGCGACTGCCTGATATTACCAAACCCTTTGTACTGCGAGTTGACGCATTGGGACAAGGCATTGGGTCCACTTTGCTTCAGGCAGGCGACGATGATCCCAACCAGCTATTCCCAGTGGCATACGGCAGTCGTAAATTGAATAAGGCAGAACAAAATTACTCCACAGTGGAAAGAGAATGTCTGGCATTAGTGCATGGTATAAGGAGGCACCATGATTATCTTTACGGAGTAACATTCACAGTGCAGACCGACCATGCTCCACTGGCATTTATTAGGGCTAATAAGGAATTTAATGCGAAAATAATGCGCTAGGCACTGCTGCTAAGTGTATATTCCTTTAAAGTCGAATACATTCCAGGAAGGGAAAACGTGGGAGCAGACTTCATGAGTAGGAATTAGAGAGACGGAGGGGGGAGATGAGAGGGAAGAGAACAGACACCCTGATGCTACGGATATAGGAAATTTATTTCCATAACGTAGACATAGAGTGCTTCCACATCGTAAAGGGGGAAGTTCTGTCGCTTAGAGATTTATGATCAATAAATTTTCTATATTTTTTTTTTCTACCCGTGTCCTCTACTTTATTATCGCTCTTTTATCCTTTTCCTGGATTTTTTTCGCATTCGTTCGTTTGCGACAAAATATTACTTTCCCATTCAAACTTTTGCCTGTTTCTATTCTCATTTAGAACGCATTTTATTGCATCATATGTCAGTCCCTTTCACGAGACGAATAACTGAATATACGTTCTGGTCAGACATAGGAGCAGACATTTGTCTACATTTTCATCTGGCATGAGTTTTCTTCAGCTAAATTTCTCGGCGGAAGGTGTGGAAACTGTCATCTGCATCGCTCAGAAATAAGACATGTCGGCGTGAGGTGTTAAGAAGCGTATTGACAGGTTATGGCAGGCGTCTGAATTTATGTAAAGTGTTAGACGAGAAGGGGAGGCTATTTCGGATTTGCGAAATAATGTGGGATCCTTTGTCTGTTTCATATATCTACCCAGTAGTGTAACTTGACTTCATTCAGTCCTCCTAAATCTGCAGTAGACAGATCACTCGTGCTAGAAAATATCTTGTATATTGCAAAATTCTGAGTTTCTTGACAACATTTTTCCGAGTTCTAGACTACCATGATATTGAAGGATTCTAGTTTGTGGTATTAATCTGTAGTTCTGTGTGGAGGTATATATATATATCTAGTAGTATTTGAGTGATCAGTGATAACCGCTTATTTCATTTTACTAGTTAGATTTCTGAGTGATTTCGCTAGTCGACATGTTAAACTGATGAGAAATATCTGTGAAGAACTAAACATTCTTTTAATTAAAGACGAGTGGGTGTACAAAATAAAACCTGTCTGGCATTGTGGTTGCATCCAGAACGACAGAGTACCCATTTTCACAAACTTTAAGACAAATTGAATAACTGCACCTACCGAGCCAGATTAAATTCTTCCTGATAAAAATATCAAGTACAAGCAGCCTCTGTGGCGAAATATATTACCAGCATTAACTTTCCGACGACTTTGACAAATGGTGGTGTGAACAATGATTATTTTTTTAGAGCAGTTACCAACTGGTCTTTTTCCTAAATACGGGAAACCTCGTGATTCTGACATTGTGGGCCCGCTAAAACTAATTCTTACCTGAACTGAGTAAAGTGACAATAACTAAATCTGAACAAAATATCGCATGAAGAGGACGCTCGACGGACCCATTGGATGAAACCAAGATCTGCAGAGCTGGGTATCCGCTTCATCAAACGAAAGGCAGATTTACGTTGGGTGTGTCATAAAGTGAGCCAGACAGCGAACACCATCCAGACATTAGGTAAGAAAGTGAGACAGGGATCCCTGCTGAAAGAACAGAGTGAAAGTAGACTGAGTGATGTTTTTTGATATATGCACCCACTTTGTAATTTCTTTATGCTAGTTTTTGTTGCTAACAATATTGTCCTTAGGATAGATTAGAGTATCAAAGTCTGTCCATCCCTTTAAAGGGAAATCTAAGACTTTAGTAAATGTATCCGTGACTCTTTGGGGCTATCACTTGTCTTTTAACAGGACTGTGGGCTATACATCGAGGGGATAGATCATACCACTGGGTCTATCATTCTTGTAGAAATGCATTGACTTTATGACTATCTGTAAATGCTTAAATGTAATTTCTTTTTATGTGTTGTGATGGAATTTTATTATGATAATTAAAATTCAATTAAACTTAATCAGTGTGGCGGTCAGTTCGTTCCCAAATATCTATATTTTCATTTGTCATTGTATCACGTTTGTGCGTCTATTGTCGTCACTTATGTGTGTGGGTATGTGAGGAACATATATATTAATATATATACTGTTCAAAAAAAGAAACGCAACATTATTGCAGTGGCAATGGACACCAAATTTCAAACTTGTACCAAAATGTTATTTTACGGAATTAATGTTTCAATCTTGGCATGAAGAAACTTTCAGACGTTAACAATGAAATGATGTTCATTAAATTTGGTTTGAACTTTTATTCTTTGCGACTGAGGCCTCCGTTTCAGTAAGGTGTATGGCCTCCTCTGGCCTCTATCAGAGAACGACATCTCCTTGACATGGATCCGATTAGCCGTTGGATCTGTTGTGGTGGGATGGCTGCCCACTCTTCCCGCAGTGCAAGAGACAACTGTCGGAGATTGGCTGGAGCCACGTCTCGCTGGCGGAGTCGTGTGTCGAGTACATCCCACAGGTGTTCTATGGGGTTCATGTCTGATGACATGGCTGGCCACGGAATTGTCTGGACGTTGTTGTCAGCGAGGAACTGGGTGGTGAGTTGTGCCACATGAGGTCGAGTGTTATCCTGCTGAAAAATCGACCCTCGTGCAGCCAGAAGTGGAAGGACGTGAGGACGAAGAATTTCAGCGACGTATCGTTGGGCATTCAGGCGTCCTTCAATTTGCACCAGGTCACTTCTTCCCATGAAGTTAATCGCCCCCCACATCAGTACACCTCCACCACCACGTGGAGGAGCCTCATTAACGCTGTTCTGGGCGTAGCACTCATGGACTCTGCGGTAAACTCTTCTCCGTCTATTGTGTCGCTGAAGCACAAAAAATGATTCATCACTAAACCAAACCCGTCTCCAGTCATTCCCAACGGTCCAATGACGATGCTGGTTCGCTCACTGCAGTCTGTTCTGGCGATGCCGGTCTGTAAGAACAGGACCTTTTTAGGGTCTTCTAGCCCAAAGACCAGAGTCGTGCAGCCGGTTCCTGACCATTTGATCTGAAATTCGATGAGTTGCTGACATTGACTGGACTGTGGAGGACGCAGATGCAAGTCGATTCCTGAGGTGACGCAGCCGTATGAAGCGGTCTTCGGCAGGAGTTGTGACTCTGGGTCTTCCATTGCGCGGCCGGTCTGCCACTGAGCCAGTTTCTTCTTGAAATCATGAGCCTGTCACGAGTTATTGTCAAAAATGTTGTTTTGACCTTCACCTCTTTCATGACCTCACGAATCATGAGGTGAGTTCAATTCAGGTAACCACGAGAAGTTAATGACCAGGTGGACACAGTCGATAGGTTGACTGATGTCAAATCAGCGAATATCTTTTATAAAAGTAACACCAAAAATGTTGCGTTTCTTTTTTTGAACAGTATATTATATTAGATTTATCTGACTAATCTAGCTCTGTTGTAGATGATAGGCTGACTGAGAGAAGCTTCTCGAGTGTCCGAGACAGAATCTACTATATTTCCTACACCTCACTCGTGAAATCTATTCCTATTTTTTTCACCTCCCACTGAGCTATCACTTATTTCTATGTCTATTCAGAAGGGACCAAACTAAATCTTAATCACCTATCACAAATCTACGACAGTAAGAAACTCTCAGTTAACATATCATTCCTAATTCACAATTCATTTTGCGATATCTCTTTCGCAACACGTAACCGTCCATTACCAGTCAAAGGCAAAGAACGATGCAATAGGAAGGCCTAAGAACAATGCACTAGGAAGCCAAAGAACCATGCATAGAAAGCCAAAGAACAATGCTCTAGAAAGCCAAAGAACATTGCGTAGGAAGCCACATAACAATTCAATGCGAAGAATGGAGTTGAGGGAGATAAAACAAATAGAAAGTAATACGTCTTACTGGGACAAAAACGAGAAAAACAAAAGAATTATAGAAATCAGCGCTAGAAATATGACTGAATAGAAATAGATGCCTCAGATAAAGGAATGCTGGGTGTTCAAATCGTTGGGTTTAAGGCAACTCATAAAGTGGATGAGTCATTGTTCAAGCGGAATGGACTTTTAACATCCGAGGAAGCTATGGAGGATTGCGCTAGTAAAAGTGATCTTCAAACAATAAAGTGACGGGAAACGAACAGGAGTCGTTTACCAATATATTTTGTAGACTATAAGTAGCTATATTCGAAACTGTATAGGTTCAGTACTATTGGACGACATGCGGGTGTGGGAAAGGCGATAAATGGGGGGAGAGAACTTGGGATAGAAATGAAAGGGATGAGGAAAACATGGAAAGACGTGGAAATGAGGGCGCGGAATAAGAAGCGTTAGCATGAGTTAGATGTAGATCTATGCTACTTGCTGAGCTAAAGGCCGATGGTAGTATAAGACTGCCCAAAAGACTGCCCCCCCCCCCCCCCCCCCCCCCCCCCCCCCCCCCCCCCCCCCCCCCCCCGGCCCCCCCCACCCCCCCCCCCCTCCCCCCCCCCCCCCACCACCCCCCCCCCCCCCCCCCCCCCCCCACACCCCCCCCCCCCCCCCCCCCCCCCCCCCCCCCCCCCCCCCCCCCCCCCCACCCCCCCCCCCCCCCCCCCCCCCCCCGGCCCCCCCCCCCCCCCCCCCCCCCCCCGGCCCCCCCTCCCCCCCCCCCCCCCCCCCCCCCCCCCTATATCGTTCACTGATTTGTTTCTTTCCCTGATTAGATCAGATATAGGTACGGTACTTCAGTGTTATATCATGTCTCCTGACGTCATTGGGCACATATGCAAAGAATGTTAGTTTTCTGTTTAAGATGTTTATTTTCTAAAGATAAATTAACAGTTTTCTTAAACCATGTTGAATTATTCACATCATAACAGATTCATGTTGCTTCATTATATCATCATCATCATCATCATCATCATCACCATCATCATCATCATCATCGTTTCCTTAGCTCACCTTACAGAGCATGGAGCCATCGCTACAGCTGGTCCTCTTACAGGAAGCCTACACCAAACATTAACATACTCTTAAAGCAGTGGTTTCTGTGACTATTTGTTTGTCATGATGACGTAGCCAGCCTCATGCACAACCTCATGTTAGTTGCCTTGTACGACACGCTTGAGCATGCAGTAGTCTATTCTTTCTTTTTTTCTTCTTAGAACCTCCCTTCTCTCCCCCCCCCCCCTCCCACAAGGAACTACACTGGCAGATTCATGTTAATACAGTTGCCTTCATCAAACGAAATCACGTGTCAGGCAGATTCATGTTAATACAGTTGCTTTTGGTTGACAAACTTGAGGTGGCTATTGCATTATTGAAGGCGTGTCCTAACGTGATAGTTCGACACTACTGCAATCTTACTTATTTAGTCGTTCCTATTCTGCCGTGATGTGTAGGGGTTTGGAAGAGAGAGCGCCATACTATCCTATCGGCTGTCTTCCACCAGGCCTGCTTCCATTCTAGTCTTTGGTCCTTCAAAGATTATTTATTGTTGTCCTCCCAGCGGACTCTGCTGGGTCGTCCTGGTGGTCTGGATTCCTAGCTCTTAGCTTTCCATGCTTGGCGTGGTAGCCGATCTTCTCCCATTTTGCAGAACCATGTCTCTTCTTGTTACTTCAACCACCTTCCTCAGATACCTCATTTCTGAGGTCTGGAGCTGGCTTTTGTGGCTTTTGAGCAATTGCAAAGACTCCTGTAATCATAGACTAAAATTACCAGTTAATGTACACGGCACTACGTACTAGGTATTAATAGTTTAAACAAAATAAAAACTGAGTCAATTTTACAGTTGGACGCTACACAACACTAGACGTTTAGGATTTTACACTTCGTCTTCACAGTCATAAACAGGAGATAAAAATAAGAAATATGGACATGCTATGAGATAAAGGCGTTAAAAATGAACAAGAAACAAAAAAGAAAACATGTACCACGAGGAAAAACGTAACAGGAAATAAACAATAAAAATTCAAAACAAGGAGAGAGAGAGAGAGAGAGAGAGAGAGAGAGACCGAACGAACGAACGAACGAACTTTATTTTCAAAGGATTGAGAATTGGGCACGCAGGCCCGTCTGACATTCTGCCCTTCCTTTCTCTCGTCTTTTATACTGGTTTCATTTATTCTCACGCACATTTTACCCATCAATTCAAGGAATTCAACGTTATAAAAGTAAAATAATAGCATACTCACATTCATGGTATCTAATTATAAACATGAAATAAAGTATGTTGAAAAATACAAACTAAGTATCACCATGAAACAAAATATGTTGAAAAACACTATCATCATCATTAAACCTGCATTCGATATTATATCATTTGAGAGAGAGAGAGAGAGAGAGAGAGAGAGAAAGAGAGAGAGGGAGAGAGAGAGAGAAAGAAAGAGAGAGAGAGAGAGAGAGGAATAGAAAGAGAGAGATAAAAGAAAGAGAAATAGAGAGAGAGACAAAGAGAGAGACATATACAGAGATGTCGAGATAAAGAGAGATGAAGAGAAAGAAAAATATAGATAGATAGAGCAAGATGGAGAGAGAGAGAGAGAGTTTGGAGATAAAGATAGAGGGAGAAAGATACAGAGAGACAGAGAGACAGAGCTGGAGAGAGAAATTTATAGAGAAATAGAAAGAAATATAGAGAAAGATAGAGAGAAAATGGAGAGCAGGAGAGAGAGACGGGGAGAGAGAGAACAAAAAGACGAAAGAAAACATGATAAAACAATGACGAAATAAGAAAAACAGCGTGAAGTAACATCCAAAATGCTGGATTGAAAGTCAACATTCGCCATGTCTTTGACAGAAGAAATGCATTACTTGTGAACGAGAGGGAGTGGACATATTTGTTTATTAAAAGTTTTGGAGCCAACCCATTTTCTTATGTCAAGTCTTGGCTACAGGTAGGAAGACCTTCAGCAAACGAGATCACGTGCCTTAACCAGGAGATACATGAAAGCATTGCACTAGATTAGGGCTCCCTAACCCCAACAATTATTAATAATAATGATAAAGTATGTGTCCAATTCAAGGACAGACTTAGACAACAATAGATGATTTAAGATTCATGTGACACTATTTCTGGTTCGTCCATACTTCTGCTGACCAATGTCACGAAGTGTATTCGCCTTCTTTTCTCTCTGTCAATCTGTTCTCATACCAAAACATTCCTTTTCTCTAATTCTCTAGAATCTCTACCACTCATAAATACACATCAGGAGATCTCCCATTTGCTTCGGAAAATAAATTCCTTTTTCTAAAATCGAGGTTACCAGCAAACCACTGTGACCTTTTAAAGCTGTGAACTTTAACCTCAGCAACCACCATGGAGAACCGCCTGGTATCAACGCCACGTATTGGCCAGTTTGTGTGTGTGTTGGGGGGGGGGGGGGGAAGAAGGAACGTAATGTCAAAAATTAGGTCAGGCGCCCACCCCTCACGTGTGCAAATTAAGGCCACCAAACAGAACCTGAATTTTGGCGCTATTCTCAAAGCGCAGGCATATTCTCGAAGCGCATTCTCTCGCTAGCCAGCGGACCGACAGCCTGGACAAAAATGGTCCTGTCTAAGCAATTGCAGAAGGGAACGGTCCAATTTTAACACAGAAATGGTGCTTGCCTGAGCGAGTAAGTGATCTATATTGTTATATTAATAACATGAATTAATCATATGTTTATCTACAACATATCATGTCAGTATCTTTTGTTTTTCACTGTGACAGAAATTAATATCCTTGATTTTGTACAGGAGACAACATTTTTGGCTCTGCCCCCAGGGTGTAGATTTATGTTATTAAAACTATACAACCCAATTAAATATTACAAAGAAAATAACAACAGACTCTGTTATGTAAAGTTTTCAAAAAAGGAAGATAGAATCTCACAGTATATTCAAATGTACAACTATATGTTCCCTAATCTATGAATGGTTCTGAACCATGTCAGAATTAATTTGTAATCAAAATTAATAAACACTATTGGGTCAGGATATTTTTAATGTGGCTGGGCACCAAATCTCTTATCCATCTATACGTACTATACATAGTCCTTTGTAGGATATCGGATAAAGAATTTATCGCCTAGAGAATATCCTGTTTAGTTTTACCAGAATTCTCTTAGAAAGTTTTTTTGAGTGGACTAATTCCCGAGGAGAGACTGTGCATTCAACCTGCAGTCTGGAAGAGTTTCCTCTAGAGATTATCTTTTATTCTTCCATCAAGTCTGTCATACGTACACTTTCTCCCTCTAAACCAAAAAAACCATTTCGCTACACTGGGGGCTCGTCCGGGATTTACTTTTTTCATATTTAGACACTTGTCTGAGATGTGAAAACTCTTATCTTTCCTAGACCACTACTGCTGTAGGTACTTGTCACTAATTGGTGTCCAAGTCTAGGATTAGATTAAAGAGGTGACATATAAATTACCCTAGACTAAATTACACATAAATTTTTACAGGAAAAACAGATTTTAAGTTATGATATGAAAACTATTCTTGGTGGTACTGCTGGTTATTAGTTACATGTTGTTAACTAATATTTAAGTTATATTTTATGTATGCTGGTTTTAAATAACATAGGTTGTTAAAATACATTAGTTTAGTTACGGCTATAGAAAGTATTTAGGCCTGTATTTATTTGATAGTGAGTTAGAGATCTCATGCTCGCTCAGCAAAACCACTGCTGTTAAAATGGATGAGATAGAAAGACTGAAGAAATGGACAGTGCAATCATATAAGATTGGAAAATTATCTGGCTTCTCGGGAAGTTTGCTGGAAAATTATTTCTCGGAACAGGTAGAATGTTTCATGAGCATAATGGGGCAACAGAACGAATGGAGAGCAAAATGCAAGGAAGAGAATGTGGAACATGAGAGACAAAGACAAGAAAAATCCCTCCAGTGTAAGGAAGAACTGCAAGAAATGGAAACTCAGTTTCAACCTACAAAAATGGAATCCAGGGATAAACTTGAATCTAGGAATACTCATCAGGCCACTCCTTTGCCAATTGCATCACCACCCTCAGCGGTAAATATAACTGCATCACATGAAGCCAAGTCTATGTCTCAGAATTCAGGCTCAGACAGAGCAGAGGCTAGGATATCTAAACAGAGACCTCTAGACTGTCCTGAAAACAAGATTAAGCACAGCTGTGCTAATAATCTGAAGAGACCTTCCACATCCTCAGCAAAAACTCACGACAGGCATACTGAAAACAACCGCACCAAAAACCTGGTAAATAGGATCGCTCAAGTAAATAGGATCGCTCAACCAAATAGGATCACTCAACGGAAAAGGAGAACGCAAACCTATGGGGAGGGAAGGGATGTTCTTGAACATCACCTGTCGGCCACCCTACATCAGTTAGACTGTAGGCGCCGAGACCCAATCCCAAAGACTTCATACAAAGCTAAGGTCCTTACCATGGATGGGAACTTGACGAAGGCCCGGAGTGGATACAGGGATTCTCAAAATGTGGAGACTGCAACAGTAAATGGAGAAGAAATCACCTGTTTGTATTATCAAGGTCTTGGGTGTGATGCCCTTGTCTCAGCCTCTGTTATCGACCTTGATCAAGTCACCGAAGAGGATGTTGAGGTAACAGCATCCATGATAAACAACAGAAGGATGATTTTGCCTTTAGCTTGTGTAGAACTTAGATCGAACTTTGTAAACGGCAAAGTAAAGGCCGCAATATTAGATGAACGAATTTACCCCATACCTAAAGGAGGGAAATATATCATTTTAGGAGACTCAGCACGACCCAGAGACGGCGTGACTGAACAGGCTATGGAGACTCCAATGCCTAACTCATCTTCCAATATTTTCACTGAAAAGTTGGAAGAGTGCAAAGGGATTGACCACCCCAGTGCACTTAATTCTGAACAAGTTTTGATAGTCTCACCCACTCTCTGGGATCAGAAAGTGAAGCGGGTCCAAATTTCCTTGGTACCTGGTGGGATGAAACATGTTTCAGGAATATCTTCCTTTAACACGGGAGAAACGGCTAAAGAGGAACATGAGCCTCAAGCACTTAGTCTTCAGTCAGTTCCGATAACCTCACCCACTCTCTGGGATCAGAAAGTGAAGCGGGTCGGAATTTCCTTGGTACCTGGTGGGCAGGAACAACTGGTAGACTTATCTTTCTCTGTCAATGGAGAAACAGGGATAGATCATACGCGCTCTCATACCTGGGGAGATAGGTATATGTCCTTAGGCAAGTCAGGCAATATGACTAAAATAAGGTTGTGTATGAGGTTGGCAACCTCATCATGCAAAACTATTTGCTATAGACCTCATTGCAAGCAGAGTGTAGGCTTTAGGGCAAGCTCTTTGCCAGGAGGCAAGCTTCAATGGAGGATCCATAAGGGAGAAAAGAAGAGGGGGATATTTTTGCGAGCAGGCTTGCTCAACCCACCTAACCTACTTATTGAAGAGGAAACGGATAGCCATATGTGGATTACAGGCATACCGTTTGACAGAGGAAAAAGAGGAAACACTGAGATGGAATTAACAAGAGATATGAAACAGTAAGGTAGTAGCAGACAGAAGAGAATAGTCGGCTCAACTTAAGTTAGCCGTAGGCATAACTTTTAAAAGGGGGCCTATGTCACGAAGTGTATTCGCCTTCTTTTCTCTCTGTCAATCTGTTCTCATACCAAAACATTCCTTTTCTCTAATTCTCTAGAATCTCTACCACTCATAAATACACATCAGGAGATCTCCCATTTGCTTCGGAAAATAAATTCCTTTTTCTAAAATCGAGGTTACCAGCAAACCACTGTGACCTTTTAAAGCTGTGAACTTTAACCTCAGCAACCACCATGGAGAACCGCCTGGTATCAATGCCACGTACTGGCCAGTTTGTGTGTGTGTTGGGGGGGGGGGAGGAACGTAATGTCAAAAATTAGGTCAGGCGCCCACCCCTCACGTATGCAAATTAAGGCCACCAAACAGAACCGGAATTTTGGCGCTATTCTCAAAGCGCAGGCATATTCTCGAAGCGGATTCTCTCGCTAGCCAGCGGACCGACAGCCTGGACAAAAATGGTCCTGTCTAAGCAATTGCAGAGGGGAACGGTCCAAATTTAACACAGAAATGGTGCTTGCCTGAGCGAGAAAGTGATCTATATTGTTATATTAATAACATGAATTAATCATATGTTTATCTACAACATATCATGTCAGTATCTTTTGTTTTTCACTGTGACAGAAATTAATATCCTTGATTTTGTACAGGAGACAACAACATTATGTATACTGAAAGTTTCATGTATGAACTACCCTTGTCCTGTTTTATACGAAATGATTTCTACTAAATTCTACTGTATGATTTCAGCCATGATTATTCTTGTCATATTTTAATCCTGAACTGATTTCTGCAAATATCCTTATTATATTTTAATGAGTTTATGTGTATTTGTTATGATGGTATTAATAAGGTATATGAATGCCTATCACATAAACTTAGAACTATGTAATAATGGGCAACAGCACTGTAGCCAATTTTATAAAGGAATATGTTGACTGACTTGTAATTCAGTGGTTCTCAAACCTTAGCAACAATGACACCCCAACATGTTACAGCAGAATAGAAAACTATTACCCAGTGGTTCTCAAACCATTGTTGACAGTAACCCCACATTGATTTTACTGCTCTATGGGCACAAGGTAGACCAGTGGTTCTCAAACTTTTGATGACCACTGCCCCAAACTTCACAGTTGGTGAAGCTAACAGCCCACATGTTGAAAATCACTGCGGTAAACAAGATGGAAGCTAGATATAGGTTGAGATCCACCTGTTTGCTTATAACATCAGTTATGCTATAATAGATAATAGGTAGCACCTTGTTAGTTATGTTAACTATGAATGTTTGTTAGATTTCTGATGGACGATTAGCGTCCAGCAGATATGGGAAATGACTTCTCTGGCATGATTACTAATGGAGCTTCGATTGTTTGTCAATCCAGTCCTATCAGGTTGTCATACCAGAAGACTAAACCATAAGCAGTGTTCTCAAGGGCAGACATACTCCATCCCAGTTGGTGATGAGCCCTGTGTCAAGACGGAGAAGAAGCAACTTGCCATCCTCTGAAACCCTAAAAATAACTTGCGGGACCTGGAGTGCTGGGACATATTGAACCCCTGGCAACATGACTACATCAGCATTTGATATGAGTATCTGAATGTGCCAGCAGAACCACTACAGAATATTCCTATTGTCCTATGATTAAAAATTAATTCTGACATGGATCAGAACCATTCATAGATTAGGGAACATATAGTTATATATTTGAATATATTGTGAGATTCTATTTTCATTTCTGTAAACTTTACATAACCGAGTCTGTTGTTATTTTCTTTGTAATATTTAAATGGGTTGTATAGTTATAATAACATAAATCTACACCCTGGGGGCAGAGCCAAAATTAATAAACACTATTGGGTCAGGATATTTTTAATGTGGCTGGGCACCAAATCTCTTATCCATCTATACGTACTATACATAGTCCTTTGTAGGATATCGGATAAAGAATTTATCGCCTAGAGAATATCCTGTTTAGTTTCACCAGAATTCTCTTAGAAAGTTTTTTTTGAGTGGACTAATTCCCGAGGAGAGACTGTGCATTCAACCTGCAGTCTGGAAGAGTTTCCTCTAGAGATTATCTTTTATTCTTCCATCAAGTCTGTCATACGTACACTTTCTCCCTCTAAACCAAAAAAACCATTTCGCTACAACCAACACAAAATAAAATAAAATATCAAACAAAATGGTGTTTTAATTTTGAAGTCATTGTTCACGAATCTTTCAACTCGTCGGAGATACCTTTGTTGGTTAAAACAACACAGGACCAAGACAACTATTTTGATGTTGTCACATGTGGTCCGGGAGAACCACCCACATTTTTGGCTTTCCTCCTTTTCCCTCTTGCTTCACCTCTCCTTGCTCCTCCAAAATCCCCACCTTCCACCCTTCTTCTATTGTGGTCTGTTGGATTAAGCTACCTCCGTCCGTTACCAGTCGACTCCCGCAACCAAAGAGAGAAAACAAATGAAGTTCAGTTTCAAGTTACCGAAATATAGTTATTTTGGATAAACCCGACACTGTCGCGGGAGTAAGCTGTAAAAGAATGCACTAAGCTAGATTAATAATCATTTGCAAATAGTCATAGGGTTTTTTTTTTTTTTTTCGGCCAACTAAAGTTTCGATAAAGTTTGAAAATCAAAAAAGAATAAACAGTGCCAAGTGCCAGCCCGCTTGACACTTTATATTTCTTGAGGTGTGGGGGCTCAGTGGTGGGAGGAAATCAGTGGAAAAGCTGAAAGAAATAATAAAAGGAAGACCAAGAAAATCAATAGTTCATAAGTGGTGGCAAGTATAATAAAATATGGTGCGCGAAAACTTATAATTTTGTATCCTAACTTACAACCTGACAAACTACTACTACTAACTCTTTTGTAACTACTAAGATTAGACTAAAACTCTAACATGTAATTGGCTGAAGGGGATGACTGGGGACGTGAACGATGGGGGACAAAGTGGTGAAGTTAAGACCTTTGCATTATTTAAAACTTTCTGTTTTCTTTTCTTTATTAAATATTAGAACTTTTTCTTCGCAGGCTGGTGTAGGAGCAGGGGGGGTTAAAAGGGCGAGGGGAAGGGCCTAACGAGATGTAGCGCGTGGGTGGTCAGGGGCATAGCGGTGTGGTTCGATTATTACATGTTCGGGAGTGTAAATATGAGTGCTTTCGCCCAGTTGAAAACCGTACATGTCGACTCCCCAAAGCTAAGCAAGACTTGATCAAAACTTATACTTACAAGTATACTCATTATTTGCCCAGCACTATGGCCACCACTAAATTTGACTCCACCAACCATACACCGTCTAAACCTCAATCGTATTATTTACAGATCATATAGATTGCTCGAATGACTCAGATGCTATGGTTCTTCTGACCCTACTAGCACTTTCATTGCTGAGGGCCTCACACAGGGTCATACCAATCCCACAGGGAACTACGGTCAACAAACACAAATAATAAAATCTTAGATTTTCATAACACATCTCTTAACATTTGCTATACACTGCTAGCAATGCGGATATAACGAGTCATCAGATCAGTTAAGTCTTATCATAATGCTCACGACTCACACACCACTGATCCACTAATGGACATTACTGAAGCATTGTACTATAGACAGTGGGTTCTGAGTCTTAACGCATTATAATACGGACCGGTTACTGGGTCGAATTATATACTTCCTGCTTCAATGATGTACGCTCGTACAGTGTGATGAGTTTGACTTCATGGATTCTGCTACACACCTAGGTATAGAAACAACAGCGAGATACTAACAAACATATTATTTACACATATTATTTGAGAATGAAGTACGCTTAACGAGATAACTGCGCCGTACAAAAAATTAATACTTGTATTCTCAAATCGTTAACACACAAACAACAGTCTTCATAAATGTTGGGGTGGTTGGTTAGCGGGGGGGGAGTCGAGAGTTATTCTCATCAATCTCTCTCTGCTCTACTACCGGGGGGGGCGGGGAGGGAGTGTGGCGTAGGGAGGTATGCGGGGGGGGGGGGGGGGCGGCGGAGGGAGGGGGGGGGGGGGCCGGGTAAAGAGTGTGGGGGGGTGTGTCGTCTATCTTTTTTCCATAGCGGGGGGGGGGGGGGGGGGCCAGAGTGGAGTTCGGAGCGTTGTGTCTGCTGTGTCTGTATGTCTTATGATATCTAATGGGGGGAGAGTGGGGGGGAGTTGGGCGGTGCGGGCGTGCGTAGTGTGAGGCTTTCTGGAGAGAGCCGGTGGAGTGATGGAGCAGCGGTGCGTGGTGGATGTTGCGTGAGTTCTGGTGAAGATAGGGTATTTTTGGGGTTGGTGGTAATATTGTCCAGCCAAATTCTGTAAATCGCAGGCGAAGTGGTGCGTTTACGGTGTGTGAGTGGTAGGTATAGGTCGAGAATTATGATGTTATTGAGTCTTTTGGTGGGTGGTGAGCGCCACCGTATAGAGCGTGCGAGAGTGTTAAAAGTGTGTGACGGTGGTGGGAGGGGTGGGGAGGGGGGGATGGAAATAGGTGTGTCTCGGGGGTAGTTTATTATGAGTATTGAGAGGTGAGAGCGGGGGGGGGGGGGGGGGGTGTTTGTAATGGTACAATGAGGGAATAATATTGGGGCGATATTAGAGGGTGTTGGGGGGGTGGGTGAGCGCGAGAGTTAATAGGAATGTGCGGGGTGGAGTGGGGTGTAAGGGGGGTGGTTTAATGATGCGGAGGCAGCGGTCGGGACTTAGATGTACATAGAGCGCTGCGGTAGCGATGCGAGAGTGCGCGAGGAGTGAATAGGTTAAGGGGGGATAATTATTGAATTATTAATTTAGTGCGTGTGAGCTGAGTGTGTGCGTGATATAGGGGGAGAGAAAGGAATATTGTTTCTAGATCTATATTGCTTTAATGTTGTTTAATGTTCAGGGGGATAAATGTGTAATGTTACGAGTGTGACGGCCGCGAGAGTGAGATCGATGGGTGGGTGAGGGGGGGGGGGGGGGGTGGGGGAAAGGGGGGGGGGTCGGGGGGTGGGGGGGGGGGGGGGGGGGGGTGGGGCAGGGTGGGGGGGGGGGGGGGGGGTTTAGTTATTGTGAGTGTTATTCTATAGTGTAGCAGAGAGGTTTGCGATTAACGGGGAGTTTTAGTGTATAAGCATTTGTTAACGAGGGTAAGGATATTGAGGGTATAAGTTAAGAGGGAGGATATGAGAAATAATAGTTAGTATTTTGAGGCGCGGCGATGAGTGAGAGAGGGGCTATGAGAGTGAGCGGGTGAAAATGGTGCTAGGGGGAGTGGGGGAGTGGGGGTGGGGGGGGAAGTAATAGCGAGCGAAGTTTTTGGAGCGGGAGGGGGTGTGGGGGGGGTGAGGGGGGGGGGGGGTAAGAGTAGGGGGGGGGGAAATATAGGTGGGGGGGGAGGGCGGGGGGGGGGGGGCGGGTGGGGGGGGGGGGGGGGGTGGGCTGGGGAAGGGCAGGGAACGGCGGGGGGGGGGGGGGAGCGGTGGGGGGGGGGGGGGGTGGGGCTGGGGGGGGGGGGGGCGGGGGGGGAGTGGGGGGTGGTGGGGGGGGGGTGGGGGGCGGGGGGGGGGGGGGGGGGGGGGGGTGAGGGGGGGGGGGGGGGGGGGGGGGGGGGGGGGGGGGGGGGGGGGGGGGGAGGGGGGGGGGGGGGTGGGGGGGGGGGGGGGGGGGAGCTGGGAGGGCGGGGGGGGGGGGGACGGGGGGGGGGGGGGGGGGGGGGGTGGGGGGGGGGGGGGGATGGGGGGGGGGGGGGGGGGGGGGGGGGGGGTGGGGGGGGGGGGGGGCGGGGGGGGGGGGGGCGAGGTGTGGGAGGAGGCGGGGGGGCTTAGGTGGCGGGGGGATTTAGAGGGGGTCCCCGGCGGGAGCTGGAAAATTTATTTTGTCTGTGTTGTTTTTTTTTTTGGTTTTAATTTTCTTTACTTTTGTTAGAATTTTGGTTGATATATATGTATTTGAGAGGGGGTATGTTATTTTTGGTGATATTATTCTTTTCTGTGTATCTTGAATTGATGTGTGGCGGAAGATTAGTATTTAATTACGAGTAAGAGTGGTGCATAACAAAAGGTGAGCGTGGGCTCGAGCGCGCGAGGAGCGAGCTGAGTGAGCTTACTATATCGTCTCTATTTATCTGCGGGGGGCGGAGAGCGCTCTTGAGTCTCTGATTCTAGTGGAGGTCCTTTACCGAGTGGATGTCTGGTGGAGATGAGTGTGCTCTAGTGAGTTTGGGGTCGCGAGTGCTCGAGGCGAGCGGGTAATCGTTATTATATGCAGAAAAACACCAACACCAACACACCAAACCGACCGGACTGAAGAGAGACTGAGCGAGCTTTATTTCTAGCTTACCTGAAGCATTGACTGCACCTGCGTGGGTAGGGGGGGGGGGGAGAGCTGGGGGGGGGAGGGGGGGGGGGAGGGGGGGGGGCGGGGGGGGGGGGGGTGGGGGGGGGAGATTAGGTGGGGGTGGTACACTGGGGGGGGGGAAAATAGGTTTTTTTTAATGGCGGGGGGGGGCGTGGGGAGCGCTGGGGGGGGGGGGGAGGGGGAGAGGAAGCGCGCGAGGAGGGGGGTGGGGGAGGGGGGGGGGGGGGGGGGTTATGGTCCTGGGGGGGGGGGGGGGGGGGGGGGGGGTGCGGGGGGTGGGGGGGTGTGGTGCGGGGGGGCGGGGGGGGGGGGGGGGGCGCGGAGCGGTAAGACTGGGGGTGAGCGGGGGGAGCGGAGGGGGGGGGGGTGGGGGGGGTGGGGGGGGGGGGGGGGGGGGGGGGGGAGGGGGGGGGCGGGCGGTTGGTGAGGGCGGGGGGGAGGGGGGGGGGGGGGGGGGGGGGGGGGGGGGGGGGGGGGGGCGTGGGGGGGGGGGTGGGGGGCGGGGGGGGGGGGGGCGGGTGTGGGGGTGGGGGGGGCGGGCGGTGTGTGTAGCGGTTTGGGGGGGGGGGGGGGGGGGGGGGGGGCGGGGGGGGGGGGGGGGGGGGGGGAGGGGGGGGGGGGGGGGGGGGGGGGGGGGGGAGGGGGGGGTAAACGTTGCGGGCGGGGGGTGCGGGCGGGGGGGGGGGGGGCGAGGGGGGGGGGGGGGGGAGGGGGGGGCGAGGGGGGGGGGCGGGGTGGGGTGGTAGGGGAGGGGGGGGGGGAAGGGGCGGGGGGGGGGGGGGGTGGGGGGGGGCGAGGGGGGGCGGAGGGGGGGTGGGGCATGGTGTGAGGTGGTGGGGGGGGCGCGCTGCGGAGGCTGGAGGGGCCACCGGATGGGGGGGGGGGGGGGGAGGGGGGGTCTCATAAAGCTGGGGGTGGGGCGGCGGGGGGGGGGCACCTAACAGGAGGGGGGGGGAGGGGGGGGGGGGGGGGGGGCTAGTGATGCGAGAGAGTGCGATGTAGTGGGATAAGAAATGGTGTTATCACACCGGTAGGGTAGAGCGGGAGTGGGCGAGTAGGAGGAGAGTGGGGTGTGTGAGGTGGGGAGGAGCGTGCGATGTATTGAATGTATTCATGTAAAGAATTTATATTATTGAATGTATTAAGAGGCGGGCGTTGAATTTTATATAGAGTGGTAGGGCGAGATAGGTGGAGCGGCGCGCGAGAAGAGAGCGCGGAGAGAGCGAGGCCGTGGCGCGCGTGAGGGCGCTGAGAGAGAGAGCGAAGTAGACACACCGTTTCTTTTCTCGTGTGTTTTGAGAAGAAAAAGCGTTAAATTGGGGTATCTGTCTGCCTGAGCGCGATGTCGTTGATGTGCTGCGATGGAGGTGCGGCGAGCGATAGCCAGAGGTGCAGTGCGGGGAGGCGCGGGGCGCGGGAGGGAGGAACAGACGGACAGCATGTATGGCAGTCGGGCGGGCGGGCGATTCAGAAATAGGTGGCGTTGAAAATGGCGCGAGGCGCGATTACCGCGCAGCGGTGGAGGAGAGAGCCTTTGATACTGCAGCGAGGATGGGGGGTATTATTCGTGTCATAAGAGGCGGAACCTGGAGGGCGGTATGAGAGCGTGAGTGAGGGCGTGCGCGCGTCGAGTGCGCGAGTGCGCGCGAGGAGCGTGCGGCGAGTGGCGAGCGCGTGGCGTGCGTGCGTTGAAGGGAAGAAAATGGGGGGGAAGGGGAGGGATTAGGAGCGTGTCCCCCGAGGGGGCGTAAATTGGTGGTGTGTGAGGAGAGGGTGTGGCGGGAGCGGGGAGTGTGAGGAGGGGGACGAGGCGCGAGCGAGCAGGAGTTGTGTGACCCCCCAAACTAATGGGGGAGGGGTGGAGGGGGGAGCGGGAGGGGGGGAGACGTATTAAGAGATAGTACGGGGCGCGGGGGCGTGAGGGGAGGTGGGTGGGAGGGCGCAATATCCCAAGTCGGCAATGTTTAGCGAAAGGGGGTAGGGGGGGGGGGGGGGCGGGGGGTTAACGGGTAGGGAAGTGGGAGGCGGGGGGGGGGGGGGGGGGGAAAATTAGAGTCGGGGGGGTGAGGCAGGCAGCTGAGGGGGGGCTGGGAGAGGGGGGGGGGGGGGGCGGGGGGAGGGGGGAGGTTACCCATGGGGGCCGTGGCGGGGGAGGGGGACAAACCACACACACTATGGGGCCCACAATGGTACCCACCAGTGACCCCAGGGTGGGTCAAACGTTAGTGGGGGAAAAAAGACCCCCCAACCCCCCAGTGTGGGTGTGCACGCACTGGGGTGGTTCAACCACAACCCAGGGGCCGTCCCTAGTCAAAGCCTCCTTGTGTACAACCGATCTATGGACCCAATGGTCGTGAGGGGTGTACCCACCTGTTTTTTTTTGTTTTTTTTTTTTTTTTTTTTTTTTCTGTACGGAGGTAACCACGGGCTTTAGGACACGAGGGGGGGTGTGGGGTGGGGGGGGGGTGTGGTGGGTCAAACATTGTGGGGGGGGGGGGGGGGGGTGGGATGCCAGTGGTGGGTTGGACAACAGGGTGTGACTTCACCATTAGTTCCCCTGGGGGGGGGTCCTAGGTTGGGCTTGGGGTGGTGGGGGGGGGGGGGTGTAGGAGCGTAGGGGTCTGGTAAAACCAGGTTGTGGTGGGGGGGGGGGTGCGGGTGGGGTGGGGGAGGGGGGGTAGTCCTGTGATGTCGAAGGGGTCATGAGTGGTACATAGTCTTTGTCATCTGGTCTGAGTAGGACACTAGGGGGGGGTGGGGGGCGGAGGGGGGGGAGAGGGGGTGGGGGGGGGGGGGGGGGTGGGGAAAAACAGGGGGGGGGATAATTTTAAAAATAAAATATTCCTAGGGGGGGGGGTAGGGGGGGGTGAGGGGGTGGAGGGGGGAAGGGGGGGGGATGGGGGAGGGGGGGGGTAGGGGAGGGGGAAAGTGGATGGGGGTGGGGGGGGGGGGGAGGTGGGGGGGGGGGCGTGCAGGGGGGGGTGGGGGGGGGGGGGGGGGGGGGGGGGGGGGGGGGCCAATGGGGGGGGGGGGTGGGGGATAGGCGGGGGGGGGGGGGGAGGAGCGGGGTGTGGGGGGGGGGGGGGGGGGAGGGGGGGGGTGGGACACCTCAGCGGGGGCGGGGGGGGAAGTTGGCGTGGGAGGGACCAACAGGCGAGGGGGGGGGAGAGGGGGGCGAGGAGGGGAGGGGGGGGGGGGGGGGGGGGGTGAGGGACAAAAGACGCGGAGGGAAGCTGTGACAAGAAGGCCCAAAAGTGGGAAACTGAAGAGACAAATCCAAAAGAATTAGAAATGTGAAGTCAAGGGGAGGAATGGGAGCTGAAAATGAGCATAGAAAATGGTGAGAAGCTTTGAGGAAATGGATATTACAAAGAAGCAGAGGGAGGTGGAGGGACCGATCAGTTTGAATTAAAAGACTTTAATTCAGGCAAATAACTAGCATAAAATGGTGGTAGCTCACCACTACTTCTGAAAATAGGCGCTCCAAGTCAGAGGCACCTCAAATCGTGGGCCAAGAAATTTTTATCTGGACCCTTTTTGAGAGAAAAAGAACGTGGCGGCGATTGAGTCGGATAGGCCTGGATAGGGGCAGACGGCGTGGAGGAGAAGACCTTGCCACTTCTACGGGCAGGGTTTGGGGGGGGGCTTATGGAAAGAAAGAAGTGGAGTCTGAAAGAGCGTATGCGGGCAGAATAGGGAGGGGGATTTGCCTACGGTGAGGATATTAAAAGTCTCACAATAAGACGGGCGTTGGGCGGCGTGGCTGTACGAAATACGAAGCAGGCGCGACGGACGGGGCTGTGAAGATATAATAAGGGGCGAGCGGAGCGAAAATCGATGAGTATAAAGAAAAAGAGCGCGGGCGCGGGGCGCTGCGAGACGCGGAGGCGTTCGACCATGAGAAAACTAATCCAGGCGGGGCGCCAAATTCTTCTCTTCTAGAAGTGGACATGGAAACCTATTTGTAAAAATTGGGAGTTGGAGGAGAGGAGTGCTCATGAGTGCCATTCACGGAGAGAAGAAATATAAATGATGGGAGCAATTGAAAGAGAGGGTCCAAGTCCACGAAGAGGACTCGGTGAATTAAAATCATAACAAGTACAGAGCGGAGAGAGTGGAATATTAGATAACAGTAGCTGACGAATATCCAACACTCAGGCATAATAAAACCACTAAGAGAAGCAGTTTGCCAACTAAAAAAAAACACCAAAACAAAACCAAAACAGAACAACGACCAAAAAAAAAAAAGGAAAAAAAAAAAAAAAAAAAAAACAAACAAAAAAAATCACAACCCCAAAACCCAACTACACCATCGATAACCACAACCTTAAAACACCCACACAAAAACACAATAAAAAAAAACAAAACCACATTCAACCAACAAACATTAGCGGACCAACGCAAACACCTACCGGGCAAAGCGGACTGCAGAAAAAATAAGAAAAAACTCCACTCCTCAACCCACACCAACCCTTACAAACAAGAAATCATGACAACCACAAAAATGTGCAGTAAGTCAGACCCCACAAACCAACACCCCCCCACCCCCCAAAAAAAACACAACCTTGAAACCCACTCAAACAAACAAAAAAAAGGAGACATGTTCCGACACCAAAGCTTAAACTTTGAATCCATAGAGAAAACTAGCCAAAAAAAAACCCCCCCCACGCCCCCTATCCGGACACCCCACAACCACCCCCCCCCACACAGATTACCCCCCAGTCACACTCACATCGGGACCTGGACCCCAGGGAGACAAGAACAACCCCAGCGACGCACCACCGGACCCCACTACTAAAGGGCACGGCGGAGCGGTGCGGCGAGCCTCATGAGAGAGAGGGCCGTAAAGAAAAAAAAGCAGCAGGGCTTGAAAAAGGCAATAAATAAACGGGGTCCCAACGGACTCGACGAAAAAATATGCCAGCCCACGCCCAGGGAAACAACAGGCCAGCACCACGGCAGGACCCCAAAACACGCCACGGGTGAATAATGTTTGGCCCCGACACGCACTCAACCACACCTTGGAGACAAAGACCAACGAAGAACGCGCACCAGTAATTTCGGAGGAGACGGCGAAAGGACAAAAAAAAAACCCCCCACACCACGGTAAACGGAGAGACGAGACAGAAGAAACAAGGTAACCAAAAAAAAAAAAAACAAAACAAAAAACCAAACCCTATAAAAAGTTCCCCCAACACAAAGCACTTGAAAAAAAACTTGAAAAGAAACAAACAAAAAAAACACACCAAAAAACAAAAACCTCCACAGCTAACGCCCCCCCCCCCCCAGCAACTAAACCTACCAACACCCCAACCCCAAACAAATAACCCAAACCCCCCCCCCCAAAAAAATGGCCACAATTAAGTGCCCACAAGTCAAACCCACAGGAGAAACTCTTATAAAAAACAAAAAAAAAATGCTAAACCCTTCCAAAAAAAAAAAATGTGAATAAAAAGAGAAAAAGCACCCCCAAGTGAGACCACTAAACCAAACAACACTCCCCCACCCCCACGGTCAACCAGTACAAGAGGAATATAAAAATATATTTTGAAAATCGCGTGAAAAAAGGTCAGGAATTCCATCCCCCCAGTAACCTCTCCTGAAGCAACAGCACTGCGGCCGGGACAATACAATAAATCAAATTGAACAAATATTACGAGACGCCTAAATAATAGGGTAAACACCCCAAATTAAAGTGGTATTTGACAACCAAAGAATAAAAAAATCTCACCCCTAAAGGAAACACACCCCCCAGTGGCTCCATCCCCCTGCGATCCCTCCCCAGTCCACCCACCTTCAACTTTACCCCCTAGGGTAACACATGCCCATCACTAAAGAGGTGGCTGCAAAGGAACATGCCCCAAGTCCTCCGTGCCAAAAAGAATTCCCATATGGCAGCACCAATCCCTTACCCCATGGCGCCACTTATGGAAGACCCTCACTACCCGCTAAGTACCCCAAAACGTGTACCCTCCACCTAAATGGGCACTCACTTCTCCAATGATTCATATCGAGGGTTTCACAGATATGGCAACTCCTCTTGGGCGCAATACAATGACGGATCCCCCGCCCTCTCCAATATGCGGCCAGAGATCTAAGGTCACTAAGAACAAGCCCCTTTTGGTGCAGCTCACGCAACAATATACACTCCAAACAGTACACCCCCATACAATCAGTGCCACCAGACACCCGCGTATACCCCCCAAGGATAGAGCGGGGATGTTTCTCAAACTAAGGGGGTGATTTCTTTTTACCCCCCAAGGGCGTAAAAAGAATGGGGCCGAGGAGGAATCCAAATTGGTTGGAGGCCAAATCGTTTAGAAAGGCTCGAATCCTTATCAAGATCATTCCTCCTGTACGTTCCATTCCTACCCCAAGTCCCACCATTCCATCACCCAACCCCGTGGGACCACTCTCCTGGCACAATGAGATCCGCAAGGAATCTGGCCCTCACTCCGGGAGCCCCACGGCGGGAACAGCGATCACGCCGTTTTACAAACCTTCCCATCATCACAAACTCGACTACGTCCACTCACGTCAGGAATTTTTATCTCCCTACGGATGATGTAACATTGGACGCGAAAGCAAGCTCCCGCCATACAAGTGACCTGGGTACGAACACAGTGACATAAGTAAACAAATAACTGTATTAGCAAAAGACACATAGAATATATACTACAAGTATGGTCTATCCAAGGAAAACAACTGAACACTTAAAAACGATGACATAATGCCTCTACTAGAGTGCCGCACAACAAAAAAGAATGATTGCACGGCCCTTTCGTGTAATATATTGGGGTGTCCCCGCGCGCCGACTTTTTAGTATACCCGCAACAGTGGATACGATTGTTGACATTTGCTATCTCATACATAAGCACATTTTCCGAAAGCAACGGCTCAGCAGCATAATGCCGAAGACAGCTTATCCCCCCCCGGGCGGGAGACTGGAAGCTAGCTCATGAACCAGGGGGTTATGGTCGTGTAACAATCTATCGACTTTCCTTGGCGGTAGAACGGATTCAAGTCCTACGCTTGAACATCGGTGGACACAACCAAAGTTTCACAATCATCAGGTGGCAACTGGCCGTATGGAACCATAATTGCTGATCCAAGATCTGTCGGCCGTCAAGAACAGGGTCAAGCAGCTTTTGCAACGGTGAGGATGACGCTTACCAAAATGACTGTGGATAGACGAGTCCCGATTCCCCTAGCCGCTAGGCTACTTCAGTATCCCTTGGGTGGACACAATATCTAAGGGGCAGGCGAGTTTTAGTCTTATAGTCGAGGCGTTGACTATTCTTAAAAAATGCAAAGTATGATAGCTGGAGGTCACATGATGCACGTGAGAGGGGAAACAAGGTTGAAAAGTGTGTAGTTAGGGGGGGTTCTTTTTCATTTAACTTTTTCGAATTTTTATTTATATTAACATTTCTCGGAAAGACTTGGGGGTCCCAGGATTGGGGGTTAGTGGGGATAGGTGTGGTGGGGGGGTATGGTAGGGTTACGGGGAGGAGGAAGGGGCAGTAAGTAGATGGGGGTGATATAGTACTATGTGCACTCAGAGTGTGGAAATAGGTATATCTGTTTGGTGGTAGGATTCTAAAAGTTATGAGTGTGACTCGGGGATTTATATGGGCGCTACGTGGCTGATCTTTGGAGGGGATGGTGATGAAGCGGTATCATTATGGGATATCACTGAAATATCATGAGATTGATTGAATAATGAACCGGGGGAGAGGGGGGCTGGGTCTTTAGGAGGGGTTCCCCCAATCTTTGGATATAGTATGGTCTGCGTAGGCGAGTGTATTGATGTTGAGGAATAAAAAATGAGGATTGGGTTCCTTTAATATTAAAGTTGAATGCACAGATCGCAAATATGTCATGTATTACGTTAATGGTGGGGGGCATTACAGCATATGGACCTAACCTTGTGTTAAAGGTATGAAAGAGTCAGCATGGGTATGAAAAGTATATGGTTCATCACCAGGTTTTTTGATTATAATATTTAGTTACCCCACTCTTATTCGTCTAACTAGTAGGGTCTAAGAGTCAGTTATTGGACTCATTTTTAGATATCAGGTTGCCGGAGTTGGGATCGGGTGCATAGTTATTTGATTGAGGTCATTTTATTAGGGGGGGATTCTAGGTTTTGTCTCTGGTATTATTGGGTCGCGTAAGGACTGAGTGGGACAGCATGTATTAAATGGCAACGATAGGTGGGCCAAAAGGTATGATTAAAACGTTAATTTGGGAAAAATAATTAGGGGATGAGATAATTGTGACACAATGGATAGTCTTTGCAGGGGTACACGGATAGAGAGGGACCCCCCCTTAATAAGTAACTGGAGAGGTGGAGGGATTCTGTGTATATCCGCTTGAAGGCGAGAGTGTAAATTGGGACGTTGTGATGTGCAAAGAGAACTGGGTTGGGAGGTATCTTATGAGTACATGGAGCGGTTGTCCCACACTCGGTGTGAGATTGCCTCCGAAGTGTGGGGTATGGGTGTGTTAAGGGGGGGTTTTTAATCGAATTAGGTGTGGTGTAATATTAAGGGGAATTTTTTTGGGATTAAGGGTAGTGTGGTGTGGTGTAGATGGGATTGGGGGGTGTGGATTTGTGTTTGTTTTTTTGAGGAGTAATGGGATTGTGCGGGCGAGAGAGTTTGTTTGGAGAGATTTTTTTTTTTGGATGGGTGGTGGGGGGGGTAGGGTATTTTTTTGGGTTAGGTGTGTGATGTAAAAGGAGGGGTGGTGTCTGGTTGGTGGATGGTTAGGACAGGGGGATTAAAGAGTGGTGGTTTATTGTGTCGGTGGGGTGGCCGTGGTTAGTGTTGGTCGTGGGAGTTGTTTTTGGGAGTTGTATGTAGTTTAGAGATGTTAGTGTTTGGGTGATAGTGTTTGGGGTTATGTGATAGTATTGGGGTTGTTGATTGGTGGAGGGCGCTGGGGGGTTTTGTTTGTTGTTGTGGGGGTGTGACGTTGAAATAGATATGTGTATTAGGGATGTTGGAAGGTAGTATTAGAGAGGAAGGGTTGGGGTTGTGTGGTAGGGGTATGTGGAGGGGAGTTGGTTGGGGTTAGGTGGCCCTGATGCGGCCCGGCGGAGTCGTCGGGGGGGGGAGGGGGACAGGTGGTCGCGTGTATTGTACTGGCAGGGGAGGGGTTGGCGGGGGAGTAGGGGAAGGATCGAGGAGTGGGTGCGGGCGCGGAAGGTGGGCGGCCGATGTACATGGTCTCTTGGGTTGTGGTTTGCTAGTACATGGGGTGGTGGGTAGGGGAGGAGCTGTGCCTTGTATTTGGGGGTGTTTCTTTAATGATGTGCAGGCGCTGGGAGGGTATTGTTTTTAACAGATGGCCTTATTTTAAGTATCCTAGGAGGGGGATGTTGATTCTTATGGGTGGTTATAGTAGGTTGATAGGGAGACGCGTGAGGATGATATGAGTAAACTCTTTGGATCGGGGGGGTGGGCAGTGACGGTGTCTAGGGTACAGTATTGTGCAGTGAAGGAGGGGTAGCCGTTAAGCACAGGTGAGAGGGTTGGAGGAGCTGAATTCGTGGTACAAGGACGCAGGATCGAGGGTTTTAATTGCAGTCCTCTGGAGGGGCTTTGAGAGTATTTGGTTGATTGAAAGGAAGAGATTTTGTTTTGCTGAGACCTGTGTTGCGTGTGGCACTTTACAGTTGTATGATTTTTTTGGCGAGGCTCATCTTAGGTGGATATATATAACATGCATCTCATACTCATCATTGTAATGCTGTCTACCGACCTTAGCAGTTTGACTTGAATGTATGCTGGTTTGATAATGACTGTTTGTGATGGTGCCTACATTTCGCGTAAGGGATTGGAGGTTTGGTCACTGTGGCGTCCACAATAAATAAAGTAGTAAAAATTTTTTTTTTGGCTGTGTACCAGGAGATTGATTTGAGTTTCATTAATTGACGTTTAGTGTTTGTTTACTGACGGTGTCTAATAGGGGGGATGAGGCAGTATGCCCTAGTTATTTTTAGTATGAGACATTGTTTAGGATAGAACTGAAACACAAATTGCTGCACAATGTACAGCGGCGCAATGGATGCGTCGGCGGGGGGGGGGGGGGGGGTTATGGGACAATGCGGGATACCATCGGGGTATTGCGGGTAGGCGGGGGGGGTCGGGGGGGGAATCCGATGTGATGAAGGTTGTTTGTGTGCAATCACGTTTGCCAACAGTATGTGGCCAAGTAGGAAGCTGGTTTGATTCTGGTAATTTTCAGGGTTGGGTGGAGAGGAGTCAACCTGATCAAAACACGGGGTCCCCTAGACCACTGGGTATTATTTGGATTCATCCCATAACATGTTATATGTTTTATAATATTTGACATTTGGTTCAGCATCCTGTCATTAGTTGAAATAAAATTGAGAACTCAACCCCCTCCCCCCACCAACTCTAGTTTGAGTTTTATTCAGTTTATTCCTTAATTATCCTGGATTGCTGACCAGACCAAATACTTTCCTACCGCCATTTTTACACTCGCCTACTTCTTTTCTTTCTTCTCTTACAGGTACAGAGTCAACACAATCTTCAAATTTGGGATGATCATGTATTGGATATTAGATACTCGGCGTTTTTGGCCCGGGATTAAGGAGTCAAACATTAGTGATTCAAACTTTTTTTATTTTTATTTTTTTGTTGGACGGGGAAACAGAAATTTGACAGATAGCCCGGTCGGTAGTTACATGTAGCCGGATTGTTACCTCGGAACTGCTGGATATCAGTTTTTACGCAAGTCCATGCAAGTTTGTGGATAGCTAATGTTTATGAGTTTCCAGTGCTGTCATCATGAATCCCAAAATAATAAATTAGGTTTTACAGGAGGTTAATTAATTGTATTGTGAAGGACCAATTTGCCCTGGACCCGGTTGAAACAACGGATTGGTTTGTCCCCTGAAAAAGGGGGGCCAAAGTACCGATTGTCCTGCCTACGAACAGTACTTTGGATTAGAAGGTCAGAGTTGCCGAAACCACGCAACACAACAGAATTGTTCAGAAAGCTTCTTGTACCATCGTGTTAGATAGTGGAAGCAGTTCGACGATGAGTATCCACATCCAGTTCGATGGAAGCTATCTTCTTCGAATCTGAATTATAGTGACGTTTATTGAACATCACGTAGTATAAATTTATTGGGGACTGCGTGTAAAATACGAAGAAGATTAGTAGGGGAAGCCAATTATATAGTTTAAGTAGGCCTGGGATTGTGGTATGTAAAAAACAACAGTGCCCATCGGCCCTAATAAGACTTCTGGATGGTAGGGTCTTATCTGTGGTAATCCATACCTCCTTCTAAAATGGTTAATGGTAAGATCTATATGAGATATTAGTGAGTCACAACACAGAAAACAAAACATTGTGAACACTTAATTATTTGAGTCCCTCCCAGTTAGATTATGCCCCCATCAATAGCTTCATAGATTGATTGGGATGTAATTAGTCTCTTTTATTAGCGGATATTCCTAAGGGTATGCAAATTAATCCGTCCGAATGCACATACTGAGGAAAAAAAGTAGCCACGGAAGGTACGACTATCTTGATGCTAATAACGAACGCTGTGATGACAGTGTGTTTTTTATAAATAATGTTTGACGTTATAATAGGGGGTGGCGCTCAGAGGTCGCAGGTGTTTTTTTTGTGTTTGTTTTTATATGTACTCTTGTTTTTTGTTTTTGGTGGTTAGTTTTGTTTAGATTTGTATGATAAATTTTGTTTTTTAGTCCTACTACCTCCTGTCTATAATATTAGTTTCATATACAACCCTATTTATTTGTTTAATACACATGTTGTGTAGGTCCCATGTATTTTGTTTAATTCTATCGCAGATATCGTCACATTTTATTGTGATATTTCATTAATTTCTGCTTTATTTTTAGTATGATTTTCTTCTAGCGTGAACGTTTTTTGTAATTGTTAGCTGATCTTTGATTATTTGTTTTACATTGTTTATTGATTACTTTGAGAGTTGCAATGGGTTTCACATTTTCGCAATGTTTACATTCCTGCATGTTGTTTATATATAGATCATTGTTGTACAGTGTTATAGTAATTTAGTTAATGGGGCTATGCCTAAATGCAAGCTGTTTACTTTAACTACACTAGATGATAAATGAAATGATGACCCAGTCAGTGCATCCCAAGAGACTATTAGAACTTAGCCCAGCTGCGAGCACTTATGAACACTCCCAAGAATAGCAGTGCTGAACATATTCCATAATAACATAGTTCTTTGATTGCGATACTTGTTATACCCACAGAGACTGGAAAATATAATGTGATGTTGCAATATACAAGTGAGCTTTGAACTTAAGCCTTGAACACCAATCTTAGTGTTTGAAATAAATATAGTTTACACGTTATTTTCAAGTAGTATTTTGGGTGACATCCATTAATCTGACTTAGACCAACTAATGTCTACATTTCTTGAGACACCATTATTATATTGTAGTCAGTGGTAACAATTGCTTTGAAGACTAACCTGACTGAGTGATAAGTTATCACGCAAGAATTTTGCGAACACAGGCTCTATCATGAAAAACGCAAAAATGGAAGCTAGCCCATGAACAAAAGAAACTGCATGATGAGCCAGGAGTGGATGAAAATAAGCATTCCAAAATGTGGACCATGAAAAACAAAAAAAGGGAATGCGCAGAAGCTGAGGAGAGAAAACGTCCCAGCTACAGGCTAGAAGCTGAACAGCTACATCAACAAGAGCTAGAAATTATGAAAAGACTTAGAAAAATCCCAAGTCCCCTGAAATGACGCCCACAGACCTTTCCAAATCCCACCCCCTCTCCTCAATGCCATGACCGACAAGAAGATTAGATCCCCCCCGAGGTCAACGTTGATAGGGACCTCCGCAAACCTAGCTCAAAAAAAGCGCCGTAACATGAACCGCCCGGCAACCCCATGCTCCCTTCCTCCCTCGTTAGGACGTTTGAGCGAGAAACCGTTCTGAAAATGTGACGAGCAATGCCCAAGCCTTCCATCGATCCATGTACAAGCTACACAACAACCAGTGTTCATCCAACCCTGTAAAGGCCTAAATATATGATCCTTTTTACAGAATTAAGTTACCAAGTTACCAACATTTAGTCCTTCCAGTGATGACATAATGTTCTATCTGGACAGATTTGAACAAGCATGTACAGCTCATAACATAGACAAAGCAAAATATGTTTATCAGTTACAGGGATACTGACAGGTAAAGCTCTAAGTATATTAAATATGGTGGATGAACCTGACAAGAACAATTATGAGGTTGTCAGGGCCGCTTTGTTAAAGAAATATCAGCTTAACGAAGACGGCTATCGTCTACAATTTAAAAACATGGTACCTGAAAATGGAGTTGAATTCTCCGAGTTTATTGCAAGAATACGCATTACGGCCAAAACTTTGCTTGTAGATTCCAACAAAATTTTGATAGAAAGAGTAGCGGTAATTTCTGTCAAAATCATGGAAATCAATTTCATGGTGATTCTTCTTCGAAGAATTGGAGCCAACCTGATAGTACTCGTTACTATCACCCTAATAATTATAAGCATTTCAAAAGAGGATATGGTAATAGAGGTTATTCCTGCCGAAGACCTCAGAACCAAACAAATAGATGTTCGCATCAATGTGAACATGATAGTAATCGTGGAAACTGGAATTCGAACCAGGATAACAATTACAATAGAGACAATAATAACTGCAGAGATAATAATAACTCTGATAACTTCAGAGGTAATAATAGTCGGGGTAGACCTCAACACAAAAAAAAGAGATATCAGCAGGCTAATGCTGTACAACAGGAAACTGAGGGAGCCTGTAATCATGTTGTTGATAGTAAAAACTTTGACGCTGTCACTGGTTCTGCTTTTGACTTTGAGAGAGCAAACAAATGCCCCAATGCAGTACTTTATTCGAACCGGGTACCATAACTACTTTGAGTTGTGGTCACCCACTTCCCGCTCTTCCTGCTGCTGTTGCGCATGACGGGAGGGGTTCTTTAATTCTACATAAGGGTCTTGTTAATGATACTCCGGTCTCACTACTTTTCGATTCCGGATGCACCACTATTGGTGTTAGACAATCGCTTGTAGATCCATCTTGTGCTACAGGAAGGGTTATTAAATGTGTCACATTTGGCGGCACTCTAGAAAAATATCCTACTGCTGTAATTCGCATTGCCACTCCTTTCTTTACTGGAGATGTGCATGCTTGTCTCTTACCTAATCCTATTGCGGACCTTATTATTGGTCGTATTCACGGAGTTAGGGAGTGTACCCCACAGCAGATTGCTGCTTGGGAAGATAATAACATGCAAGCTACAAATGCAGTGGTTACAAGAGCACAAGCTCTACAAACACCCGAAACTTCACTGAATAGTGATAATGAAGTTGATAGCCAAGATAGTCACTTAGTAATCACTCGTGACTCTTTCATAAAATTCCAAGAAGAAGATCCTTCTTTAAAAAAATTCTTCGTTCTTGCGAAGAAAGGTGATCCGAATCAGGATACAAATAGAAAATCTTGGATTGCAATGAGAAACGGCGTACTTGTACGTATGGTACAAGATTCGACTACGTCGGCACATTCGCAAATTCTTGTTCCCAAGAGCATGAGAGTGCAAATATTACAACATGCTCATGACTCGCAATGTGCTGGACATATGGGTTTTTCCCGTACGAAGTCGAGAGTCCTTGCGGCTTTCTTTTGGCCTTTTGTCAATAAGGACATTCGTATTTACTGCCGATCATGCAAGGTATGTCAGGAGGTCAAATCTAGAGGACCACGACATGCTGCGCCTATCCAGGCTGCTGACATTCCTATTCGGCCGTTTCAGAAAATGGCCATAGATATTATTGGCCCTTTTAAGGTCAAGTCGGCCAGAGGACATCAGTTTATCCTTACATGTGTCGATATGTGCACACGTTGGCCAGAGGCTATTCCTCTTAAGAGCATATCTACTACAGATATCGCAGATGCTCTTTGGTTGATATTTTCTCGCTTGGGGTTCCTCAGAGAAATATTGTCAGACCATGGCACTCAACTCATATCTGACACTATGTCACAGGTAATGTCTACCTTACATATTGAACGATCTCTCAGTAGTATCTACCATCCTATGTCTAATGGGTTAGTTGAGCGTCTGAATAGAACGCTCAAGACTTTGCTTGGTAAGATAACTGAAGATCATCCTCAAGATTGGGACAGGGTTTTACCCGCGGCTCTCTTTGCCTATAGAGAAGTCCCTAATGAACACACAGGATTTTCTCCCTTCGAACTTGTCGTTGGCGCGCGTCCACGCGGCCCTATGTCTTTATTACACGATCTCATCACTGCCGATGATATTAGCGATGAAACTCAATCCTCATATGAGTATGTCATTGCTCTTAGACAAAAGATCATTGAGGCATGTAAGCTAGCAACTGCTTCATCAGAAATTGCTAAAGAGAAGGCAAGACAGTTTGCTAACAAGAATAGATGTCTATGACAACTTTGTCCAGGTGACAAAGCATTCGTCCTACTCCCTAGTAGGGAAAATAGACTTCTTATTGCATGGAAAGGTCCGTATGCAATAGTCTCTCGGATTTCCAATGTTGACTATGTGGTCGATATTGATGGAAAGCATAAAACTTTCCACATAAACATGCTTTCGGAATTTCACGAACGTCCGGACTATTTGCTGCCTATTTTCCAGGCAACGGATGATGCTCCTGCACCTCACGGTCATTATTCATCCCTGTCTGTCATACAGGATGAGGAATCTACCTTCTCTGATGTTAATCTTCCCCTTCCAGTGGTTCCATTACATTCTACGGAATCTTGGAAAAACGTTTCTGTTTCTCCTAATCTTTCTGGTGACGAACATCGACAAGTCTCGTCGATGTTACAAACATTTCAGGATGTTCTCACTGACATTCCTGGACACACAGATGTCATAGAACATGACATAATTCTTACCGACAATAATCCAATTAGGGTTAGGCCTTATCCTATTCCTATACACTTTCAGTCGCAAGTGGAAAAGGAATTGGATGAAATGATTCAATTAAATATAATTGAACCATCGACTTCACCATATTCTTCTTCCATGGTTATTGTCCGGAAGAAGGATAAGAACATACGAATTTGTGTTGATTATCGCAAATTGAATCAGGTCACAAAGTTAGATGCTGAACCGATGCCTTTGTTAGAAGATCTACTGATTAGACTTTCTAATTCTAGATTCTTCACTAAACTTGACTTGTCTAAAGGTTATTGGCAAGTGCCTTTAGCAGAGCATGCCAAACCTCTTACTGCTTTTTCTACACCTAGGGGTCTATTTCAATGGAATGTTATGCCTTTTGGTCTCATGAACGCCCCTGCCACTTTCGTTCGCATGATGCGTCGAATTCTCTCACATCGTTCGGATGTCATCGCATACTTAGATGACATCTGTCTCTTCAGTGATACCTGGGAAGATCACTATTTAGGGTTATATGACTTACTGTCCACTCTACGTGAGAATAATTTGACAGCGAAACCTTCTAAAGCTTTTGTTGGTTTTCGTGAAATCTCTTTCCTGGGTCATCGTGTTGGTCATGGTCTCTTGAAGACAGAAGACCACAATACTTCCAAAATACTGAACATCTCTGTTCCTAAAACGAAGAAACAAGTTAGGAGTCTCTTAGGTTTAATTCAATTTTATGGGAGATTTATTCCAAATTTATCTTCGATCATGGCACCTCTCTCAACATTGTTGAAGAAAGGTTCGCCTAATCTGGTCCGTTGGTCTGAAGAATGCCAATCTTCACTAGACCAAATCAAGAATATATTTTCTTCTCCTCCTATCTTAAGATTACCTACTCTTGATAGGACTTTTGTTCTTCGGAGTGATGCTTCATCCACTGGGATTGGAGCAGCACTGATGCAAGAATATGCAAATACTCTGCATCCTGTTATGTACATTTCTAGAAAACTAAATGCGGTAGAGAGGAACTACTCGGTTTTAGACCGTGAGTTGTTAGCGATGGTTTGGTCAATTCTAAAGCTACAAAGATTCCTCCTGGGCGCACATTTCATTCTAGAGACTGATCAGAAAGCTCTTACAGCTATTCAGACTAAGAATTTGAAGAGTTCGAGATCCACTCGATATGCTATAGCTCTTCAACCTTTTCACTTCACGGTACGAGCTATCCGTGGTGCGGATAATGTGATGGCTGACATTTTGTCTAGATGCCCACATGACTCCAACTAATACTTCTGTCCTATATTTCCATATATTACAGAGTCATAACACACCTATATTTCTACAATAGATTAGCACATCTGTACTTACTTTATATGTACACACTATCGTGCTTTGTTGTCATCTTCTTCTGTTCGTTTTTTAAGATGATAGAGGAGGACTGAGTAGTTAATATAAGGGCCGTTAGTTTACTAAACAGCCACAATTATTAATAATGTATTGTACCTTATGAAGCATATTAGTTATTAATTAGCATTATATTGCTTGTACTTTCTCAGAATGTCATTGTTGAGCTGAGGACTTACCTTACTAGTATCAAGCATGACGAGTTCTAGATTGTGTACTTACACTCGGAATACCAGAGCATATGTCCTGGATCGTCATGTAGTTTAACTTTACTATGTACTTATGTCATTACATGTCAAAGAATGTACTATTTAAATTTTCCTATCAGATTTGTACATCCATTTTTAAAGACAATATTAGAGTATGCTGTTTAATGATGATTATGGTAACTTGCATACGTATATTGTGTTTACATGCTAACGTGATGTGTGTTGGTGACACCTCCCCGATGTGAATATTTTTTGAGACATATTTATTTTTCTGTTGAGGTATATCCTCACCAGACACTCTATATTTAGCCTCATGTTAGGCAATTTAATTAATTATCAGCGCATAATTCGTGCGTTTTGAGCCGCTTATCGCATGCTCTTTGATATTTAAAAAAAAAAAAAAAATATGTTCCACATTTTTTTTTTTTTATCGGGAGGAGGTGGTGATATGTTGCGTGATAAATTCTCGCAACATCGTTTTATTACAATATCTACTTTATAACGCAAGGGCAACAACTGCTTGAAATTTATAGTCACTTTTCTCGGTAAGCATTTGTCTTCCCGCGTTGGTATTGAATGCAGTTAAGTTTTGAGCTGTGGTCTTTTTGCGCTGGACTGCGCATGACTGGTCTTTTTTTTGGTCGATCGGTTTCCGCCCACCACTAGTGGAGTGAGCGATTTGAATGGCGAAAGAGATGCCTCGTTGAAGAGGGGATCTCCGCTATTTTTTGTTCTGTCAGGGATGTGTAGTCCTCTTAATGGATATTTCGTTTATTCGAGATAATACCTCTAGTGTTTCCCACATGTCGGGAGGCGTGATATTTCTGTGTATTTCCTGAAGGCAAGGTAAATTGACTTTTCATTAACTCTATCGATTTTGGGTCGTGAGCGATTTCGATTCATAGCCTGTCTTCGAAAGTCGTCGTCACGAGATGTTTTCCCAGCTCACATGTCGCTGTATTGTACTGCATCGGTTGATGCATGTCCCAAGGACCATTACTTGCTACTTTGTTAAATGAACTAGGTTTGGAAAACCTTTATTATCTAGAGGATATTTTTGAGGACATTATTTATACTTCGGCAGACGTGTCTGTCTTGCTGAAGTCAGACTAAGGAGAGTGAACTGATCTCATACATCTGGTTATCTCCTGGCTGTTATAGAAAAGGATGGAGTTTTTCACCTGACTACATTTACAGCACTATGAAATATAACATGCATCTGACTCATCATTGTAATGCTGTCTACCGTCTATTGCTGTATTGAATGTTGCTGTGATAATGACTGTTTGATGTGCCTACATATTCGCGTAACCATTTTGTCACTGTGGCGTCCACAATAAATAATGAAGAAAAACGTCAACGGCTGTTACAAGAATCATTGACTTTATACGTCGTGAGTTTACTGACGTTCTATGTGGATTGCCCTGTTATTTTTGTATGAACATTGTTTGACTGAACACATCTGCACACTACACAAAACCAGACATGCGGATACCATCCATCATCATATGGCATCACGCATCAGTCTCCTCTCTACTAATTTTTCGAGATCAGAACATTCACAGCCGTAACTAATTTGTAATACCAGTAGTTCTCTCAGACACTGGGACTTTACCATTTTCTGCAGAAATTCTATTTCTGTAATTGTCAGTACTATACTGACCCTAGAGTCAAATAAAACCTCGCGCCACAACAGAGATACAGGCCTTACTGCAGGATGACCTTATGTTGGGCCAAATTTGACTCACAGACATCGTCAGCAGCGCTTGCAATGGGCAGAGCAACATGTCAGATGGACTAAACTGCAGGGGAATGCTGTCCTATTCACCGACGAGAGCAGATTCAACATATCCTTTGCTGATGGATGTATGCGTATTTGACGACGGTGTGGAGAGCGCTTTGCAGATTGCTGTGTTCGTCAGCACAACCGATTTGGAGGTGGCAGTATTCACATTTGGGGAGGAATCAGTTTTCAACATCGCTTGCCTCTTCACGTCTTCCGTGGAAATGTTAATGCTGTGACATATCGAGATGAGGTTCTGGATGCATTGGTTGCTTTTGCGTTCACAAATTATCCATACTTGTAGCTTCTCCAGCAGGATAACGCACGTGCGCACACCGCATGCATTACGCAGCAATATCTACAGCAGCAGAACATTGTGACGATTGATAGGCCTGCCCTATCACCAGACATGTCCCCTATAGAACATCTGGGGGACGAGCTTGGATGCAGAGTCTACAGGCAAGGTTCTCCAGCTAATCTGCAACAGCTCGAAGCTGCTCTTACACGTGAATTGGACTTGATTCCCAGGAATTTCCTTCAGAGACTTGTGTGCTTCATGCGGAGCCGCTGCCAAGCTCGTTTGCAAGCACACGGTGGACATACCAGATACTGAGGATAGTGTGAATGAATTTTTGTATTGGTTGCATTTGTGGTTTTCTCCCTTGCCTGCACAGAATGCAATGAATTTCATAACAGTCAAACGTACAAATTAATGACCAGCATGGATTCATAGGAAAATGAATAAAGATTCCAAATATGTAAACTTGTAAACACTTATATTTACATTTCACACTCTGTTCCTGGATTATCCAGGTGGTGTGTTTTTATTGTGCTTCAGTATATATATATATATATCTATATCTATATCTATATATATATATATATATATATATATATATCTATATATATATATATATATATATATATATATATATATATATATATATATATATATATATATATATATATATATATATATATATATATATATATATATATATATATATATATATATATATATATATATATATATATATATATATATATATATATATATATATATATATATATATATATATATATATATATATATATATATATATATATATATATATATATATATATATATATATATATATATATATATATATATATATATATATATATATATATATATATATATATATATATATATATATATATATATATATATATATATATATATATATATATATATATATATATATATATATATATATATATATATATATATATATATATATATATATATATATATATATATATATATATATATATATATATATATATATATATATATATATATATATATATATATAAATATATATATATATATATATATATATATATATATATATATATATATATATATATATATATATATATATATATATTTATATATTTATATTTATTTATATATTTATATATTTATATTTATATTTATTTATATTTATTTATATTTATTTATATTTATATTTATTTTTATTTTTTTATTTATATATTTATATATATACATATACATCTATATATATATATATATATATATATATATATATATATATATATATATATATATATATATATATATATATATATATATATATATATATATATATATATATATATATATATATATATATATATATATATATATATATATATATATATATATATATATATATATATATATATATATATATATATATATATATATATATATATATATATATATATATATATATATATATATATATATATATATATATATATATATATATATATATATATATATATATATATATATATATATATATATATATATATATATATATATATATATATATATATATATATATATATATATATATATATATATATATATATATATATATGTTACATACTGACTCCTAGTTGTTGAGGATGATCAAGATGTTGGATGCGTATTCTGTTCCTAGAGTCAAAGTCCATCGAGTTCTTATATCACTTTTATAGGATTCCGTAATACTCTTCGTTGGTATCGATATTGTCTATATTAACCCGTGTGATGCATTGATAGCTGAACATGTTTCATATTAAAGATATGAATATTGACTGACCTGTATTAGTCTTTTGTCTTATTAATAATATTAGCAGTGTGAGATGCAGCGTGTTCAGGCATTAAGTGTCCCTGATCATTATAGTTGAATATAAACAGTATTTAACTCAACTCAGAATACGTCAGTTGATAAAACCAGGATTCGACGACTCAAAACATTTTAATTAAATAATATCATTCCATGAGCGGACACAACTACATGGAGACATAGTTCACATCACATTCATATACGTGTTGTAAGAGTCCTTGTTCTTTCATTAAAAGCACATGTTCATTAATGTCTATCTAGACTTCTGGTTAGCGGTCAGTTCCTTTTACCGGCCAATGTCCTTTGGCATAAATTCAGAGGCCAACTAGACTTACTTCCGTCACTAGTTTAACAATAGCCTTTTGCACTAGACTTACTTATCCTGCTAGTTTTTTCAATATACTTCTTACGCTAGGCTTATGTCTACTGCTAGTCGTCTAATATCCAGTTACACTAGGCTAACGTCTGCCGCTAGCTATATAATATTCATCTGTACTAGTCTTACTACTGTTGCTAGTAATATAATGTTCCTTTGGCATACCACGCCAGGCTAATCTGCCATATATATATACAAACTGCGTTAGGAACGAGACGACTTACGTTTGATCCACGAAATACACTGCTCAATTGGCTTCCCAGCCACACACATCCATTAAGTGGACAATGCCACACATTTCGAAGTGGTTAAACCACATATATCATAGTGGCTAGGCCACACTTCTGAAACACACTGCCGTAGGGGTCAAAACCCACAAGTCGAATGACGCTACCAAGACATACGCGTCATGCATAGAGATATGCATACTATGTCGTTAATATGTATTCAATTGCGATGTTCCATGGTGCAGCAATTTGAGTCGGCCAAACTCAAATGCCTGCACACATGCAACAATCATCGACATCAGTCGTGGAGATATATGTCTTTATCTCTATTCGTTTGAGGTGTTCCATGATACAGTCATTCGGATCGTCGACAAATTCAAATGCCTGCAAACATGAAACAATCCTCAACATCATCCCCCTCACTTCCAAACGTGACACTTGTGGCACGTGTGATAGTGTTGGAGAAGATGTACGTATCTAGAATTTATTAGTATTAGTACTATCCACTTATAACTATCATACTCATTAAGTACTTACTTACTTACTTAGTCGTTCCCCTTCTACCGTGAGGTGTAGAGGTTTGGAAGAGAGAGCGCCAGACTATTCCATCGGCTGTCTTCCTCCCGGCCCGGCTCCACCCCAGTCCCCGGTCCCTCAAAGATTGTCCAATGTTGTCCTCCCAGCGGACTTCGGGTCGTCCTCGGGGTCTGGATCCTTAGCTCTTTGTTTCCCATGCTTGTCGTGGTAGCCGTTCTTCTCCAATTCTGCAGACATGGCCAAACCATCTTAGTTGGGACTGTTCTACTTGGGTCTGTAGGGGGTGGCATTTTAGGCCCTGACGTATCGTCTGGCCGCGCACCACGCTCATTAAGTACACACATTAAATATTATAACAATAATAATAGTACTTCTCAAAATGGTAACTAAAGAGTTAATTCATTTTCTTCTCAGAGAAGTTGTGCGATAGAAGATCCGCCAAGTTATTGTCTTTTCCAGCAATAGGCAGAATCGTAAACGAAAATTCTTGAATCAACATGTACCATCGGTGTATTCTAGAGTTACGCATTGTTCTAGATGTTATGTACGTAAGAGGGCTGTGGTCTGTCATGATAAAAAAAGTGCGTGCCGATGAGGTATCTTGACAGCTTCTCCAGGCACCAGACCATCGACAGGAGTTCACGTTCACCTGTCGCGTACTTCTGTTCAGCTGAAGTCAGTTTTCTTGACACATAGAAACATGGATGGAGTGTTTCCTTGTAACATTGCAGCAAACATCCACCCATTGAGTAACTCGAGGCATCTGATTGAAGTATGAATGGAAGACGTATATTCGGTAATAACAAAATAGGTGCATTACTAAATAATTTCTTAATTGTTACCAAAGCGCTTTCGCAATCTGGTTCCCAACGTACCTTATTAGGACTACCTTTGGCCAACAGTGCGGACAAAGGAGTAGATATTTGTGCGAAATGCGGGATGAATTTATGGTAATAGTTAATCAAGCCCAAAATGCTTCTAACCTGCTTCTTAGTTGAAGGGGTAGAAATCTCTAGAATTCTTTTGACTGTATTGTCGTCAGGATATAGTTTGTGGTTACCTATGCGGTGACCAAGAAAAGATATTTCCTGACAACCTATTTGGACCTTTAAAGGTCGCACAGTCAAACCGTGTATACGTAACGTATGGAGAAGAGAAGTTAAACCCTCAATGTGGTCTTCCCACGAGTCATGAAATAAGCAGATGTCATCGATGAATGTGATGACATCTTTACGATCGCAAAGAAGACGGCGCATCATGCGCACAAACGTCGCTGGTGCATTTACTAAACCAAAACACATGTAATTTCATTGGAAGAGACCAAATGGAGTTGTAAAAGCTGTGTATGGTTTGGCATGTTTGGCAAGAGGAATTTGCCAGTATCCTTTAGAAAGATCTAATTTGCTAAAGAAAGTAGCGTTAGATAATTCTGATAGAAGATCATCTAAAAGAGGCATAGGCTCACCGTCTGTGATTGTAATTTTGTTCAGTCGCCTAAAATCAATACATATACGCAAAGAATCATCCTTCTTCTTAACAATCACCATTGGGAATGCATATGGTGATTCCGAAGGAGATATTACACCTAAGCGTATCATCTCTTTTAACTCTTTCTCTACGAAGATAATGAAGAAGAAATAGTCACGTCCTTCCAAGATTCCGATGATTGCAAAGAAGGCAATTGGAAGTGTAAAGGAATAGATGACGTGGTATCTTCCATATGAACAACTGCAAAAGAAGCAGCTTGATGTGAAGAATCACTAATAGAGTTAATGACAGGAATTAATTCCTATGGTCTTTCAACTGCTAATTTTAGCATGTTGATATGAAAGGTTTTGATTTTACCTCTAACGTTCACAGAATAGTCAACATCTGTGACTTGTTTGATAATGTCAAATGGACCTTGCCATGATATTAGTAATTTATTAGCGTTATGAGGCAACAATAACCAAACTTTTTCACCTGGTTTAAAGAATCTTAATGTTCTCTTTTGATTATGTAATAATCTTGATCTTTGAGTAGCCGATTTTATACTCTTGGATGCATAAGTGCATGCATCTATGATTCGCTGTCGGAGATCAATAACTAACTCGTAGCTGTTTCGAGTGGGTGTATCAATTGATGATCCAACCAACAAATCTTTGAGTATCATCATTGGTCCGCGAGGATTCGAACCATAAACCAATTCGAACGGAGACCATCCCGTGCTTTCATGAGGCACCTCGCGAAAAGCAAACAGGGCAGTCGGAAGGAGCCGGTTCCATTCACGAGGGCATTCCTCAGTTATTTTAGATAGCATCTGTTTTAGAGTACCATTATAGCGCTCGCACAAACGGTTTGATTGGGGCCTATAGGCACTACAAAACGAGAGGTGAACAGATAACATGGATTCTAAATCCCTCATAATATTGGACGTAAATTGTGATCCTTGATCTGACAAAATGTCCTCCGGAAAACCGATCCGACAGAATATTGAAAATAATGCATCAGACACAGATGCAGTCGTGATGGTTTTCAACGGTATTGCTTCTGGCCAACGCGTGCAAAGATCTACGCAAGTTAAAATATAACGAAATCCATTATTTGAAGTAATTGATAAAGGACCCACTATATCTACTGCACCCAACGGGCTGATCACCCGTTGGCTTGTCACACCGATTACGGAAACAACGGCAGATGGATCTATTTGTTGTTGCCCTAAAGACGCCGCTAGGCGTGATGGGAAACTACAACAGAGAAAATCAATCTGCTGTTGCCCTTAAGACGCCACAAGGCGTGATGGCCTCTGACTGCTTGGTCGGTCTTTGGCTAAGGACGGAAGAAGAAGAAGAAGAAGATATCTACTGCAATCTTTTTGAAAGGTCTTTCAGGCACGTCTGTAATTTGTAAGGGTGCCGTATGGAACCTGCCCTTACGTGCTATACCTTGGCATGTTGTACAAGATCTGCAGTACACCTTTTTATCTTTGTTAACCCCAGGCCAATAAAATTGTGACGTAATACGAAACAATGTTCTTTTGATCCCCATATGACCTGCCATAGGGGAATCATGACCTGTTTGTAGGACCAATGGTCTGTATTCCTTAGGAACTACTACTTGATATATGATCGTTTTGCCATTATCAAAGTATCTAGTGAGTATAGATTTCCTTATCTTAAACCACTGTTTAGCCACTCCTGTGTGTTTAATGGTTTTTTGATCTGCTCGGGTAAACAAACCTTGTAATGTTGGATCACTTTTCTGTTTTTCTGCAAAAACAGATGGTGTAACAGTGCCAACTTGAGACATAATTGTATCTATTATTGGAGTAGGTGGCGTAGCCATGTCTGTAGCTAACTGTTGTGCTCTCGTCACAACAGCATTCCCCACCTGTGGGTGAGATTCAACCCACATTGCAATCTCCTATAGGAGTGCAATCTTTAACTTCTGGTATGTTTCAAATAATAATCTCAGTGATGGGCACTCTCAGGCCGCAGGCATAAACAGTGCCTGTGTAAAAAGGATTATCAATGTATACTCGTGCCACAGGGAAAGTTTCTATATTCCCTCCAAATGTGACACACTTAACTGATTTGCCTGTAAAAGCAGAGGGCTCGATAAGCGAGTGTTTTATGCCTATCGTGGAACAGCCCGTGTCACGCAAAACTTTCACTATCTTCCCATCCAATATTCCTGGATGAAATGTAAGATAACCCATATTTACACACGCCGACATTGTAGGCATACAATGACCACAATCAAGTGTAATTTTAGACTTTAATCTGTTTTTTGATTGACACTCATAACAGGTATCATTCATTACCATACATGCATTCGCATGATCATTATCATCATTACCTTTCTCCTTTTTGACACTGCAATTATTTGCATGTCTATGTTTACTTTTGTCTCTCGGCGGAGATCTGCCATTACCTTTGTTATTATTGACTGATTTTTTATTGCTATAATAAAAATCAGTAGAGTCATCCTTCTTGGCATCTCTACCATAAGATGATCTCTGTTTATAGTATCCTTTCTGATGTGTATCATCGTAATCCCTGCCTCTATGATACCCACGATCATGAGGTGAATATCCTCTATAACCTCGTCGATATGAATTCGAAGGAGAGCGATGACGACGAAAGTTATAAAAACCTCTGTCGGATTGATAACAATCTGAACGATAACGTACATCAAAGCTCTTCGATCGAGGTCTGTGATCATGGTGTACCGCGCATACAGGCAAAGGATCTCGAATAGACGATCTATGTACATCTTTATTCTGATGTGCGGTCTGATATTGTCTTCCGAGTTTTTCATACTCATCGATAGAATTAGGATGTCTTTCCTGTAAAAATGCTTCTAATTCGGTACTGCATGCGGATAAAACTGTATCTCGCAGCATGAGATCTATGATACCATCATAAGTTTTATTAATACCAGAGAGATCAATCCATCTGCTAAAAAAGTGCTTAATTGATGCAATGAATTCGCCAAAATCTGCATCCTTACTTGGCTTAGCCGCATGAAAACGATCTCTGAATCCAGACTCAGTTAACTGGAAACGTCTTAGTAATACCACTTTTACGACATCGAAATCGTTTCTACTCTTTTCATCCAGACTCATAAAACATTTAAGTGAGTCACCAGTCAAAAAAATCAAGCAAAAGACTGCTCCATCTTTCCTTGGGTATGTTCAAGGCGGTGACTTTCATGATAAACCTAGATAAAAAAGAATCAATGCAATCGCGAGTCTGATCAAAATGTGGCATTTTCAGCTTCGGATGGAAAATATTTGTACCAGCTGAAGTCTTAGCCTGTTCAGACTGCACTTTAGCTAATTCCAGCACCTTTTCTGTTTCTGCATTAAGTTTTAATGCTTCCAATTCCATGGCATTTTTATGAGCCTGATCTAGTTGCAGCAGTTCCATTCTTCTTAATTCCATTTTCTCCATCTCTAATTCTCTTATTTTTTCTTGTTGATCTCTGTCTTTTTCTTGTTGCTCTCTGTCTTTATCTTGTTGCGCCATAGTCATTCGTTCTAATTCCAATTTCATGGACATTTCTTTTTCTTTCAATTCCCTTTCTTGGGTTAATTCAAATTTCCTAAGCTCCTCAGCTCGTTTAATCGCCTCGCGCTGCTGAAATGAGGTTATGCAAATAATGATTACGTACTCTACATGACGAAACTACTAAGTACACCAAAAATATGGTTATACTGCGAACTGAAGAAACATTTATTTCCTGACACAAAAGAAAAAAATTAATCAGTCAGATCCTCAGTCAGCTAATATAAGCATGAAAACCTAATAGACGTTAACATTCACTGAAGTTTTCCTGGGAAAATTCCAGCCAATATTAAGCCCTTTCCTTCCTACCCGACGAATATACATATATACGGATAAACATGAATGGGGAACACAGATGATAAGTAGCAAAGTAAGCAAAGTGATGATGAACTGTAGCCCAAAGCTAATTCAAGGACAGTATGATAATGTTCAAGCGCCTAAGTAAAATTAAGAACTTATCTGTTTATCTGTCCCTCTGAGAAATACATGAGTGCATGTAAATCTAATCCTAGTTCCACACAAGTGTAGTCAACAGCTGAAGTCCATTGATAGTAGACCTTGATCTTCGTAGTAGAGCAGTTTGAAAGTACTGCCGGTCTTCGAACGTAGCTTCTTCAATCGATCTGCGTTACAGCTTTAGATGGTTTTGATGAAGAGATACTTATCCACTGGTTCAGGTTCTAGAGTGGAAGACTTCTGTTCTATCAGTATGGTTCAGTCTCTTGTGGTGGATGAAAAACAGGATACTCTCAGGCGATGTTGTCTGCTAGCGGTGACGGCATCGATACAGTGACGTCATTTACTGACATGCGCATTACAGTTGTCAGCTTGGCTTGAATGAATGATCTTGCTTTCACACGTTCATCGTCAATTTAATTTTCTTCGATACTTGATGGGGGGTCTTAGTATTCACGAAATCCAGAGGGTTCTGACACCAGTCTGTTACGGACTGACTCCTAGTTGTTGAGGATGATCAAGATGTTGGATGAGTATTCTGTTCCTAGAGTCAAAGTCCTTCGGGTTCTTATATCACTTTTATAGGATTCCGTAATACTCTGCGTTGGTATCGATATTGTCTATATTAACCCGTGTGATGCATTGATAGCTGAACATGTTTCATATTAAAGATATGAATATTGACTGACCTGTATTAGTCTCTTGTCTTATTAATAATATTAGCAGTGTGAGATGCAGCGTGTTCAGGCATTAAGTGTCACTGGTCATTATAGTTGAATATAAACAGTATTTAACTCAACTCAGAATACGTCAGTTGATAAAACCAGGATTCGACGACTTAAAACATTTTAATTAAATAATATCATTCCATGAGCGGACACAACTACATGGAGACATAGTTCACATCACATTCATGTACGTCTTGCAAGAGTACTTGTTCTTTCATTAAAAGCACATGTTCATTAATGTCTATCTAGACTTCTGGTTAGCGGTCAGTTCCTTTTACCGGCCAATATCCTTTGGCATAAATTCAGAGGCTAACTAGACTTACTTCCGTCGCTAGTTTAACAATAGCCTTTTGCACTAGACTTACTTATCCTGCTAGTTTTTTCAATATACTTCTTACGCTAGGCTTACATCTGCTGCTAGTCGTCTAATATCCAGTTACACTAGGCTTACGTCTGCCGCTAGCTATATAATATTCATCTGTACTAGTCTTACTACTGTTGCTAGTAATATAATGTTCCTTTGGCATACCACGCCGGGCTAATCTGCCATATATATATATATATATATATATATATATATATATATATATATATATATATATATATATATATATATATATATATATATATCTATATATATATATATATATATATATATATATATATACAAACTGCGTTAGGAACGAGACGAATTACGTTTGATCCACGAAATACACTGCTCAATTGGCTTCTCAGCCACACACATCCATTAAGTGGACAATGCCACACATTTCGAAAGTGGTTAAACCACATATATCATAGTGGCTAGGCCACACTTCTGAAACACACTGCCGTAGGGGTCAAAACCCACAAGTCGAATGACGCTACCAAGACATACGCGTCATGCATAGAGATATGCATACTATGTCGTTAATATGTATTCAATTGCGATGTTCCATGGTGCAGCAATTCGAGTCGGTCAAACTCAAATGCCTGCATGTCGCATGGAAATATAATTAATAATAGGTAAAGCTTGACAGCTGTATAGGCGTGATGGACAATAGTGCACACGGACGTGTGATAGTGGTGCGCAAGAGAGATAGGCAGAAGGCACAGGCTGAGTCAGTGAAGTTCCCGGCAAGCCTGATAGGCTTTTGCTGGAAAATATGTGAAATACTGTTTGTGTGTAAATGAATGTTTGTTCCTTTGTTCCTTTGGTGTGAATGTTGGAAACAACTTATATCCTGGGGTTCTCTTGGAAAAATATATCGTAATCCAATGCTTGAAATTAACTTCACTGTTCGAATAAGGTATCCACAAAGGGCAAAAAATCTGAACACGATTTTTATAAATCCAAGAAAGGTGTAACGTATCCACAGTTGATGCGATATCCACAGATAACGAATTTGCTTCCAAAGGTGGGATGGAGGGTTAAAATGGGTGGAGTATGGTATGGTGATGGTTGTTAAGGGTAATATCTGGTGTTGAGAATCGTTGCAATAATTGCAGTAATTGAAGTAATTGAAATGATTGAAATGATTGAAGGGAATTATTGTGACTGGTGGACGAGGACTATATGGCCACTGGCCAAAGGTAACCTCTTTTCAGCAATACGAGACAAGACTTTGCACTGCATAAATCCGCTCCGGAATTTATAGATAGTCTGTAAGTTAAACTAGAGGGCACTATGTGTGTTTAACTCAAGTCTCCCTTATGCACAGTTTTACTTTACAAGACTAAGAAATGCGACTATCTCTTCCCGTATGCTTCACCAAGTGAAGTCTAAAAACTAATTTCTTAAAGAAAGAAAGAATTATTTTCGATTTACCCGCTACATTTTAAACGTTCCCACGATAGCCAAAATAGTTTGCATATTGAATGTCACTTGTACGTGCTGTGGTTTCCGAGCTCAAAGTATTAACAATGAGGAAGAAGACAGGCCATAAATTTCTAGACAGACGAGTCTGGAAAATCCAGTTGACCGAATCTTCACCTGAGTTTTTTTTCAGAAACTTAGGGTAGACAGAAAATAAAGCAATATACAGGATGGACAGAAAATTTCAAATAGGCAAATTATCTTCACTCTGCGACAGATACCCCGAACTTAAGTTAGTTGCCCAACTAAATCAGAGAGAGATGATAATTTGGCTAGTGTGTATCATTCCCGGTGTCGTCCATTAGTTCCTTCTCTGTACTTCTTCCGAGGTTTCCTCATATTGTTTCTTATCTGCTGGCGTTAGAAGATTATTTTCTCCACCACTATTGAGTTCCTCTACTGAATGTCTGCTTAAAAAATCGGCTCCTACATTTTCAGGACCGGGGATGTACTCGACCCTGAAGGAATAGACACTTAGCAAAATAGCCCATCGCATTACTTTTGCATTTTGGTTTTTGCAAGCTGCTAGAAACGTGAGGGGTGCGTGATCCGTTTGCACGACAAATGAGACTCCATAAAGAAATTCGTGGTGCCTTTTTACTC
>JAMPIV010008853.1:0-55131 GCA_024509875.1 Oreohelix idahoensis | reverse complement strand
TTAGGGCAGCCTTATTAAAGAAGTATCAGTTGTCTGAAGAGGGTTATCGGAAGTTGTTTAAGACGATGGTGCCTGAGGCAGGTGTAGAATTCTCAGAATTCATTGCAAGGACACGTCTTACATTTGATCGTTGGATTGAGCTATCCAAAACAGAAAAGACTTATGAAGCCCTTATGGACTTGATACTCAGAGACAAGATTATGTCAAGTATAAATAAACCTTTCCTCGAATTCTTACATGAGCGTAAACCTAAGTCTCTAAAAGAAATGGAACAGTATTGTACCCAATACGTCACTGCACATCCGGACGTAGCTATTAGCAACAGTAAGGTTAAAGAAGGTATGCCAGTTGCTTCTGCAACACCATACAACCCTAATCACTCTCACAAATTCCAAGGACCTCAAAATAAGTTTAATAAAAAAGGTAACTATTACAGTTATCAGAACCAAGGTAACCAATCATTTCAGGGTTCTTCTTCGAATACCTGGAGAAGAGCTGACAGCCCTCGATTCAGGGGTGGTCATAATTACAGGAACTTTCGCAAAGGAAGTCATTCTAGAAACTATCCAAGTTTTCCTTCATGGAGACAACAGGATCATAATTACCGAGATACTCATTATAATGAATATGATGATAGTAACCAAAGGAGCTATGATTCAAACCCGAGTAGGGGTTATAATGATGGGAACAATGATAAGTACAGAGGCAATAATAACAGAGGTAGAGCACAATTCAAAAAACATAAAGCTCATTACCAGGCGAACTCTGCACAGCAAGAGTCCCACGAAGCCTATAAACAAAATAAAGATAATGATGACTCTAATAATATGGCATGTGCCGCTTTTGATTTTGGGAGAGCATCTCAGTGCCCCCAATGCAAAACATTATTTGAGCCAACCACAGTGTCTACTTTAAGCTGTGGGCACCCTCTTCCCGCTCTTCCTGCGTCAATCGCGCATGATGGGAGAGGTTCTCTTGTCTTACACAAAGGTTTAGTAAATGACAATCCAGTCTCAGTACTTTTTGATTCTGGATGCACAACTATTGGGGTTAGGCAGTCACTCATAGATCCTTCTCATTCTACAGGCAAAGTAGTCAAATGCGTAACATTTGGCGGCACCATAGAGAAATACTCTACCGCTATCATTAGGATTGCTACTCCTTTCTTCACAGGAGATGTACACGCATGTCTTTTGCCGAATCCGATCGCTGATCTTATCATCGGTCGCATTCACGGAGTCAAAGAATGCACTCCGGAGCAAATTTCCGTTTGGGAAATTCAAAATATGCAATCTGCTAATGCGGTAGTCACTAGAGCTCAAGCTCTCAATATGCCTGAAACTTCATCTGTTGAAGATAATGAAGTGCATAACCAAGATGATCCCTTGGTAATTTCTCGTGACTCGTTTATAAAACAACAAGAACAAGATCCGACTCTTAAGAAATTCTTCACTCTTGTAACGAAAGGTGATCCGAATAAAGATTCAAATTGTAAATCTTGGATTACAATGAAGAATGGCGTACTTGTACGTATGGTGCAAGACTCCACTAAGTCAAGTCATTCTCAAATTCTTGTACCCAAGAATTTGAGAGTTAAGATCTTACAACATGCACACGACTCTCAGTGTGCTGGTCACATGGGTTTTTCCCGTACAAAGTCAAGAGTTCTTGCGGCTTTCTTTTGGCCTTTTGTGAACAAGGACATACGGATCTATTGTCGATCCTGTAAAGTATGTCAAGAAGTCAAATCCAAAGGTCCTCGTCATGCTGCGCCTATTCAGGCTGCAGATATTCCTATTCGTCCATTCCAGAAAATGGCGATAGACATCATTGGTCCATTCAAGATCAAATCTGCTAGAGGACATCAGTTTATCTTAACGTGTGTAGACATGTGCACACGTTGGCCAGAGGCTATCCCTCTAAAGAGCATTACTACCGCTGACATTGCAGATGCTCTTTGGCTTATATTTTCTCGGCTGGGATTCCCCGGAGAAATATTATCAGATCATGGCACCCAACTGATATCGGATACCATGTCTCAAGTAATGTCTACTCTACAGATAGAGAGATCTTTGAGTAGCATCTATCATCCTATGTCCAATGGGATGGTCGAGCGACTAAATAGAACACTTAAGAACTTATTAGGGAAGATAACTGAGGATCATCCTCAAGATTGGGATAGGGTTTTACCCGCGGCCCTCTTCGCGTACAGAGAGGTCCCCAATGAACATACAGGGTTTTCTCCCTTTGAACTTGTCTTTGGCGCGCGACCGCGCGGCCCAATGTCTTTGCTGCATGATCTTATAACAGCTGACAATATTGACGATGACACAAAATCTTCTTACGAGTATGTCATCGCGCTGAGACAGAAGATTATAGAAGCATGCAAATTGGCAACGTCCTTGTTGCTGTCATTTTCGACGGAGTCATCTGTCAAGTTATTTGCTTATGTTTGTATCATAAGTATAATTGTGTCTTTACCTGTGATGTCAGGTTGATTAGGGGTTGTCTTCCCTTGTTTATTCATTCATTGTGTTTGACCTTTAGGGTCAGAGGTTGACAGTTCGGCGTGGGCCTATGGGAAAGTTTTTTAAGCGGGAGTGAGATATACTTCCGGGAAGCCGGGAGGTCCTGTTTTTCTGAAGGGACCAAGAGTCCATTGTTTTTCGGGGAGAATCTTCGAAGTAACTGCTATGGCAGTTTTCCCCAGTGAATCTCTGTGCGTCGGGATGACGACAGAATTCCTTGTGTAGTTCTGAGGATTCATTTACCAGGTAATACCGACCTTTATGCATTATTACGCTTTTCGGTGGCAGAACATGTAAAGGATTACCTAGGGTGAACAGCAGTTCACGGATCCGCCATTTCAGAACTTATATATTTGTGCTCGAGGTAGCCATCCAAGACTGTTAGTCTTATATTGTCCAGAAATCCAGTGACGAGGATATATTGTGGGAGCCGCAGATTGGCGGAACTTCTATCTACAATAAGTATTACTGCAGGGTTGGTGATAACCTATTTAACAGAAGTACACGGCCGACGTTAGGACGAGGCCTGTGCTTCCGGCTATTATACTACAGCCTGATATGTGCAATTGGCAGGGAGTGCCAAGTTGCACCTGTGTGTCAAGGTAACTAAGGCATCTGACGCGTTTAGTCAGAGACGCCAAGGGCGACGCTACGAACTGTCATTATTGAAGAACTTTGCTATTGACCATGCACGTCTATTCTGATGTTTACCTTTTTGAATGCCAAATGTATACCTATCGATGTCAGGTCAGCATGACCTTGTTACACTGACTGTTCCTGTTGATATTATGTGTGTTCCCGTCAATAAATGTCTTGAAACATGCCTGCAGTGTCAAAGCATCCTTGATTACTGCATGTGAGAGTATGGGTTGCAGGATCTACATCTATACGAGCCTAAACACATTCGCGTCTTCATTCGCACCCACACTCAACTCATCATACGCTCGCACTACACATCTAACAACATGTAAACTGTCTTGGGCCAGTGATCACCTCAACAAGAAAAAAAAAGACAGTTACATTTCTGGTGGACCAGTTACGTGGGCTCTTATGATACATTTCTTGTCGCCAATGTGGCCTAGAAACTTACATTTCTGATGGACCAGATCTGTGGGTTTAAAAAGAACAGAGCGAGCATTTGACATTATTGTTGACATTTATGGATCCAGAAATTTACATTCCTGGTTGGCTGTTACATGTATGATGTCTCCAGTTTTGTCGAGAAAGTTACAAGAAGGACAAGTACACATTACACTTCTGATCTGTGGGTCTAAGCTACACACGGGACAGCCGTAGCAGCGCTAATTCTACACTTGCAAGTTTTGGCTACAACAGGACAGATATAGGTCATCAACGGTTGACACAAATAAACAGTACGAGCATTTATATTATAATGCTACATAAAGCATAACAAGACAAGTACTGAAGTGAACTACTAGGCATTTGCTACGTGGACCATAACTGCATAGAAGGCGGGTTCCTATTGTAAACAGTACTGCGGGTTGTTACACGTTTCATTCAACAACAGACTTTTCTAGGTCAGAGTATTCAAGCTACATTGTTGGAGGTCAAGTGTCTGTAAACAGTACGTGAAATTGTAAACATTCAATGTGCAAGCCCTAATTTGAGAAGGTCATAGTAACTTTGGTTCGTGAATACCACTTTATGTTACAGTGGATTTGACGTTCAGTGCGCGTTTGACATTTCGTTTCTGTGTTCGCAAGGAGCAAGAAATTTATTTTAGTTTCAGCTGTGACTGAACTTGTTCTGCAACACATTGAAATTGATTGCTATATGTTTATGTCACTTCTACTGTTTTGTGTATTTTTCTGCGGGTTTTTCGGTTGGTGGGTCTTACGGTAAATATGCCACTTGATCGAGGCTTACTGTAAGCGGTCTGTAGGTGCAAATTTTCTTAATTTGGAAATTTGCTAGTGACAATTGGTCGCTATTGATGTTAGCTGTGATGTAATTGTACTTAACGTTGTTTTTGTAATATTTTGTCTGTTTTTCAGTTTTGATTGTCGATTTGTTTTGTTTGTATTCTGTAGGTCTCTCCTTTCTTGTGTATTTCTCTACACATTTTTGGTTAAAACAGTGTTGCCATTTGTATTGTTTTGTATTTTTGTCTTTGTATTTTTTTTTGGTTGTACTACATTACTGTCATGCACAGTCTACATACACATACTTGGTCATGTTTTGATATTATTGATAAGGTAGACTCTTCATATAGAGTTTGTTAAATAATATTATATAAGATATTTATACAAGTTCTTTGATAAAAGACTTGTTATCTACAAAGATTGAGACAGTAAAATAAAGTGAAGTGAGTATACAAGTCTAGCATTTCAGACTTGTCTCCCATTGAAGTGGGATAAGGTAATTTATTTAATTTTTTTTTTCAGGTTTCTGATCTCATTAGACAGAATGTCTACATTGGATTTCTTCATCCAGCAAGGGTTGACCCTTGGTAAGTCTGGTAAAGAATTGGAAGAATATTCATCTGCTCAATTCGCCATTGCATTAAAGTCAGAAGAAAAGAAAAAGAAACAAAAGAGAGGAAATTAAATTGAAAGCAGAAGCTGAACTAAAGAAGCTAGAAGCTGAGAATAGAAGATTAGAACTTGAAGAAAGAAGGTATCAAAGAGAGGCTGAGGAGAGAAAAGCTCAAGCTGCTGCTGAGGAGAGGAAAGCTCAAGCTGCAGCTGATGAAAGAAAATTCCAGATGGAAATGGAAGAAAAAAAAAAAACTTCAAGCTGCTGCAGAGGAAAAAAAACTTCAAGCTGCTGCAGAGGAAAAAAAAAACTTCAAGCTGCTGCTGAGGCTGAAATTAGAAAAATGGAACATGAGGAAAGAAAACAGAAGATGGAACTTGATGAAAAACTCGCAATTTTGGAGTTAGAGAAATTGAAATTGGCGAGTACGGGTGCTCAGCAAACAACTTCGAGTACGACAAAGGAGTTTGTTAGTAGGATTAAATTGCCTCATTTCAATCCTTTAAAGGATGACGTAGCAGATTATCTAGATAGATTCCAATTTTTGTGCGATACGCATAACATAAAAAAGGAAAAATATGTTGAACAACTGATGCCATTTTTTACAGGTGACACAGTGACTACTCTTATGACAATAGACGAACATGAGAGGACTAATTATGATGTTGTCAGGGCAGCATTACTAAAGAAATACCAATTAAAACAAGAAGACTATCGTCTTCGTTTTAGGACAATGTTGCCAGAAAATGGAGTAGATTTCTCTGATTTTGTTACAAAGATACGTCGTACATTTACACGATGGGTTGAGTTGTCTCAGATTGAGAAAACATATGAAGGTCTAATGGACTTATTATTGCGAGATAAGGTTTTGTCATCTGTTAATGATTCGTTTCTTGCATTCCTTCATGAGCGTAAGCCTAAAAACTTAAAAGAAATGGAGGAATACTGTTGTCAGTATGCCACAGCACATCCCCATGCTACAGTTAGCAATTCTAAAGTGAAAGAAGGGTGCCAGCTGCTTCGGCAACACCATATGGCCCTAATTTCAGAAAAAAATTTCAGGGTGCTCAACAAAATTGGAATAGGGGAAGTAATCAAAATTACACTCAGAAGCGGAGTAATCCAACACATGATGGTTCTTCGTCTATGCAGTGGAGACAAGATGGTAGTTCTCGTAATTTTAGTGGTAATAATTTGAGACACTTTCGTAAAGGCTATCCAAATAATAACTATTCAAATTTTCGAGGTAATCATTCTCGACGTCAAGATTATGACGATGGTGAATTTAGAAACCGGGATTCAAACCGGAATGATGATTACAATAGGCAATATGATAACAATTACAGGGGAAATGATAGTCGAAATAATTACAGGGGAAATGATAATCGAGGTAGACCTAGGTTTAACAAAAAAAGACCTTACCAACAGGCAAACTCTGCGCAACAAGAGTTTGATGGAGCCTGTAATACAGTAAATGATAGTGGTAACTCTAGGGCTATCACTGGTTGTGCTTTCGATTTTGGGAGAGAGACTGAATGCCCCCAATGCTTAACATTGTTTGACTCATCAACTGTATCTACGCTAAGTTGTGGTCACCCTCTTCCTGCTCTACCTGCTACAGTTGCGCATGATGGGAGAGGATCTCTCATCTTACATAAAGGTCTAATAAATGATAGGCTAGTCTCAGTACTTTTCGATTCGGGATGTACTACCGTCGGGGTTAAGGAGTCTCTGATAGATCCTTGCTGTGCCACGGGAAAAACAATCAAATGTGTTACATTTGGTGGTACTATGGAAAGCTATCCTACTGCTATTATTAGGATTGACACTCCTTTCTTCACAGGAGATGTCCATGCATGTCTTCTTCCTAATCCTATTGCGGATCTTATAATCGGTCGTATTCATGGGGTTAAGGAATGCACCCCGCAACAAATTTCTAGTTGGGAAGAAAAAAAACATTCAAACGGTCAATGCAGTGGTGACAAGAGCTCAAGCTCTTAATCCCCCAACTTCATCTGATAATAGTAATGAAGTTGATAGCCAAGACGAGCACTTGGTGATTTCCCATGACTCGTTTGTTAAACGTCAAGAAGAGGATCCTTCTTTGAAGAAATACTTCCTTCTTGCAAAGAAAGGGGATCCCAATCAAAATACGAATCACAAATCGTATATCACTATGAAGAATGGTATATTGGTACGAATGGTACAACACTCGGACAAGTCTATGCACTCGCAAATTCTTGTGCCTAAGTGTATGAGAGCCTTAATTCTTCGGCATGCACACGATTCTCAGTGTGCGGGACACATGGGTTTTTCCAGAACTAAAACTAGAGTCCTTGCGTCATTCTTTTGGCCATTCGTGAATAAAGACATCCGAATTTATTGCCGATCTTGCAAAATTTGTCAAGAGGTCAAGTCTAGGGGTCCGAGACATGCTGCTCCTATTCAGGCTGCAGATATTCCGATTCGGCCGTTTCAGAAAATGGCTATAGACATCATTGGTCCGTTCAAAATTAAGTCAGCCAGAGGACACCAATTTATCCTCACTTGCGTGGACATGTGCACGCGTTGGCCAGAGGCTATTCCTCTGAAGAGCATATCAACTGTCGATATCGCTGATGCTCTTTGGCTCGTATTTTCTCGTCTGGGATTCCCCGGAGAAATACTGTCGGATCACGGCACTCAGTTAATTTCGGACGTTATGTCTCAGGTAATGGCTACGCTAGACATTAAAAGGTCTCTCAGTAGTATTTATCATCCAATGTCCAATGGATTGGTAGAACGTCTTAACAGGACACTAAAGAACTTACTTGGCAAGATAACGGAGGATCATCCTGAAGATTGGGACAGGGTTTTACCTGCAGTCCTCTTTGCCTATAGAGAGGTTCCCAACGAGCATACAGGGTTTTCTCCTTTCGAACTTGTCTTTGGCGCGCAACCGCGCGGGCCAATGTCCTTGTTACACGATTTGATAACTTCCGATAATATTGACGATGATACACAATCGTCATATGAATATGTTATAGCTCTTAGAGAAAAGATTATCGAATCGTGCAGGTTAGCAACTTCATCTTCCGAATTTGCGAAAGAAAAAGCTAGGCGATTTGCTAATAAGAAAAGACGCCTACGTCAACTTTGTCCTGGAGACAAAGCATATGTCTTACTGCCCTCAAGAGAGAATAGACTTCTCATTTCTTGGAAGGGTCCATACACTATAGTCTCGAAAATTTCTGATGTCGACTATATTGTCGATGTGGATGGAAGGCATAAAACCTTCCATATAAATATGTTAACAGAGTTTATTGAACGTCCAGACTATTTACAGCCTATTTTCCAGGCGACGGACGACTCTCCAGTTCAACATGGTCACATCTCATCCCTGTCCGTTATACAGGATGAGGAAACTATTTTTTCTGACGTGAACTTACCTCTTCCTACGATTCCACTTATTTCAACGGAATCGTGGAGAGACGTTACAGTCTCTTCTAACTTGTCTTTTGAGGAACAACGTCAAGTATCCTCTACGTTACAATCATATCAGGATGTCCTTACCGACATTCCTGGACACACAGATGTCATAGAACATGACATCATACTTACTGATCGTAATCCGATCAGAGTAAGACCATACCCAATACCTATTCATTTTCAAGCACAAGTCGAGAAAGAATTGGATGAAATGATTCAACTACAAATAATTGAACCATCCACTTCAGCTTATTCTTCGTCGATAGTTATTGTTCGAAAGAAAGACAATAACATACGTCTTTGCGTTGATTATCGCAAATTAAATCAAGTTACGAAGTTCGATGCTGAACCTATGCCGTTATTAGATGATCTACTTATTAGACTTTCTAAAGCTAAATTCTTTACTAAACTAGACTTGTCGAAAGGTTATTGGCAAGTCCCATTGACGGAACACGCCAAACCTCTCACTGCTTTTTCGACACCTAGGGGTCTGTTTCAATGGAATTTTATGCCTTTCGGGCTTATGAACGCCCCAGCGACTTTCGTGCGCATGATGCGACGAATTCTATCAGATCGTGCAGATGTCATTGCATATTTAGACGACATCTGTCTTTTCAGCGATACTTGGGAAGAACACTATGTGGGTCTGAAGGAATTGCTATCTACTCTACGTGAGCATAGTTTGACTGCTAAACCCTCTAAAGCTTTTGTTGGGTTTAGTGAAATTTCCTTCCTAGGTCATCGAGTTGGTCATGGTCTGTTGAAGACAGAGGACCAAAACATTTCAAAGATATTAAATATCTCGGTTCCGAAGACAAAAAAGCAAGTGCGTAGTCTCTTGGGATTGATACAATTCTATGGAAGATTCATTGAGAATCTGTCCTCCATTATGGCACCACTTTCAACGTTATTGAAAAAAGGTTCTCCTAATATGGTGCGTTGGTCCCAAGAATGCCAATCTTCATTGGATCAGGTTAAGAATTTGTTCTCATCTCTCATCCTATCTTAAGACTACCGACGATTGATAAGACTTTTGTCCTTCGTAGTGATGCCTCTTCCACTGGCATTGGAGCGGCACTAATGCAGGAATATTCAGGAACTCTGCATCCTGTAATGTATATTTCTAGGAAGCTGAATGCGGCAGAAAGGAATTACTCGGTTTTGGACCGTGAATTGTTGGCTATGGTTTGGTCCATTCTTAAGCTACAAAGGTTCCTTCTGGGCGCGCATTTCTTTATGGAAACCGACCAAAAAGCTCTTACGGCTATGCAAAGTAAGGATTTGAAGAGCTCGAGATCTACTCGTTATGCTATTGCTCTTCAGCCTTTCCATTTCACGGTGCGAGCTATCCGTGGTTCGGATAATGTGATGGCGGACATATTGTCTAGATGCCCACATGATTCCAGTTAAATCTTGTGTCCTAGTTTTTCCTGATATATTTTCAGACTTAGGTCTGTCCTTAATATCATAATATGTTGTAATACAAATGTATTTGGATGATGTTTAGATAATTTAACAAATTTCATTTTGTCCATCCATCAGTGATATGTTGCTAAAATAGCATTGACATTTGTATATTGCTATGATTATATTATTTAGTAATGTTTGATATATGATTGGTATTGCCAGCAACTTAGGTTTCTTGAATGGTATCCCTTAGTTTGTTTGGCTTAAAGGAAATATTTTCTCCTATGTTGGGAGATGATTTGTACCCTCTTCTATTGTACCTGATATTAGGTTCATTGTTTGCATGAGCACAGAAGTGATACTGGTGCTATCTTGCTCATGAACATATTAAAAAAAAAAAAAAATTGCATTTTTTTTTTTACAGGGGGGTGGTAGTAATGTTGCTGTCATTTTCGACGGAGTCATCTGTCAAGTTATTTGCTTATGTTTGTATCATAAGTATAATTGTGTCTTTACCTGCGATGTCAGGTTGATTAGGGGTTGTCTTCCCTTGTTTATTCATTCATTGTGTTTGACCTTTAGGGTCAGAGGTTGACAGTTCGGCGTGGGCCTATGGGAAGGTTTTTTAAGCGGGAGTGAGATATACTTCCGGGAAGCCGGGAGGTCCTGTTTTTCTGAAGGGACCAAGAGTCCATTGTTTTTCGGGGAGAATCTTCGAAGTAACTGCTATGGCAGTTTTCCCCAGTGAATCTCTGTGCGTCGGGATGACGACAGAATTCCTTGTGTAGTTCTGAGGATTCATTTACCAGGTAATACCAACCTTTATGCATTATTACGCTTTTCGGTGGCAGAACATGTAAAGGATTACCTAGGGTGAACAGCAGTTCACGGATCCGCCATTTCAGAACTTATATATTTGTGCTCGAGGTAGCCATCCAAGACTGTTAGTCTTATTTTGTCCAGAAATCCAGTGACGAGGATATATTGTGGGAGCCGCAGATTGGCGGAACTTCTATCTACAATAAGTATTACTGCAGGGTTGGTGATAACCTATTTAACAGAAGTACACGGCCGACGTTAGGACGAGGCCTGTGCTTCCGGCTATTATACTACAGCCTGATATGTGCAATTGGCAGGGAGTGCCAAGTTGCACCTGTGTGTCAAGGTAACTAAGGCATCTGACGCGTTTAGTCAGAGACGCCAAGGGCGACGCTACGAACTGTCATTATTGAAGAACTTTGCTATTGACCATGCACGTCTATTCTGATGTTTACCTTTTTGAATGCCAAATGTATACCTATCGATGTCAGGTCAGCATGACCTTGTTACACTGACTGTTCCTGTTGATATTATGTGTGTTCCCGTCAATAAATGTCTTGAAACATGCCTGCAGTGTCAAAGCATCCTTGATTACTGCATGTGAGAGTATGGGTTGCAGGATCTACATCTATACGAGCCTAAACACATTCGCGTCTTCATTCGCACCCACACTCAACTCATCATACGCTCGCACTACACATCTAACAACATGTAAACTGTCTTGGGCCAGTGATCACCTCAACAAGAAAAAAAAGACAGTTACAGTCCTCTTCTGAATTTGCTAAGCAGAAGGCAAGACAATTTGCTAATAAGAAGAGAACTTCACGACAACTTTGTCCTGGTGACAAAGCATTTGTTTTGCTACCTTGTCGTGAAAATAGACTCCTTATTAGTTGGAAAGGTCCGTACGATATAATATCGAAAATTTCAGATGTTGACTACATCGTCGATATTAACGGGAAGCATAAAACCTTCCACATCAATATGCTTACGGAGTTCCATGAACGTCCTGACTATCTACAGCCTATTTTCCAGGCAACGGACGATTCTCATGTCAAGCATGGTCATTACTCATCACTGTCTGTAATACAGGATGAGGAAACAAGTTTTTCGGATGTTAATCTTCCGCTTCCAATGATCCCACTTCATTCTAGTGAATCATGGAAAGACGTTACTGTTTCTCCTGATTTGTCTCTAGGAGAACGGCGACAAGTTTCGTCTATGTTACAAACATTTCAGGATGTCCTCACTGACATCCCTGGGCAAACTCATGTCATTGAGCATGACATTGTTCTAACTGAACATACTCCAATTAGGGTTAGACCTTATCCTATCCCTATACATTTCCAAACACAGGTTGAAAAGGAGTTGGATGAAATGATAGATTTACAAATAATCGAACCATCCACTTCTGCATATTCTTCGCCGATGGTTATTGTTCGAAAAAAAGACAATAACATACGTCTTTGCGTTGACTATCGCAAGTTGAATCAAGTTACGAAGTTCGATGCTGAACCTATGCCTTTACTGGAAGAACTACTTACTCGTCTTTCTAAATCGCATTTTTTCACTAAACTTGATTTGTCTAAAGGATATTGGCAAGTTCCATTATCCGAACGCGCCAAACCTCTTACCGCTTTCTCTACTCCCAGAGGCCTTTTCCAATGGAATTTTATGCCTTTCGGCCTTATGAACGCACCAGCTACATTTGTACGCATGATGCGTCGAATCCTATCGTATCGGTCAGATGTCATTGCTTATCTAGACGACATCTGTCTTTTCAGCGATACTTGGGAAGATCACTATTCAGGGTTAGTTGAATTATTATCAACTCTGCGTGAGTATAACCTGACAGCAAAACCATCCAAAGCTTGTATTGGCTTTAGCGAAATTGCTTTCTTAGGCCATCGAGTAGGTCACGGTTTCTTGAAGACAGAAGACCATAATATCACTAAGATACTTAACATCTCTATCCCTAGGACTAAAAAGCAAGTGCGAAGTCTTTTAGGTCTCATACAATTTTATGGACGTTTCATTCCGAATCTGTCCTCTATCATGGCACCTCTCTCTACACTATTAAAGAAAGGGTCGCCTAACATGGTTCACTGGTCTCATGAATGCCAATCTTCACTAGAGAAGATCAAAACTATGTTTTCATCACCACCTATTTTAGTGTTACCTACAACAGATAAGACATTCGTTCTTCGTAGTGACGCTTCATCCACTGGGATTGGAGCGGCACTAATGCAAGAGTACTCTGGAACTCTGCATCCTGTAATGTATATATCCAGAAAACTTAATGCTGCAGAAAGGAATTACTCGGTTTTAGACCGTGAATTATTGGCAATGGTTTGGTCAATTCTCAAACTCCAAAGATTCCTTCTGAGCGCGCATTTCGTGGTGGAAACTGACCAAAAAGCTCTTACGGCTATCCAAAGTAAGAACTTGAAGAGCTCGAGATCAACTCGATACGCAATCGCTCTTCAACCTTTTCATTTCTCGGTACGAGCTATCCGTGGTTCAGAAAATGTGATGGCGGACATTCTGTCCAGATGCCCACATGATGCCACTTAACTGTTAAATATTGGTTTTTTTTAATATGTATAACTTTACAACAGTTATTTTTTGTTTCTTTACTAAGATACACATTTGTAATTTAATAATAGAATGATGGTATCTCTACTTAGCGGTTTATTGATGTTTATTCACCGCTGTTCTTTGATGATTGTTTCTTCATAAATCATAAATTTAAGATTATATTGTGAATTTTTGGTATGCATTGTATAATTACCAGAATTGTATTATACGTACATCACACCTTCCTGGAAACATTTATTCGTAGAGAAACAATTTCTCTCAGATTTTGAGATATATTCTCACCGGTCATAATAGGAATTATAGTATTCCTGATATTTTCATCTGCGCAGTATTCTTGCGTTGTGAGCCTATTCTACGTTGCTCCTAGATGTATTTTTTAAAAAAAAAAATTTTTTTTTTCCCGGGAGGTGTGGTAAGACTGTAAAGTGCAATTTTTACTATCTTGCAATATAATACATTTATATACTTATTATGTTCGCAAATATTTTGTAAACAAAGTATTTCCTTTTTAAGTGCTTAAGGAGAAGTCATTTTTGAGTTACTTCCCTTGAAAGGAGTTCCGTCATCTTCGATCGGACTCCGCGGACGAATTTAGGCCTACTGCGATTTATTCTTTGGCTGGGTAGGAATAGATTGTTCTTGCTTCAGTATATCTATGGCCTGAATTTATACGTAGTGTTTGTATGAGTAGGACGAGTCTGTCTTATATATGGATATCTTTACATTTCTAAGTCGAACTATGTTGGTTGTCGCTGGAAAAGGTCAAAGGGCTATGCAGCGGAAGTATCGCTAGCAAGGGGTGTGATTCATGGCTGTCATCCTGTCGGGATGTCGAATTTTGTTGTAGCCGGCTTTTTTGCCGAAAAAGTGATCTATAAGTAAATGGGGAAAAGTGATAGTCATTTAGACATGTTGTATGTACTTTACCCCAGTGTTTATTCTCTTTTGCCAAGGAATGGCAAAGTTATATTTCGCATAGAAAGGTAAAACCACAATTTATTATGAACTTGGGCTTCGCCATCGTTGTCGATAAGCAGATGCACAGTGGTACTTTTGAAAAGAATATTTATTCAAAGGAAGATGACATTCCTATGTATCAGCACTAGATTATATGATATTATTCAATTACCTCTATGATAGAAGCTATGAAGAAATGAGGACATTTAACGAATGACCAATTTTGGTCTGTATCCAATAGTGAGTGAAGCTCACGAGAGAAGCACAGCCATGTTGAAATCCATATACTTTGTATTTATCGAGTGAGAAAAAGGGATGCCTGTACTATCGCTCGATGAACCAAGAGATCACTGCTACATGTGAGAACCCATGTCTGGGATTCCTATATCTTTATGGAAAATATATATATTGAACTTTACGTGAAGGGATATTCGCTAGACGAGGTTAGGTCTAGGAGCCTTCCTATATATTGGTTATGGTCTGACGTGCCCAGTCAGTAAAGCCAGATGATTTACATGATGGAACTCTGAATGCTTATTTACGAATGCTCCATTATGATATTTGCCAAGCATGAATGCTAACTTAAGATGATATTCCTGTGATCAACATTATGCTGTCTATGTCGACATTTGTTCCTGTAACCATACACGTACTGTCCAAGTGTGCGTCTCATTAAATGTTATAAAAAGACCACCGTAGTTCCAGTACTTCTTGAATTCGAACAGTGTGAGTATGAGTGATGTACTACCAACTTGTCAACTCTATCGAATCATTCTACCATTTGCGTTCTGACATTCATATACACACTCATTGTCTACACTCACATTCTTGTCGGAGCCTCATCACGTTCCAGGACAAGATGACCTGTATGACCAAAACTGTGCTGGGTTTAATGAGTTGACAATCGTTACACTTTACTACACCAGTCCCAACATCTACATTTATCAACTGGTGGACATTCACGTCATTTAACAAATAAAGCGTGATTCAACAACTAGTAGCCAGTATGAGTTAACAACTACAGAGTTTAACAACTACAGAGTTTAACACGTAGCATCTGAGGCAAAAGGGCTGGCACCATTTTCAGGAGCCTGGCCTTGTAATTCCAGCTCCCTTAGTCGTAATTCGTGCTCCCTTTGCAACCTTCTATCTTCTGCCTCCCTTTCGGCAGTCAATCTTTTTTCCTCTGCCTCCCTTTCGGCCTTTTTATCTTCTGCCTCCCTTTGCTGTCGTTTGTCTTCTGCCTCAATCTGCAGCCTCTTAATTTCTCTATCCGCCTCAATTTGTAACCTCTTCTCTTCAGCTACCTTTCTATCTTCCCTTTCAATATATTTATCACATTCAGCCGTTACGTATTGAATCAAAACCTGACCATCCATTCCCATCTCCTTTGCGGTCAGCACAGCAGCTGATCGGAATTTTGCTAGCTCCGCCATACTTTTTAGACAATATAATAATATACAAGATAAATCTCTAACCAGTAAATACACTAAGTACTTCTTATGACTATAGTCTAACTAATTCTAACTAACCAGTTAACTAATTAATTATTACTGGCTGTGAAGATTCACCAACTTCTAATTGCCCTTTTAATTTAAAGGGACACTTTTAATTTTAAGGGAATTTTACAATTTTGTTCCCCTAATTTTATTTCTCCCACCAGGAGATCCTTATATTACTGTTTATGCTAATTATCCCTGGACAAGACCCCAATATATGTAGTGGATTTTGATGGTATTGTATGGTGGTGTTATCACCTAGTGTGATGCGTGAGGTCAGCTGTGAAGGCTCCTGAGATAATTGTAACTGTGAATATACAGAAGGCCCTTTCGTGCTACCACTTTATGACCTCACACATATCTTTTTTTACTAATGAATGTGGCTACGTTAAAATCTAGGGTACTGAATGCAATGTGTTGTATGGACAGATACACACACCCACAGATATTAATTAAGTCTAATACTATCAATAAAATTTATAACACAATGAACTAAATTCAGCTGGTTAAATTTAGAATAGAAAATCTTTTTTTTTAAATTTATTTGTTCTGAACCAAGGTTTTATTTTGGCCAGAACTTATGCAAAGATTTTGAAATTTATGAATGAATGGCATGAATAAATGGCATGTTAAATGAAAGATGTTTACATATGCAATCTTCAAGATTAATTATAGTATTACTGTTCGTAATGTTAATTTTCCTGGGAAAACTATGAATGGATGTGCTGTTGGGGTGGCTTCATCCCTCCCTGTTTATGCCTACACAGCATTGTCCATTAATGATGGAAGGAAATGGGATGCTTCAGTAGTAAATTCTCTTGGGTGCTAGTTTTATGAAGTTGGTGTAAGTTCAGCAGGCCAGCTAGCCTACTTAACTTTGCCAGATTTGTTCTGGTGCTGGAATATGATAGCCCCACCTCTCCGTGCTTGAGCAATACACAGATGTTCTGTCGAAATGTACCCTGCACGGGTCCTCACTTCAATTATTAATCAGCATTGGACACCACCTTAGTGTCAAGATCGAACTCACAGCTCTGAAATAAAGTATTGGTTTTTGCTCAGAACCTTACCTAATAAGCCACTTCTACACATAACAAATTACAATAACACCACATAAACAGGGTCAGTTCTCTCTGACCAGACAGCACATCTTACCTAGTAGGTTTCGCATAGGGTAAGTTTCACCAGTCTACAGATTCTGAAATAGGTGCATTATCTCACTGCCATAGAATAGGATAGGTGATATGATTCACTGTTCTCAACACTTGATCACCCCTTCCTAAACCTTGCTGTAGTTTATATATTGTTTGTCCCTAGACCCTGAACTAGGGCGGGGGGTCCAGAGCGAATCCTTACTTGTTTGTAAGGCTAGATTTCGATATGGCAGTATCAAATCACTCGGACATAAAACAATATTCAAAATATACAAAGAAATAATTTCAATCTTACCAGATTATGAATAAATAACACAGAAATGCTAGCAAAACTCAGCTGAGCTGCTGGCTATAGTATGGCGTCCCTGAACTTATTTCAATTTATTTCATTTGGAAATCACCACACTTGAAATTTACTGTGTCTATCACTGGACAACTATTGAGGAATGGCAAAAAAGCTCGTCTGAGCGCGGATAATATGATTGTCTGTGGCCAATCAATGCCTTGGTTTTTTTAAATTCAAATTTCCTACACTAAAGTCATTTCAGTCATGCTTCAGTCAAGTATGGATTTTTATCTGTTAGTCTGTCCGTCTCTACTTGCGTTTTTACAAAAACGTACTTGATTTTTGAACCAACCTTTCTCTCCCCTCCAAAATTTTGTCGTTAAAAGTTATTTTTAGACACAGCTTCCACCAATATCCCTTCTCTTCCATGCTAAGTAGATTTGAACACCTGCGTCTCGAGGTCGCGATTTTTTGTGCAAATAGCGACACTTTTGATTCAATGCAGTCTTTCGCTGTTGTGAACAACACTGTCTTTTGTCATTATTTTCATTATTATCTATCCGTCTGTAAAATTAAAAACATATTATTTCACTGCTCAGAATGGGCCATCCGGCCAGCTAATTTTTATATTCCTAACATTAATATTAAGAAAAAGTTACTTTTTAAATTTTGTAATATTTCAAGCATCTGCGTTTAGCCGCTGAATTCAAATCAAAGGCTTGGTATCGCAAAAGCGTCCAATAAATGACTGTGGCGTATCATATCCAAGGTCCCTTCTGTCGAATTCCTTACTTTATGTCAACTTGGGGGGGGGGGGCGTGACTTTTCCTCCTTGCCCCACCAATTTGCGTCCATTAACCTCGCTAGTTCAAGTACGCGTTCAGTCAGATTTTTGTCTTTTGATCCTCGTTCCGTTTTGCCTTCAAGTCTAACACCTGATGACCCGCGGCGCGGGTGATCATGTATTCCAGCAGCTTGCGCATTGGTTTTTTATCCTTACATTTTATCCTTTGGAGATATTTTTACGTTGTATCACTCGTTAATTTTATGACAGATACACATAGATAAAATCTCTCCTTACGCCTGCAATTACTCTAATTTTGATCACAGGGGTGCCGACTGAGGAAATCTGCACCGACATTCAATTTGCCTGGGATATATTGGATACTAAACTGATAAGGTTGAAGCAATAAAGACCACCTCAGCAATCTTGCGTTTTCATGCTTAGCCTGAGATAAGAATACGAGAGGCTGATGGTCCGTCTCGACCACAAAAGTCCTACCATACAGATAGATTTGAAACTTCTTTATTGCCCAGATTAACGCTAAACATTCTTTTTCGCTTGTGGAGTATCCTTGTTCCGCCTTATTCAATTTGCGGCTTGCATAAGCGACTGGTTTCAGTTCCCAATCAGGTGAAGATGATCTTTGCAACAAAGCTGCTCCGAGTCCTACATTACTTGCATCGGTTCTCAAGACAAAGTCCTGTGTCAAATCAGGTAGTTTGAGAATAGGCTTGCTAGTGAGTTTTTCCTTTAAGTCTTGGAACGCTAATTCACTTTGCGCAGTCCAATTAATTTTTTCTGGAAGTCCCTTGCGAGTCAGATCAATCAGAGGAGCACAAATAGAGTTAAAATCTTTGATATATTTTTGATAAAATCCGCATAACGACACGAATGATCGCACGTCCTTTTTTGTTTGTGGTCTAGGTGCTCTCTGCAGTTTTTCCAAGTTCTTGGGATCAGGGGTCATGCTACCCTGATATACAGTGTGTCCCAAGAATTCCAACTCTTTGCATCCAATGCAACATTTTGTTGGCCTAGCAGTCAAGTTCGCCTCCCTAAGCCTATTAAATAACATTTCTAGAGCTTCAATGTGTTCTTCAAATGTCTCTGTGGCGATGAGAATATCATCCATGAAATTCGTGATACATGGGTTATTCAGGGGATCCAACAATTTTCGCATCATCCTTGAAAATACACTCGGAGCATTTTTCAGTCCGAATGGTAGCATGTTGAATTCATAATGTCCATCCGAAGTGCTAAAAGCCAAATAAGGTCTCACTTCAGGCTTCACTAGGATCTGGTAATAGCCTTTACTAAGATCCACCTTTGAAAAGTATTTTGCCTTGTTCAGTCTGGCAAATAACTGTTTTGTGTCTGGTAATGGATCCACTTGTCCTTCTGTGACAGCATTCAGTTTCCTGTAATCTATGCACAGTCTGTGTTCCCCAGACGGTTTTCTCAACAAAACGACACTAGAACTAAAAGATGATTCACTGTGTGAAATAATCCCCTCCTTCAACAAATAATCTATTTCTTCCTTCAATGCCTTCTCCTTCGCGAACGGAATAGAATAGGCTCTCATACAGATTGGGTTCAGTCTACCAGTTTCATGTCATACTGTAGCAAATTTGTATGTCCTGGTTTATCTGTTAATACATCTGTATGTTCCTCCAGAACCTGTTGAACTCTCTACCTCTGGTTTTTAGTCAGGTGCTTACTGACTTTTACCTGTGCTGCTGTTTCACAAGGTTGTAATGGGTATTCATGTGAGGTGAGTGGTTCCTTTTGCATTTGAGTTGCGATAGCTAAGGTCAATAAGGGGGTGCTTTCCTGGAGTGGTCTGTCCAGATACTTCTTTAACAGGTTTACATGATAAACTTTCTCCTTCCCCTTTTTGTCAATTTTATAGTTTGTTCTAGACACCTTCTCTAGAACCTTGCCATCCAATTTGTAATTTATTCTGGCTACCGGGTAGTAGAAGCAGCACCTTCTCTCCCACTGCCAGTTCTCTGTCCTTTGCCTTCCTATTAAAATATACTGCATGTTTCTTCCTGGCTTGTTTCAAATTATCATTTGCCAGTTTCCATCCAGCTTTCAAACGAGTGGTCAGTTCGTTCACGTATTGGTAAGATGAGGTAACAATCTCTTCCGCCTTCTCATCTGTCCAGGTCCTTAATAGGGCTTCTAATGGACCTTTTATTGGCCTCCCAAATAGCAGAGTTGCGGGAGCCATCCCGGTTGAACTATGTGGTACCTCCCGAAACGCAAACAATGCGGCGGGCAGGAATTGATCCCACAGATCCGGTTTTTCGTGTGCCAGCTTTCTCAGGATAGAAATGAGAGTCCCGTTGAACCTCTCTACCTGGCCGTTCCCTTGCGGATGGTACGGACTACAATGAAAGTGTCTGGCTTGAAATAGCTTAAAAACTTCTTCCGTTAGTTTCCCCTTGAACTGAGAGCCATTATCCGTCAAGATTTGATGCGGGAATCCTAATCGGGTAAATATTGTAAGTAGTGCCTCTGCTACATGTTTTGAATCAATTGATGGCAGGGCTACCGCCTCTCCCCACATAGAACAAGTGTCCACCAGAGTAAGGATGTAACTGTTTCTCCTCTTGGTCCGAGTGAGAGGTCCTACAATATCCACTGCAACCCTCTCAAAAGGTGTTCCCACTATGGGCATTTCCCCTAGAGTTGCAGGAGCAGTCCAGTGCTTTGGAGCTACCCTTTGACATTCTGGGCAGGATTTGACATATCTTTTTATATCCTCCGTTATCCCTGGCCAGAAGTAATGACAAGCTATACGCTGTCCTGTGGCGCTGATCCCCATGTGACCACTGAAAGGAATCGCATGCCCGAGTTCCATCACTTTATCCCTATATGAAGTGGGAAGAACCAGCTGGTTGTGACCATTTGTTCCAGTTCCGGCCTTCCTGTATAATAGTTTGTTCTTCATAAAATATTCCCCCTTGCTCGGAGGTGTGTGGCAATTGGGCAATTTTTTAAAACATGGCTTGAGTGTCCTATCCTCAGCCTGCGCCTTCCTCATCTCCTCTGGATGAGCATTTATAGGTTCACCTTCTTCCTCCTTCTTCTGTGACCTGGTCTGCACTGTCGCCATGATCACAGGTCTCTCGGGATTCCCCAAGAAGACGTATCTACACCCCAATATCAGAGGGTAGATTGGTTCATCTATCACTGCTGCTCTGATTTCTCCTTCCACATAGCGAGTTTTCACCGTTATCCTTGCAATGGGAAGTGTCATGAGTGGTATGTCCTTAGTTGCCCCTTGTATTTCCACTGTTTCTGTGGTATACTGACTTGGGTCCACTAGGCTAGACTTCACAACTGAATCATAATCCAAACCTGTATCATAAAGGCACCTTATGGTGACCCCATTACAAATAACATCCTCACAAACTGGGGGATGATAAGGTTCCTGCTGTCCCTTAGGATTAACCTTTAATCTTTGCGTCCCCGACTTCATTGCAGCAATGTTTGAAGGTTTCCTTCTACAAAATTCGGTGTTATGGTTATCTTTCTTGCACCATTTACACCATCTTTTTCCTTGGTTAAACGGTTTTCTTTCATTGGATTTTTTGTCATTGAACTGTGAGTTTCTGTCTCGGTAGTCATTTCTTGGCCGTTCAAAGTTTGTCCTACCTTTATTTCCCTGTTCTCTATTATCAAGTTTATTAAATTGCTGTGGAGCTTTAAAATTGTCTATGTGCTTCTTTTTAGCACCACTTACCTCTGCCTGGGCTGCCTGATACCTCTCAGCGACATTTAAAACCTCCCCCAACTTCTCTGCACCTTGTTCCATGAGAAATTTTCTCATGTCTGGAGCCATGGACTCTCTCAATTGCTCAATCATGATCATTTCTTTAAGATCTTGGGTCTTCCCCAGAGCCGTCCATTTCTCCAAATAGGTTTCCAGTCTGGCAGAGAATTGGTGGTATGTCTCCCCAGACAACAGTTTGGCATTTCTAAATTTCTTACGATAAAATTCCCCTTTTTTTTTCGTACCTCAATAACAAAGCCTGCTTTAACATGTCATAATTCTCCTGGTCTTCTCTGTTCATTTTTGCGAAGACTTCGTAAGAAGTACCTCTCAGTCCCTGTGATAACTTTAAACTCCACCTCTCTCTCTCTCTCTCTCTAACCCATATGTAGTAGCTAATAACTCAAAACGTCCTAGGTACCCCTCTATGTCATCGTCTTTTTCAACAAAATGGTCTAAATGAAACCCCATAGCTGAGTTTGAGGCTCCCAGACTGGGCGTAGCATCTGAGGCAAAAGGGCTGGCACCATTTTCAGGAGCCTGGCCTTGTAGCTCCAGCTCCCTTAGTCGTAATTCGTGCTCCCTTTGCAACCTTCTATCTTCTGCCTCCCTTTCGGCAGTCAACCTTTTATCTTCTGCTTCCCTTTCGGCCTTTTTATCTTCTGCCTCCCTTTCGGCCTTTTTATCTTCTGCCTCCCTTTGCTGTCGTTTTTCTTCTGCTTCCAATGCTTTAGCCTCTTTGTCAGCCTCAATCTGCAGCCTCTTAATTTCTCTATCAGCCTCAATTTGTAACCTCTTCTCTTCAGCTACCTTTCTATCTTCCCTTTCAATATATTTATCACATTCAGCCGTTACATATTGAATTAAAATCTGACCATCCATTCCCATCTCCTTTGCCGTCAGCACAGCAGCTGATCTGAATTTGGCCAGCTCCGCCATACTTTTTAACAAATCTAGCAATGTGCAAAATAAAATTTCCAACCACTAAAGTACTTCTAATTACTCTAGTCTAAAATAATTCTAATTAATTAATTAACTACCACTGGCTGTGAAGATTCACCAACTTTTATTTTCAGGGACACTTTTAATTTTAAGGGACACTTTTAATTTGTATAATGTGTTCCCCTAATCTAATTCTCCCCCCAGGAGATCCTAATATACTTAATGGGCTAATTATCCCGGGACAAAGAGACCACAATATATGTAGTGGGTTTGATGGTATGGTATGATGGTGATATTACTAAGTGTGATGCATGAGGTCAGCTGTGAAGGCTCCTGAGATAAAATGTAGCTGTGAATTGTCAGAAGGCCCTTCTTGCTACCACTACGACCTCACACCTATCTTTTTTTACTAAGGAATGTGGCTACGTTAAATGTCTAGGGTAATGATATGTAATGTGTTGTGGTAGTTTACATACACACACACAGATATTTAATAAGTTTAATAATATTAATAAATGTTATAATACACTGAACTAACTCAAGTGTGTAAAAATTGGATAGTAATTTTCTTTAAATTTATTTGTTCTGAACCAAGGTTTTATTTTGGCCAGAACATATGAAAGGTTTTGCAATTATAAAAGAAATGCATGAATATGACATAATAAATGCAAGGTGTGTACATATGTATGTTACTAGACTAGTTAATATTACTACTGTTTATCATTGTAATCTATTTGGGAGAACATTTAATGGATGTGCTGTTGGGGTGGCCTCATCACTCCCTGTCTATGGTGACTACACATTGTCCAGTTTTTTGATGGAAATTTTATGGGTGTGTTAGGAAATAAGTTGAGTTGGTGAATTCTCAGCAGACCAGTCGCTCACGTAGCTTGAATGTGTAGCTCTGGTGCTGAGATCTGGTGGCCCCACCTCTCCGTGCTTGGGGGCAATATCAGAAGTTTGGTGGCCCCACCTCTCCGTGCTTGGGGGCAATATCAGAAGTCTGGTGGCCCCACCTCTCCGTGCTTGGGGGCTATAATAGGCTGCTCTGACAAAATGTTACTGCACGGGTCCACTTTTGTAATATTCATCAACTCATTTGACACCGCATTGGTGCCAACTGAAACTCACAGTTCTGCAATCAAAGTATTAGTCATGTGTCAGAATTCCATCCTCTAACCATTTCTGGACACAACACTACACAACAACAACACCACATAGACGGGTCAGATCTTTCTGACTAAACAACACATCTTACCAAGTTGGTTTCACATAGGATAAGTTCTCCCAGACTACATATTCTGAAATATGTTCATTAGCTTCCTGCCATAGAATAGGATAGGTGATATGTTCCACTGATCTCAACACTTGATCTATCCTTCATAATCCTTGCTGGAGTTTATGTATTTTATTTGTCTCTAGACCCTGAACTGGGGCGGGGGGTCTAGAGCGAATCCTTACTTGTTGTAAGGGACAGATTATGCTATTGCAGTATCAAATCACTCGAAACCTTAAACAAATATTAAAATGTACAAAGAAATAATTTCAGTCTTACCAGAATTATGAATATAGAACACAGTTAAATGCTAGCAAAACTCAGCTGAGCTGCTGGCTTTAGGATGGCGTCCCTCTAAATATTTCAATAGCTTCTGGGAATTACACCACTTAATAATTCACTGTGTCTACTAGGACAACTTATACTGAATGGCACAAAATGTGCGTCTGAGCGCCGATAATATATTCATCTATGGCCAATCACTGCCTTTTCTTTTTTCAAATTCAAATATCCTACCAAAAAGTCATTTCAGTCATATCTCAGTCAAGTATGCCTTATTGTCTGTTGGTCCGTCCGTCTCTACTTGCGTTTCACAAAAAAACACACTTGTTTTTTGAACCAACCCTGCCTTCCCCTACACAATTTTGCCGTTAAAGTTATTTTTAGCCACAATTCACCATCCCACCCCGTCTCTTCATTCCAACTAGATTTTAGCACTTGCGTCTTCAAGGCCACAATTTTTTGAAAATTAGTGACATGTTTTATTTCAATGCAGTCGATCGTTGATATGAACAACACAGTCTTTTGTCAATATCTTTCTTATTATCTGTCCGTCTGTATAAATGAAAGCATATTATTTCACTGCTCAAGATGGGCCATCCGGCCAGCTAGGTTTTATATTCCTAACATTATTATTAAGAAAAGTTACTTTTTCAAATATTTTCTAGAATCTTCTAGAATGCGTTCATCACTGCATTCAAATAAACGGACTAAGTTATCGCAAAAGCGTCCAAAAAATGACTGTGGCGTATAATATCCAAGGTCCCTTTTGTCGATTTCTTTACTTTATGTCAACTTGGGGAACGTGACTTTTTCCTCCTTTCCCCACCAATTTGCGTCCTTTTAGCCTTGCTAGTTTCAAGCACGCGTTCAGTCAGATTTTTTTCCTTTTGATCTCCGTTCTCATCCCGTTCCGTTTTGCCTTCAAGTCTAACAATTTAATTTCCATGGCGGGTGATGACCCGCGGCGTGGGCGATCATGTATTCTAGTAGCTTACGCATTAGTTTTTATCCTTACGTTGTATCATTGGAGATATTTTAACGTTGTATCACGGTTAATTTTGTGACAGCTGCTAAAGAAGAGTAAAATAATTAGGTAAATTCAGAAAGAAAAAAGACACTTTTACTGAACAAGTGAACGTGGCCGTGCTAGAAGTGTTAGAAACATCAAAGACTAAAATGGTTAGGAAAATTTAGTCATAATGCAAAGTGCCCCATGCAACTAAAACAGTGGGATACAGAACACGGAGGAGGCTAGACAAATATATTGATAGAGTGTTGAGTATATAAGAAGTTAACTATAGCACGTTTCACTAGCTTTGCCCTCAAACAAATGTAATTATCTGATTAACCATCCAACGTATTAATGCCATTTTTTGCATACGATGTTATTTTGGGTTAGACTCAACAAATAAATACTTTATATCTGTGCATCTTGTCTAGTTCCCATAAACGAATGAAATCCTTTGATCTTTGTCGGCATACTAATTATTGTGTATCGAGAAAAGAAATTTTACCACTTCAGTCACAGATTCTGTGAATTGAGTAGGCATTGGCGTGTCTACTATTACAATAATGTGGCCATCACGTTTGCATATGAATACCTGTTGAAGATGATTTCTTAAATGATCTGCATGCGAGATACTCGTGACATTGTTTGTCATTGACATTTAGTGCGCAACCAAACTGGACCTTCATTGATCTAATTATTTCAATAGGTATCACCACTTTGCGGTTCATAAATATCATAATGGAACGTTGCTCCTCTACTGTGCTTGTAAATAACGGTAAGGTCATCTTTAAAGAAATTAAACTTCATCCGAATCATAATCAGATGTCTCTTAGAAATTGATAATCAATCTCGGCTGAATAAAGGACAAACCATCATTCGTCCAATATTCCTCTTCCTCTTGTAACACATGGTTCTCACATTTCTTCCAATAATCTCTGGCTATATTGGAGATGGCGGCTTTTGTAAGTATTTCAACATCTTTTAATTTGAACGTTCTATTTTCTGTTGCTACCTGTTCCTTAATTTTAGCCCAGACTAATTCTATTGGGTTTAAGTGAGAATGGTAAGGAGGCAATCTTAAACATCAATGAACATGTTCATGGATTGCCTTGTCTATGTGAAATATTTTGGTATGCTGTGTCTTTTTTACAATTCCAAGTAATTCAGGCTTCAGGGACATTTCGTTGAATGGAATGTTGTTTTTGGTCAGCCAAATCTTTATTACATCTTTAGTACTTGATGAATTAGGAACTTTATCTTCTGGTGCCACAACGTTGTGATATGAAGCATTGTCCATTGTCAAACACGACGGTCTATCCAATGAAAGAAGTACATGATTCACAATCCAATGTTGAAATATCTTGCCATTCATCTCTGTATGATAATCCCTATTATCTGTGGATTTTGAAACATATATGAGTTCAGTATTATTTAGAAGCCCATGATGGCTGCTTCCTGCATGTGCAATTATTAGGCGCTGTCCTTTGCTACTTGGTACTAGTCTCTTAGTTGTCCCATCAGATGATTGTCATTCTCATTCATTACTGTGGTGCGCATTGAACCAAGTTTCATCTAAATACACAAAATTATAACAATCTCTTCTCATTTCTCTGACCTCGAGTAAATATTTGCTTCTCATTGCAACTATATGAGGCTTCTCACAAATAAGGTTTCTACCACCAACATATTTTCTAAAAGTGAATCCCAAACTCCTAATAGTCCTCCATAGCGTAGATTTGGAAATATCAATAATTCTCTGTCAAAATTATCCACCACTCTCGGCCTAATTTTCGTGTGTAAAACAATGGCATTAGAAATTTCAGATGTTGCTATCCAGCTGTGCAATGATCGTTTGCTTATCCCCAAGGCATGAATAGTCCTCTTTTGTGGGTTTGAAATAGAATGATATAGTTTTCCTCGAGTAGCTTCATTGCAGAAATACTTGAAAATCCTATTTGTGATTTGCTGTAATGTCATAAAATGTACTCGCAGACTCATTTTTCCTACTTAACCACACAATACTTTTTGTAGACACGCCACTGATTGACAATGTGTGCGTAACACCGGATATAAACTGTTTTATGTTCAAGAAGTGCAATTTCACGCAATTTCACGCTAAAATCATGCGAATTGTTTAATAAACCAAAAATGTGCAAATGAGGTTGTATAATTTACTGTAGACATTTCAATATGTGTGTTTGTGTGATGTGTGTTGGCAAGTAGGATTTTGATAATATATCGCAAAGAAACGAAAATTGAAACCAATGGCCGCATTTTAATGAAAAATTTAATTCATAGGGTCTATACCATTTCAAATTCACACACATAATTTCCTTTATATGCGTTATGTATTCGCTAAGATATAGCATTTTGAAGTTGGGCAAAGCTAGTGAAACGTGCTATAGCACACCGGCAACTAGAAAAGAACATGTGCCACATTTATGGACAGTGAAAGTGAAAAACAGAAAGTGGTAAAGAATCCAGAAAGCAGAAAGAATTAGATTCAACGAAGTCAAGTAAGAACATGCCGCAGGCAATGATGTACCGGTAGTAGTCGAGAAGATACCAACTGCATGCGTCTGAGTCCCTTCCTTCTGTACAAACGGCAGCTTGTATCTCTCTACCTGATGAAGTGAACTCAAATTCTATAGTCCTGTGACCAATGTTCAGTAACTGAATAGAAACGGAGCGTCAGATTAACACAGTGTTTAGAGTGCTGGTCTCGCGGTAAAGGTGCTGGGTTCGAATCACTGTACCGACACGCTCCAGTCTATCCAGCTGTAAATAGGTACCTGACTCTGATCTTTGAGTTAAGAAAAGAAAATACAACGCGGAAGGGAACTTATCACCCCAAACTCTCGATGCTGGACTTAGTATGGTGAAGTCTCTAACACTTCACTCCCATACGGCAGTATCTGTTATGGGACTACCTTTTGTATATAGAAAGGACTTTACTTTAGCCATTTTGATTATCTTAAATTCTAATACATATTTGATTTATTCTATACATATGCCATTTTGTTTTCATCAGTAAAGTTTCATTGTGATTTTCTAAAATCAAGATTAGTTTTACTGACTTTTCTTTGGTTTTACATTGATGTCTAATACTGTATGTCATCTTAATATTTAATCAATGAGGGCTCTTTCTGTTGGAGTCGTTGGGTTCTATTTATATTCTTGCGTGGGTAAGGGAGGCACGGTTAGCGAATGTTATTATGGTTTGCTGATTTAAATGTTATCAGCTCAGGTCGGGCTTACAGGTGGCGACAAATTGTGGATCGTAAAGATAGATCAAAAAGTTACTCAATGAAACATCGTACAAATGGTGTGGTCATGAAGTTTGACCAAACTGGGAAAAGATGTACGCAGGATTCATGGCTCAACATGGGCGATACATTTTATGCGTAGACGCAATACAGATTCAATCATTGTAGTAGCAGGCAACATCAATAACGTAGGTAATGACATTGAGACATCATGGTCCATAGTACTCTTTTATATATCTTGATCATGTACTTGATCGACATTCTAGATAACGGCCGACCTTTCAAGGACGGCGACGAACTTCACGGCAAATAGTTCTGTCATGGCTTTCGTTACGGAGCTTGGTTACAACGACGGGTTTTATCGAGTGACCCTTTAAATATTAAAGAATGATAATCTTCGGTAAGACTATGGATACCACTAGCAATACGTCATGGCATATGCGTATTGACGTTCAGCCAGGTTTCGGCAAATGACAAAAAATATAATAATTAATATACAAACGAGCCCTGTATTGGCTAACGTGAATACTCCTTACCAGGAAACTTTTACTAACTTCGTGACTGCTTCCCATAATTTGGGTGAGGCTTACAATCAACTCGGTCCAAAGATGACCGTCTCAGATCATAGCCATTAGGCATCTCTCCTCATAACGTAATTGTTCTCTGGCAACAACAACGAGCGCACCCGTTTGCGCTTTTGTATTCAACATAGTGTATGATAACGCGTAAATAATTAATCAAATATATTTTCTTAGATGTGCTCAACATTTAAATTACACGCGCAAAAGGACTTAACACTTTCCAATAACTCAGTACCATAGGGAATAGTGGCCCGAATACCTAATTAGACTTAGCTCTTAGACTACTTAGAGGATGTCCAACCTGCTAAGAGACAGTTCATTTCCAGTATCCCTATAAATAGACTAACATAATCTCTCCAAGATGTTACTTTCTGGTAGTTGATTATCACAACAAATTCCATCTGCTGGAAGTATTATACCACTGTCCGTGTCTTAATCTTTACCAAGATTGTTATCCTCCTACATCCCAATGCGATTGGCCGTGTATTTTGGCACGGCATGCTTGTAAACTAGCACTGTATCATGCGACAACATGGATTCGTGTATCTCCCCCCCCCCCCCCCCCCCCCCCCAGACAAAATGTCTGTGTTAACAATAGGAATATTTCTCAGTGTAGACTCTTACTCCGTCTGGAACTGGCGACAAGCGAAAAGTCTATGTGGCAAATTCGCTCCTTCGCTAAGCGTCACCTATAATAAAGGAGGAAATAACCAGGAGAGAGGGGTGGGTGAGAGGTGTAACAAGATGTGATAAGAAAACCTTGAACGGTGAAATCGAAAACAACGATTACTGAAAGAATTAGCACGTAAACGGAATGGTACAGCAATAATGCATGAGAGGAGTGAAAACCAGACACAAAGAACGAACTTATTTCGTGACAGAAACCCACTAGGCTTTTTTTGTTGTAAACTTTCACCATTTCTTTTTTTTTTGTTTTAATTTATATTGGCATACTTTATATCCCTGCAGTTATCAGTGCATGTATTTTTTTTTAATTGCCACATTATGTTTGCTGAGATAATATTCAGAACACAAATCGTAACCAAGCAACCATACTATTTCTGTTATATTATATTGCTGCTTTTGTATATAATTTTAAAAGATCAGGTTTGCAAACGCTTCTTTGACCCACCTTCTTCTGGGTCATCCACTCAAAAGGTGACTTTGAACACCTACCCAGGATTATTTAGCCACTTTTTGCATCTTGTGGTCATTATGCATCATTTTGTACGAGATCGGAGGCAGCCTGTAAGCAAAATTGTCTCCATTTTTTGATGTTCGTATGGCGTAGGCTGTCATTTTGAAAAATTCAGTCATATATATATATATATATATATATATATATATATATATATATATATATATATATATATATATATATATATATATATATATATATATATATATATATATATATATATATATATATATATATACAGTACTTTGCAAAAAAAATGGCAGTCATATTGCTCAGCTAAATAAGCTGAAATCTAATTAAATATGCATGTTCTGCCCCAAATTTGCGCTCCACTTAAGTGAGCAAACACTACCAAAAGTAAAAAAAAAAAATTAGCGTAGAGTAACGTCCCTTGATATAAGAGCAGACGACAATTTCTAATGCTAGTGGCAGAAAATGGATACAAAGTCAAAGTGTATGTTAATTTCACAGCTTTGGAATGAAGGAAATCAAACATGTTCCAACATTTCTAAAACCTCGAACATTCCTGAGCGGACTGTCTACAGAGTTGTGAGTAAATTAAAAGCAGGTAATGGAATCGAGCGAAAAGAAGGTAGTGGGAGGCCAAGAATTTTGGTCACAAAGGACCATCGGTGTCTCGCCCAAATCGTTCGGGCTGGGCCAATGAAGAGTGTAGAAAACATACGGCAGCGCATGATCGAGTTGGGAAGCCCAGAGGTATCTAATGCTATTGTCAACCGGGAGCTACACAGTATGAATTACACAAAAAAGCGGGTAATTCCGTCATCATTGCTCACAGGGACTCACAAACAGATGCGCTTGAACTGGTGCCACGAACACAAAAATTTGTCATGGGACAATGTGATTTTTTCAGATGAATGTTCTCTTTGGTCTTATCCTGCTCAAATAAATATTTGGACGAAAGGCTCTGTAACGCCTGTGTACCAGCGACCGAAACATACCTAGAAATTCCATCTTTGGGGAGGGGTGTCAGCAAGAGGTGCCACCCCACTGTGTGTTTTCACAGGAATTCTCACGAAAGAAAGGTACATCGACATACTAGAGGGACACCTTCTGCCATTTATGCAGGTCATGTACCCCGATGGGTGCACATTTCAACATGACAATGACCCAAATCATACAGCTCATACCCCCAAAGCATGGCTGCAAGAGAGGAATGTGATAGTGCTGAAGTGGCCCAGCAACAGTCCCGATCAAAACCCAATTGAAAACGTTTGGGCACTACTCCAGAATCATTTAAAAAAGAGTGGACTCAGAGACGTTGAACAATTGAAGAAGGTAGCTGAAAAATACTGGGACAGTCTGACTCTCAATTACCTACAAACATTTGTGGGAAGTATGCCTCGCCGCATCCAGGCTTGCCTTGCTGGAGAAGGCAACATTATATTGTACTGAAACCACTGTTAATAGATAGGGGAGATACCAATCTTCCTCTGAACATACAGTTTTTATTATTATTTTGCTTCTATGAGGGTGCTGCGTTGCGAAAATATGACTGCCATTTTTTTTGCAAAGTACTGTATATATATATATATATATATATATATATATATATATATATATATATATATATATATATATATATATATAATATATATATATATATATATATATATATATATATATATATATATATATATATATATATATATATATATATATATGTATATATCCAGATATATATATATATAAATATATATATATATATATATATATATATATATATATATATATATATATATATATATATATATATATATATATATATATGTATGTATATATATATGTATGTATATATATATATATATGTGTATATGTGTATATATATATATATATATATATATATATATATATATATGTGTATATGTATATATTTATGTATATGTGTATATAGATATATATATATATATATATATATATATATATATATATATATATATATATATATATATATATATATATATATATATATATATATATATATATATATATATATATATATATATATATATATATATATATATATATATATATATATATATATATATATATATATATATATATATATATATATATATATATATATATATATATATATATATATATATATATATATGTATATATATATATATATATATATGTATATATATATATATATATATATATATATATATATATATATATATATATATATATATATATATATATATATATATATATATATATATATATATATATATATGTATATATATATATATATATATATATATATATATATATATATATATATATATATATATATATATATATATATATATATATATATATATCTGGATATATATATATATATATGCAGTTGTTGGATTTGATAGTATAGCATCAAGTTTACGTGTTTCATTGTATGGCGGAATACAGTGAGAGTGTATTGTAATATGTTTAGTTTGTCCTCAAAATTTAGATAGTGCTATTATTTAAATATAGTTATAATATTTTTTCCCCATATTACATTGGAACGCCCTGTTAATTATGTGCAATAACATTTTTAACGTCTTGTTATTTTAACGCAGTGACGCGTGCTTTGCTGATTAAGGACACACCAATTACTGGAGACGATTGGCAAACCATAGCCGTTCATGCAGGAAGGTAAGAAAGTTTATTTTTTTTAATTTTGATAGTGCAATAACGTTGACATAAGTAGTCAATAAACCCTCAGGTGTGTCATAATAGGAGACTAATATGAGGTTGTCCGTTGGGTTAACAACAGCATATTGTCAAACAAATAAGCTGTAGAAACCACCCACTGCAACAACACGTTCATACAAGCTTCCAGTAAGGGGACCAGCTGCACGGGTGTCTCAAATACACCAGAAAGACAGAGAGAGAGAGAGAGAGAAAGAGAACGAACGAACTTTATTATCGAAGAGTTAAGAATTGGGCGCGCAGGCCCGTCTAACATTCTGCCCTTTCACTCTCATTTATCTTGCATACTATATCCTTTCATTCCCACATGTTACTTTAAGCATTAATTTAAAGGCATGCAACATTATAAAGTTAATATCTTCCTCTTCTTCTTCTTCGTACACTCTCAGACGTCCACTTGAATTTTCTCAAAGAAAGCAGTAGTCAATTTGAGGCTATTTGAATTCCCGTAAAGCTTTTCCACGAAAGGAGCTGGCGTCGGCCATATGCACTTTCTCTGTACCACATATAAGGGGCAACTTTGAAGCAGATGTTCAGCAGTCATTTTATCAGTGCCACAGTTACACTGATCGGTAGTTCCTATCTTTAGCTTGTTGAATAGATGGTATCTCAATCTGTTGTGGCCAATGCGGAGTCTGAAGATTACCACTTAGGCAAATGCTGTTTCTATGGGGGTAGATAATCGGTGTTGAGGCAGTGTTTGAAAAGTGCTTTGTTAAATGAATATTGTGTAGGTAGGCTTTTTAGGTGGTGTGAAAGGCTGTTCCATAAGTAGGCTCCAGAGTAGGCTAGACTCTTTTTGAACAGGCCGATCCTAGGTAGGTTTGGGCAGACGTAATTGATGTAATTGTTGTCCCTCTCTTCTACTGGTTTGAAACAATGATCGTAGGTACGGCGGGGCATTGTTAGATAGAATTGCGTGAGTCAGCTTGGCTTTGTTGTAGAGAAGACGTTTTTTTAGGGACTGTATTTTGGGTTCTTTTCGTGTCATTGTGTGTGGTGTCGTGCGATTATCGGTGATCAGACGTACTGCTCTCTTATGCAGGGAGTGCAGTCTTTTTGAGGTGGAAGCAGGGCAACCATCCCATAGTGTAGAGCAGTAATCTAGATGTGTCTGTATTTGTGAGGTGTAGAACAATAGTCTAGTGTCTGCGTCTAAGAAGTGTTTTATTTTGGTTAGCTAGTAGGTCTTTTGAGCTAAGTGTTTGGTTAAATTCCGTACTTGGGAGTTCCACGTTAAGTGTTGGTCAATCGTGATCCGTAGAACTTTGTGTTCGGTTACATGTTCAATTTGCATTGATTCCGCGTGTAGCTGTAGCGATCTTTTGGTGCAGTTTGGGAGTTTCTGTCTGGTGGTAATCAACATAGATTTCGTTTTTGCTGTGTTTACTGGCATACGATTCATATTACTACATTTTGTTAGATTGTCTGCATCGCTTTGAAGAGTCATTTCAAGTGCCACGCAGTCATTTTCACTAGTGTAGATAGTACAATCATCTGCAAAGAGGTCACATGTTGAATATTTTAGATGTAGTGGCAGGTAGTTGATGAATATTGCGAAGAGTAGTGGCCCAAGAATAGAACCCTGCGGTACTCCTGTATCTATCTTCGAGAAATCTGATGTCTAGTTGTTGTGAAGCACTAACTGTTATCGATCTGCCAGGAATGATTTGATGATGTTTAGTGGATTAGGCCTATTCTGAGGGTTTCCAACTTTTGAACCAAGATAGTGTGGTCAGTCATGTCAAATGCTTTTTTGAAGTCAACAAAAACAGCACCACCTAATTTTCCATCATTAACGTTCGACAGCCAGGTGTCTGCCATTTTGGTGAGAGCTGTGTGACAGGAATGTTTGGGTCTGAAACTTGACTGGCTCTCAATGAGCAGTTTTATTGTTGTTAAGTGTTGAAATGTGGTGTTGTAAATGTGTTTCTCTAGTGGTTTTGAAAGAGATGATAGAACGGATATTGGTCTGTAACTGTTGGGATCGCTATGTGAGCCAGATTTATAGAGGGGGTACACTTTGGCAGATTTAAATGCTGTGGGGAAGTAGTTGTGTGCAATACATTGGTTGTACACATAGGTTAAGGAGTCGCAAATGATGGGCACAGCGTAACGTAGAATCTTATTGCTGATACCATCAAGCCCAGGTGAATTGTTGTTTTTTAATGCCAAGATATATTTGAGTACTTCATGTACTGTTAGAAAAGGAATATCTCTAAGGTCTGTTATGGTATGTTCAGTGTTGCAGAAGGCTGTCAATTTACTAATATCGCAGTCCATTGGAGAGAGAGCGAGAGAGAGAGAGAGAGAGAGAGCAACAAGGAAAAGAGGAGAGGTAAAGGTCCACAAAGAAATGTCGATATGCAGAAAGTATATAAGAGAGATATGAAACATACATTAATCTGACAGTAAAATAATAACATGTTTACTAATGCCGTACGCTACCGACATCTGACAGTGTCAGCAGAGGTGTTCATTTGTCTACAGCGTTACTCTGGTCAGTTAATGTTCCTGTGACTTTAGAATTGTATGTTTTTAGCGTACGCTACCAAAATCTGGCTGTATGAGAAAGAGTAAATGTTTTTTTAAAATCAAGGTAATGTATGTGTGTGGTTTGAGTGCCATAATTTTACTACAATCTGGCACAATACACAGAAACTGAGGGGATTTTAGGGATTACGTGAGCCGGGAGATCGTCCAGGGCGCCAGATTTTTGTGGGCGATAAGAATAATAAGTAAGCTGAGTGTAAAAGAGCAGAAGCGAGAATTCATTGTAAAAAGGATGGTGGTGGGGGGAGGTGCTAAATGATGTTATGCTAGGGTTCCAATAGTGTTACCATTTGCCTGTAATTATAATTCACGATCTGGTGTGACTCACCTGCGTATTTGACGAGATTTCTACCAAGTATGTCGTAACAGACAACCAGGTAGGATTGTGCCCTAGTCAAGTGAAGAATATATCTGCACATACCACCACTACAAGGAACCATCATACACAGTTTTCCTACATAGGGTCCATGTTCCGTAAGACCTGAAAAACACACGAGTACTCATCTCATGTGTACAGGCTGCTCATCTCTGGAGTCTATTTACTGTTAACATAATCTAATAAATGATCTTCCAAGCTGTCCGCTGGGATTGTTGCGCATATCTCTTCAGTTCTTGCGTTAACTACCGTGAGTGTTGCCATCTACGTACTTTGTGCATTCGATGAACTTTCGCTGCGCTGAATACTGTTATTTCGAGCACATCGTTGTAAAGATTTTCAAGCTGCTTGCATGAAACGTCACACCGCAGTTGAAACGTCAGCACTCGTACATGTCCGCTGTCAATCGAATCGTCGTGTATCCATATTTTATATATAACCCCTCTTTGTTTCGGACTTGTCACGGAATTGGTCATTCACGCAGGTCACATGCCTCTAAACGTCTGATACATTCTGAGATTTCCAGGATTCGTTGTCTGCTAACTTATGTTACTGAAACGCCTCAAATGCATTCTCCTTGTGTCCTTGCTAAATTTAACTGAAATAAATTATTATTTAATAGTGATCAAAGTATGTAAGAATTAAAAAAAAGAGAGATATGTGTGAGTGTGTATGGTTGTTTCTGTGAACGTTAGATCTTTAAGTATTGTAAGAGGCGACCACATCATTGCTATGATAAAGTCTGAACGTTAGATCTTTAAGTATTGTAAGAGGCGGCCACATCATTGCTATGATAAAGTCTGTGAACTGGCTTTTGTCGAACGTGTCGTTATATTTCTGGATTACCAGTGCGTGATAATTCTGGGGCTATGTCCTCTGACTCCATCCCTTCCTCCACTAATTCGTCATCCATCTTGCCCTGCGATGTCTTCATGCTCGCGTGCAATTTCAGTTTCTGTCACTTGCTAAAAGTGGATGGGTTCTTGTAACTGACTCTTCGCATGCTTGATGGATTCCAGTGATGAGACATCCCATGGTTTGGATTATCTGATCGCTACATAAATTATCCGATCTTTGTCACAGTCATCTGTTGGGGCGTATCGCCTCCGTCTTTTGTTACATTGTTGCTTGGCGCACGGGCGGCTTTCTGTAATCTCATCCTTCTTTGCCACGTACACTACATTAAAGTGTCTACTGCCATCAAAAGGTACACAATCTGGCTTGTGCATATCGTTGTTTTCAATCGCTGCCATAGTGTCCATATGTTGGGACACTCGCTTTTTATTTTAACCAGGGGATTAAAGTAACAAACGAATTCTTTCTATCGCGAATGGGCCTGTCTCCTACGCCAAACATTAACTTGTCTAACAAGCCAGGTGTGTTCCAAAAGAAACTATTAGGTCGGAATACATCAAAGGTGATTAAATTGACACTTAAATAAAAGCCATGATTATGAAAGATTACTTTAAAGAATGATGAAATAACAAAAACGGGAGAGAAATAAAATAGGAACGATGATCACAGTGGTAAAAGACGAAAAAGATAGGATCACTTTATGACATATACTAAGCTGAAAAAAGTCGTCTTCTTCTTGGTTCGTTTCATATATCCACATCTTTCTCCCATAAAGTGGGCAGGTTGTCTCAGGCTTCACTCTTCAGCATGCATTTTCTCTCTCAAGGCGGTTTGTCTCAGAATTAGCTTATCGCCATACACTTTCTCTCTCAAGGCAAGGACAGTTAATCAGTCTGAATGTCTGTCATGGGTTGCCTCGCCTTGCACTGCAGTGATGGTCCAACAGTGGCCAAAACCTAGAGAATCTAATATAGTTCTTCAAAGGTATCTATCTTCGTACACGATTACTCTTGGCAAAGATGCAGATGGAAGGATGATGATGCTTGTACCTTGTCGCAAGACGAATGGGGCCGATATCTAGGGCAATCGAAAATAGTGTACACCGCTTATTCCGTGTAACGAATAGGGCACCAATGAAAGCAGAGCTAGCCTTACTGCATGACCCTTAGGCTGGTAAGCTTAAACAAGATGGAGATCGAAAAACCGTACAAAGTTGTATGCGTTTCCAGTATTAGTGTGGGCCAGCAGAACGATTTCAACTATTAATGCTAGTGAAGTGAGATATTACAGAACCGAGGCTTTGTCCAGATATAAGTATTATCACAGTATGTACAGTATATCCTGAGATAAATGTGTTTGAAGGCAGTAACACTTGAATCGCCTGGCTTGTTTCACTGGTTTAGACTACCATAGCGAAGGATTCAAAGAACATAAGTACGAGATCGTTATATGAAACGACAGCTCTCAATCGCTCGGTTGAAACAAGCCATGGAGAAGAAAATCGGTTGGAAAATAGAGGAATAGGAATTTATGGAAATTTTGTATCAAGCACACCCTTGGTAGATACAACACATTCTACAAGGGAATGAAGGAAGGAAATAGCCAAGGACCTAGTTGTTCTCTCGTTTGCCTGATATGACCGTATATAAGGGGAAAGGAACGGAGGCAACAATTCACTCACCGCCTAAATTTGATTCAAGACACAGATGACAGAGTTCACCACCAAGCACCTTTGCCATCCAACTGTGTGTGCAGCCTCCCAAGCCTTAGATGCTCTGTGTATTCTGAATTGAGGGTAAGAGTGACTTTATTAGAAATATGTATATACTATTAACTTTTTGCATATTGGAAGTGTGTTGTGTGTAGAATCATATTACGAATTTCTTGGAGGGAAAACGTCATTGTGTGCTGTGCATTTCTCTTTTTAAAAATAACCATAGGAATGTTTAGAAAAGTAGAACAGTTTTCAGGAGACTAAGGAATCCGTTTCTGATTACTGGATGGGACAATACCGGAAGGAACAATGAAAGAATAGGAGGAAGGGATTTACTGAGTAATTTGAGTATATAATTAAACATTATAATAAGGCCTATATTATTTCATTTAAGTTAATCATGGACAGATTATGTGGAATTGAGTTTAAGGAATGATGATATAGTTTTGTATGATAAATCTACTTATAATGTGTCACTGACTAGATCTGTCTAATCTGTCTTAACAACTACTCTCTAAAAGTCTCACTGATCTCACCTCTGTGGTAAGGAAAGATATTATGGCCAGATACTAGCATAGGACATTATGTGTCTCAGGTCCTATCGTATCACATCATACTACACTGCCAGCAAAGCAGACGACTGTTGATATACCCGTGCAAGTCTAAGCATCATTCAGGCACCTAGCGTATACATCAGATCTGGTTTTGGGAACCCTTATGCCTGGGCTTTTCCAACCACTGTTTGCAGCAGAGTGACAGACCGTGAAGTCACCTCAGTTAAGTGAACAAATAAAGGACTGATTTACATTATGGCCAACCACATGTAACAAAGACTTTGATGAGAACGAGTTAGTTGGTTAAGCTCAATGTTTATGAAAGACATGATCTAACTTCACAGTGACTCTTAGCAAGATTTATTAATTACTAGTGCAAGATCAAGAACAAGAGAGATAGTGTAACTGACATTTAAAATATAAATAACATTTTGGTACAAAGCGATCATTTTTCAAAAGGAAGAAGACACTGACATTTGGTAGTTAACACTTGATTGTGTAATTTAATTAATGCTTTTGTAAACATCATCATCATCATTTTCATTTCATCTCTGACTTCTGATTTCAAACAAGAGAAAAGAAGAAATTAATGTTTATAATAAATTGATAGATTGTATCCAGAGTCTTGAGTAACTCATTACAGTTTGTTTGAAGTTACTTTAATTTTGTTAATTTCCCTAGACTTACAATCACATAGGATAGTCGTAGAGAGGAGACACCTTAGAATCTGGTATTGCTTATTACCATCTAGGCCAGAATTCTTCACAGTCTGACTATTACCTATGACAACCATACACTATTGCTCATTTCTGAGAATGGGGTATTACTTTTAAGACCAGTACTATTATGTGGCATCTATTCTAAGCATCATCTGATACATCTGTTTATCTACTTAACTATTATCTACACCAATTTTACCTCTCGTGACATACCTTGAGGGAGTCTTCACAAGATATTTCAGAAAACAAGTACTATGCTGAATGTATGTTAGCAATGTTAACTTTTATCTGCCCGCCGCTTTCTGTGGTATTATATAATTTAATTCAGCTCGCACATGCCCCCAACTGAATTAACAGTAAAATTCTTCTTATTGGCTCTATATAGATATAGATTAAAGATACTTGAATCATGTGTGCACTTCTCGCTTTAATAATTAAATCAACTATAAATTTGTAAAACAACATTTAACAAATTTAATTATCAATTACTTTTGAACAAATGTACATAAATAAGAGCTGATGATTAATAAAAAAAACAGGTATCTTCCTAGAAAAGATGTCGGCTTTAGAAGCGTAATGTTGAAAAGAAAAACGAAGTTCTTCTGTATTTCGCGTCCTAGAAATGTCACCTGCCAAAACGCTGAAGTGTTGATGCTGCTGTTTCCGTCAATTCGTTTCTGTGGCAAGGGAACGTCTCCAGATCAGTTTAAGAAGTAACTTCTCCTGGTCAAGGCAGGTATCTTCACAACCCTTGGAACGTAGGTTTCCAGTGTCGATCACAAGCTTTGAGCCACAGAATAGTAGTACAACTGGTATCGTAAAGTAGTACCTCAAATGGTCTCTTCGATTCGTTCCAAAAACTAGGAAATAAAAGAACAAAACCTCTGCTAAGTCTTTGCTTTCCTGATCTTAATCAGGCGCCTTTCGCGCTGTCCGTCAACCGATTCCTTTCTCTGAAGGTTTTAATGTCCCTGAGCATACATCATATAACTCGGGGGATATGATGAAAAATCACCATTCTTTTAGTTAAATTAATTGAAATATTGCGACTGGACAACGGCAAGTGCAATGGCTTGTGCCTGGATGAAAATGTTTAAGTATACATACAACTTATTACAAATGATAGTAAATATATACATATGATGTCATCATCATCCACTCTCTGCTCCACTCAGAGTCTGTGGTTACCTCTGCTTTTGGTTCCTAATAAGAACCCGCACGAAGCAATCACCAGTGCTTTGCGGTGGTGGTTCATGAATATATCATATTTTACATGCCGAGGTTGCCAGCTTCGTATGGACCTGTATAATCATCAGCAAGTTCAAATATGTCAAATTCAAAGTATATAAAATATGTTACAACTCACCCCAGTAGCAAAAATAGACTTCTTGCTGAATTGAATAGTCTCGGAAACTTGATAAAGATGCCTCGAACACACGTCAGGGGTATTATTTCTAGTTAGAATCCCTCTATGACTTTGTGAGTAGGTCCTGTATGAGTCCGATTTCCGTATTAAAAGGTAGATCTTCCTTGCTGTAGTGTTCAGAAGGAGTTCCGATTTGTGTTTTGTCCGGTCCTATAAGGTTAGAATCCTAACTCTATTATTTCCTGGCTTCAGTACGAGCTGTCTATTTTGACGATTCTGGAATGCCATGTGTTTTAGTCTCCGAATTTGCTAGGTTATATTGCAGTTTTCCTGCCCTCGCTTCCACCTATCGTTTCCGACAAAACTTCCAATCAGAATGAATGGTTATTTCTGAGTCTCATGTGATCCAATACATGAGCAAGAATGAAATGGGTCGGGGGGTGTCAGGTGTTTACTTTTTCCCGCGTGTTTTAAAATATCATTTTAAAATGTAAACACATGACATCTTCTCCCATATATGGCCCGACCTCTTCCGTCTCTCTTAAGCAACCTTTCAGTTACGATTTGTAACCTCGCCTGCTGATATTGTCCTCGCTAATTTGTCTACCCAGACGGGTTTATCTGTAATAATTACACAGACAATGTCTGGACGGAAGTGATTAAGCAATTATCACTCGTACTTTCCTGGTTCCCAGAAGGATAAGCCGGGACATATCGCCGCACCCAGACATTTTTGCCAGACAACATCTGGTCTTCCTTTTGTATTATCCGCCAGAGTGTCTGTATGCGTTTGTTTTGAACAGTGCGCGTAGACGGACATGCTAGTCTTTGCGGAAAAGGATAACGTAAAAGTCAATCATTTTCTCGTTTACTGTAGGAAGCCAGTCTAGTTTAATAACTTAAGCGATTACAGTTAATCCTTAAAGATGGTCAATTAGCCGTGAAATGACACTGTTGCAGAATGAACAGAGGTCAAAAAATCTAAGGCGTGGTGATAGGGCAGGTTTATGTGCGTAAAATGAAGAAGTTAATAGAGAAAGTAGGAGGGAAAGAAGGGGGAGTAAAAGGACACAACGAAATTCCGTCACAGTATCTTCTACCGGAAACGATATTCCTGGTAAATATCTCCTGTTATTCACTTGTTTTCCTGGCATCGACAGTCATGTCTATCCGCCGATGTTTAATTTTTGAGCAGGTCGTATCAGAATCCGCATTATCACTTAAACGTATCTTGTTGCTTCTTGTATGTCTGACTGACAGAGTGGTAAGAGCGCTGGCCTCTTGCAGCAAAGGTGACGTGTTCGAAACGCGGTGGCGTTACGCTCAAGACTACCAGCTGTAAAGGAGCACATGACCTTGTTTTTGTGTTAGGGAAAGAAAAGGCAGCGAGAGAGGGAACTGATCAACCAACCTGTCGATGCTGGACCTAGTATACGTAAGTATGTAACACTTGACTCCCCGAGGCTTTGTCAGCTCTAGGACTGCCTTTACATTATGCCAGACTCTGGGCAGTCTCTGCCATTTTTAAAGCTACATTTACATCATTGAAAATCGAAGGGAAACGCCAGAGTGGAGAGAGGGGAGAGAGAGAGAGAAGAGGGGGAGATTAGAGTGGTGGGGGACGAAGACAGCGAAAGATAATAGATTTTAGTTGCAAGCTGTGTAAATACTGTGACTCATCTGAAACCCATTTTCCTGGCTCCAACCCGTTTACCAGCTTACTTTACAGGCACAGTTTCAAGTCTTCACCCCCCCCCCCCCCTTTTCCAAATTTATCTCTTTCCAGTTTTTATACAAGTTCAACCTTTTGCTGGGCGCTCATCCCCTGTTCGTGATCTTCCACAAGTTGCAGCACCATCAACGTTATTGTTATGATTATTATTGTTCACTTTCGTTATAATTATGCACAAACGCTATTTATGAGCTTTAAATTTTTGTGTGGGTGTGTGTCTTGTTAAGGTGGCTTGAGGTTGGCCTAAAATACATATTTTGATGCTGATGTGTAGAAATAATATTGATAATCAAAAATGTAGTTATGGGCGTGTATTGTGTTCGAAAAGTTGTTACTAAAGGTGGGAAAACTCGGTAACATAACGAACATTGCACAGTTAGAAAAATTTGTTTGCGGCAAGATATTTTTATATTGTCATGGAATAATGGAACACAGGTATTGTTGTTTTTCTTCTCAATGAAACCTGCTCCAGCTTTCATAGACGTACGGGTTCGTTGCTTAGTTTGTCGAAACCATCTTGGTAATTAATTATTGATTCGACATACTGTTCTGTGGTTATTTTAAAAAAGGAAAAATAAAGTAGTGATCAGAAATATTTAATAACTGCAACAACAACAACAACAACAACAACAACAACAACAACAACAACAACAACAACAACAACAACAACAACAACAACAACAACAACAACAACAACAACAACAACAACAACAACAATATTAAAATAAAAATAATAAGAAGAAAGAACTTTACCAATGATCTTTTCATTCTCAGTCTTTAAATACAGGTTCGGGCTAAAGTAGATGGTCACATGTCTTTTCACAACGTCCCGTCGCGAGTGATGTTTATCAGTTCTGCTGTAGACTGTTTTTGTCCATGCCATGATGATGAATTGTGCATTATCATCTTTTGCCTCCCTCTGTTTCTTTTCTATCAGCCTGTCCTGTTATCACAAGGTATATCACATTTCCTGTTCTCATAACATGCCCAAACAAAATGGGCTACTTTTTTCTTATATGTTTAGTAGTTTTGTTATCGCGCCTACTGCTAATTCTCTAACAGCCCCAATTTCATCATCTGTTACTATTGGCTGGTGTAAAAAATATGTTATTATTGTCTGGTGTAAATAATCTGTTACTATTGTCTGGTGTAAATAATCTGTTACTATTGTCTGGTGTAAAAAATATGTTACTATTGTCTGGTGTAAATAATCTGTTACTAGTGTCTGGTGTAAATAGTCTGTTACTATTGTCTGGTGTAAATAATCTGTTACTATTTTCTGGTGTAAAAAATATGTTACTATTGTCTGGTGTAAATAATCTGTTACTATTGTCTGGTGTAAATAATCTGTGCTGTGTAACAGTAGTAAATGAGAATAGTGTGGATAGGGAATAGGAAGGTGTATGGGTTATTTATTGTACTCGTAGTGAGCTTGTTGTGTTCACTGGTGTGAATGCTTTATGCGTGATGTTTGGCAGAAAGAGATTTTTTTACCGTTCGCGTATTTTGGGTGTGAGTGGGTGAGCTAACAGTGAGTTGGTTGGGATAGGTAGAGTTTGAGCACTCGGCTGAGAGATTCGGATGTGTGATGATGTGTTTTCAAGTAGAGTTGTGAATATTGTAGAAAGGAACCGTTTCTGTGTGATTCGGACATGTTGTGATTTAGATGAACTGCTCTAGTGATATATGAGAGCCGAGAGAAGTATTTGAGTATGGGCGTGAGTGCAGAGGCGTAGATACACCACCCATAGTTTCTGGTTCATGTTTGACTGACCAGAGGTGATTGTCGTTGCTGTAGACGTACAGTGAATCTCATCACGTGTTTCGTCAAATAAATTGTGGTGCTGTTGTACCCAGCGTGTTATTCGATGACTTATACATGTTCCCGTATCAGTGTACTGTGCTGAAATTTACCCTAGCAGAGCCTGTCAACCCCGGGCATACGGTGGGTGTTAAACATCAAACAACACTATCGTAACAATCTGTTACTATTGTATGGTGTAAAAAATATGTTACTATTGTCTGGTGTAAAAAATATGTTAATACTGTCTAGTGTTAATAATATAGTACTATTGTCTGGTGTAAAAAATCTGTTACTATTGTCTGGTGTAAAAAATATGTTACTGTTGTCTGGTGTAAAAAATATGTTACTATTGTCTGGTGTACATAATCTGTTACTATTGTCTGGTGTAAAAAATCTGTTACTATTGTTTGCTGTAAATAATCTGTTACTATTGTCTCATGTAAATAATCTGTTACTATTGTCTGGTGCAGGGGTCTTGAATTTTATTTAAATATGTCTTAAATATGGTGTATAACGTAATCAACTTCTTTCACAAGTTGTGGTGGTACATTACAGCAGTCTTGTTGTATTTCATCCTGACCTTTCATCATCATTGGGTTTATATTCGAAGTGTGACCATCTTTTTGTTATTCTCTTATAGTTTTGTTTCGTCAAATGGCTGTATTTTTCTGCCGGTTAATTTATTTATTTGCTTGTGCATAAAATATTTGCCTTTCCTGTGCTGGACTTTGAGTTCTTGGAGAAACATTCCTGCAGGATGTGGAATCATGCATACACATGTTTGTAACAGTATATATACATTTGAGCAAACAGACAGATATTGGGAAATATGAATAAACCAAAGCAAGAGAAGCTTTCGTTGAATTAGGGATTACATGGAAGAAAAAGATATAAAATCAAACTCAAATATAAAAAAAAAAAAAACGCCAACTCTGATGTCAAGGCAGACCGTACTTTTGGCGCTAAAACATGGAGAACAAGAAAAAAGGCAACCAGTTACAATCTAATTTTACAGACGAGCATAGAGGAGGAGGATTGAAGTGGCACGACAAAATGAGCAGTCAGGATTTGATGGAAAGATGGCGGCAAATAATCAGTGTAACAAAAAGATGAGGACAGTGAGCTAGATAGGACACAAGTTGAAGAAACTAGTTAATAGCATCAAAGTCAGTCTTTCTTTTGGAATTATCAGGGTAATAGACAAAAAGAGGGAAACCTATAATCAAACACAGAACGGAATTTGATACGAACATGAAAGAGATAAGAACACATGAAAACACCTGGAGCCGATGTGCAGAAAGGAAGGCTTGAATTTCTTGAAAGCCTAGGATCCTTACGGAGCCGAAAAGAAATGATGATTTATAGTTCCGGGAACCTCTGTTTTAGCCAGGCTTATTTTGTTGTTTTGTACTTGTTTATTGTTTCGTTATTTACTGTTTCGTTATTAAGTTTTTCGTTATTAAGTTTTTCATGTCTGCGTTTTCTTGTTTCTTGTTTTTTTTTTTCTGATGCCCACCAGTCACAAATGTCATATGTCGTCCATTTCGTCTTCCCAGTCCTGTTTATTGCTCATACGATCTCCTGTGATCTCTCATGTACAGACAATTTTAGCCTTTTACATTGTTCTTACTTACTCTTATTGTGAGTGTTCTATGGTGTATCTATTGACTACGGCAGTATTATATCTTATCTGATTCAAACACGGTTAAATCTAGATTGATATGGCTGTGAAACGCTATTTACTTTGTTTTAGTGCCATTGAGCTATAAAACATATAACCTTAAGGCAGGGGATTACAATCTGCACACGCATTGGTCCTGGACAGTTTACGTAGATAAGGTAAAGGAACCCGTTACACGCCCATTGAGGCATATTGGGAATATGGTGTTAGGCCCATATTTTCTCGACCATGATCGGCACACAAGGGATGATGTGGTCAGCATCACGCCGGTCGCCTTAACCTTCCCAGAATTCCTCTCGTACCCAATTTATGAGGCTGCGTCGACCCTGGATCCGTTTGCGGTCTAAAAAATCCCACCTTAACTAGGGATCGAACCATGGACCGCCGAGCTAGGAAGCCAGTGCACTAACCACTGTACTACCTCATAGAAGATACAATTTTAATTCAAAGCAGTGATGTAGCAACAGTAATGTCAACCAGGATGACAGCTGTATTTTAATGCAAAATAATGAACAGCCATGGCCAAACAGACAGCAACGGAGAGACGAACGGATCGGATTTCCATTAAGAACGCGCCAGACGCTTCTTGTAAATTCTCGAAACTGTTAGAACACATTCAATCTTGCAGCAAAAGCACGTAATCAGCAGTTCAAAAAGCAGGAGCAATAAATAAACGACATAAAAGGTTGTTAGAACTACATTGTCAAAATTATGGCTTCTCACTGTACAAAGGCTGTGTTGAGAATTAAAACGGTACAACTTATTTTCTTAAAGAACTACAGGTAAGAAGATAGGACGCCACCTTATCATAGAACAAGTCAGATGATCATTAAGTCACAGTCTTAGAGTGTGCTCAAGTTGTTTGTGGAATTGTAAATATACTGTTTCATTGTGTTACAGGTCCTGAATAGAAGTGTTATTTCTGAACATATCATCATCATTTGTACTTCTTACAGAGTGGGGAGCAACCACTACAGTTGGTCGCATTGTGAGAAGCCTGCATCAAGCAGTCACATGCTCCAGCAGCAGTGGTATCTGTGGCAGTTTGTCTTAAATGATGAGGTTGCCAACCACCACATACAGCCTCATATCAGTGGTCTTGTACGACATGCTTGAGGGTGTAGTAGTCCTATTCTTTCTGTGTATATTTAGAGGCCCCCCCCCCCCCCCCCCCCCCCCCCCCCGAAACTTGTGCTGTTCATGTTTCACTTCTATAAACGTCAATGGATCCACAAGATATGAGCAATGATTACGTGAGAGAGATAAACGAACTAACTTTATTTTCAAAGTGTTAAGATGAGAGAATATAGATAGATAGATGGATGGATAGATGGATGGATGGATAGATGGATAAATGGATGGATGGATGGGACAGGACAGGGCACGACACGACACGACACGACACAGGCTAAGGAGACACAGGCTAAGGAGACATAGGCTAAAGAGACACAGGCTAAGGAAACACAGGCTAAGGAAACACAGGCTAAGGAGACACAGGCTAAGAAACAGGATTGGACTAGACACAGGATTGGACTAGACACAGGATTGGACTAGACTAAGGATTGGACTAGACTAAGGATAAGACTAGACTAAGGATAAGACTAGACTAAGGATAAGACTAGACTAAGGATAAGACTAGACTAAGGATAAGACGACTAAGGATTATACTTAGGATTAGACTAAGGATTAGATTCCGATAGATTCCGATGGGATACGATAGTTTCCGATAGGATACGATAGATTAGAATTGTACTATTGCATTGAGGTGTACTTCTAACGCAAACAATTTAAGTAAAGGCTTTTTTGTAGACGACATTGGAAGTACAGTCACTTGGTGACAACACGTATAAGTGTTCCTGTGTGCTAACTCGGGAAAATGCCACATACAGTTGGCCATGTGAGAAGCACTCATCTCTCAAGTCGACGCCGACCACGTGAAGCGTTTGACCTTGTGCTTTATTAATCAATCAACCAATACCCTTTAGCTCCCCAAGGAGCATAGGCCTTCAACAAACACATGCCAAGTCTTCCTGTCCTGTGCCATCCGCTCAAGTTCTTTCCATGTTTTCCTCATCACTTTCACCTCTGTTTCCAGTTCTCTTTTCCATGTGTTTTTTGGTCTACCTCTGCCTCTCTTTCCCTGTGGATTCCAGAACAAGGACTGCCTTGTAATGCTATCAACAGGTTTCCTCAGTGTGTGTCTTATCCATCGCCAGCATCTTCTTCTCAACTCTTGTTCCACTGGCACTTTATTAAAGGTCATTAAAAAACAGACTTTAATAGGGAATTTTGGTGTCTTAAAATTGAACGGCAGATCGGAGGGAATCATCGGGATTCTTGGTATGCAGACTTTCTTCCAGCTATCACAACCTGTCAGGATGGTGGCCTCTACAGTGTAGTTCTAGAGGTCATACCCGGTTGGTATGGGATGGGATGGGGAGGGACGGACGGATGGATGGATGGATTAGATAGATTGATTAGATAGATAGATAGATAGATAGATAGATAGATAGATAGATAGATAGATAGATAGATAGATAGATAGATAGATAGATAGATAGATAGATAGATAGATAGATAGATAGATAGATAGATAGATAGATAGATAGAAAGATAGATAGATAGCCAGCCAGCGATTCAGCCTGACTGACTGATTGATTGATTGGTTGGTTGATCAGATAGATTGATTGATTAGCAAGATTGATTGATTAGCTAGATTGATTGATTAGATTGATTGATTGATTAGATAGATAGATTGATTGATTAGATAGATAGGTAGGTAGGCAGGCAGGCATACAGATCGACAGACAGATAGCAGGCAGTCAGACAGACAGACAGACAGACAGACAGACAGACAGATAGACAGATAGATAGATAGATAGATAGATAGATAGATAGATAGATAGATAGATAGATAGATAGATAGATAGATAGATAGATAGATAGATAGATAGATAGATAGATAAGATAAGATAAGATAAGATAAGATAAGATAAGATAAGATAGATAGATAGATTAGATAGATATATTAGATTTGATAGATAGAAAGATTAGATAGATAGATAGATGGATGGATGAGTGGGTAAGTGGGTGGGTGGGTGGGTGGGTGGATAGATAGATAGATGAGATTGGATGAGATTGGATGAGATTGGATAAGATTGGATAAGATTGGATAAGATTGGATAAGATTGGATAAGATTGGATAAGATTGGATAAGATTGGATAAGATTAGAATAGATTAGATTATATATACCTTGTATATATATATACCCTTCAAAAGAAGTTAAGGACCATTTTTATTAAGGGTGCAAAGTGAAATGAAAATGAACAATAAAAACACAGCACATCAAAATATAACATGACAAGCTTATCAGTGACAATCAACACTATTTTCATGCAAGCCTCTGAGCCACATTTCGGACAGTAAGACCTTCCTGCAACCACGCAATGGCTCTTCCTTTATCCACAACACTCAGCTTTCGTCGTTGAGGCATATTGTTGTGCAATGGTTATGCGGCACTTGTGTTGCTTATAAAGACAATTTTGTGAGTACAGCTCAAGACCAACACTATAGTCTCCCACATGGTGTCTCAGCAGCATTTTTTCAGCGTGCATGCTGAGCTGAACACTAGCCACACGGTATGCTGGTGGCCCACGCAGCACGTGTTGAATGTTTGTTGTTCGAGAAAAATCAATGTCAGATTAATTGCTTATGAAATATAATTTTTATTATTTTTGGGTCATTTTCACCTACTGGTCCTTAACTTCTTTTGAAGGGTATATATACAGTGTGTCCGTCAGAATCACTACCAAAAACAAATGTCAATATTTCTTATACTAATAATAGCAGACTGACCGGATTTTGATTTTCTGTTAGGCAAAATCAATTAGTTTCAGTAGCAAATCACCAAGTTTCAGTAGATCTCCACATGAGCGCCTTTAGGGGCTCGAAGAATGTCAAGACGGTATTCTATCTCTCTCCACGTGTTTTGAAGCATCGAATGTGTGACGGATGCACAAGCGTCAATTATTCGCTGCCGAAGATTATCCAGTCCCTGCACCGGAGTTTGATAGACAAAGCTTTTTACGTATTCCCATAGAAAGAAATCTAAGGAGGTCAAATCTGGTGACCTTGGTGGCCAATCAATGGGACCTAATCTTCCAATCCATCTATCTGGAAATTGTTGATGAAGGTAGTTTCTTACTTCATTGGCACAGTGTGGAGGTGCTCCATCTTGCTGGAATATGAATCCTTCTGGTATCCTATGGTATGTCGCTCTGGAGGTTTCTGTCCATATTCATGCCTGAATCTCCTTTGCACAACAATGGGAAACTTTAATTCCACAAGCCAATAACAGCATTGCACTTTCTGCTGCACCGTGAACTCCGCCATTTTCACTACACGCTTCATCACATTCCGCGGCTGCGCATTACGTATGCGTTATCTGCACATAATCGGACAATTTATCAATTATCTCACTGCTCCTAAAAATGTGATGGTTTCTATACGAGGTAACCATAAAAAAATAATTCTAACTTACATGGATGAGGAAATATTGACATTTGTTATTGGTAGTGATTCTGCCGGACACGCTTATATATATATATATATATATATATATATATATATATATATATATATATATATATATATATATATATATATATATATATATATATATATATATATATATATATATATATATATATATATATATATATATATATATATATATATATATATATATATGAGAAAGAGAGAGGGGGGGGGAATTAATGGAAGGGAGAGTAGATCAAGAATCTATGAGAATGAGCGAAAATGGTTAATCGTGGACCTGATAATGCGAAAGAAACAAGCTACAGAAAGATAACAGAACAATGGGAAAGTTGTGAAAGAACATTTGGAAACTGCAGCAAAATTGATTATCATTGAAGTGTATGGTCAGCAGGTAAACACTTAACTAGATGCAATGGAAGTCTTCTAAAGTAAGCCAGAAAGACAGAACAAACAGAATAAAATAGAAAAAAGAACGGTTTCGAATGTACACCCCCATGTCGAACTATAGAGAAACCACAAAATAGTTCAATTAGTTCTGGTGATTTTATACTACAGGCTACGCTCACAGAAGGGACTTTGACAAATAAATGCATAAAAACTATGTTTTAATTATGTTTATGACGCTGTCTGACAATTTCTTGTGGTAGTAATGATTCAGCTAATATGTCTTCCTCTTTCTGTTATAATCTTTGTTTTTTCGTTCTTGATGCTAGTAAGACTTTAACAACCTATTTTTGTTGACCTTGTCTCGTACCAAGTAGAATTTCTGTCTATTTCCGCGTCCATGCTGTTTAGTATTGGCTATGATGTCAGAACGTTTCAACACTTTGTTACAGATGTAAGTAAGAGGTAATATTTTACAATATTGCTGATCTCCACGAAAATTAATGCTGTTACCTTATATATTATTTCAGATTTATATGAGAACATACATATCCTTGATGCGGCAGATACATACACTACATACATTTAGAGATAAAGAGCGGAATAGACGGTCTGATGTGTCCATATATTCTCAACTCTTATCAAATAAAAGGCCAAAGTCTAGTCTAGTGTAAACTTTACTTGGGACCATGAATATAGTTTGTGGAAAATACATACAACACGCGAACCAGTGATTGAATTCTGAATTGGAATGTCGATTTGCGTCCTATAGACTACCAGTAATGTACACCTGTTAGAAGTTTAGCATGTAACTGACATGAGACTTAACGTTTAAAAAATGAACAATAAACTGTCTATTAGAATATACATAAAAAACAAGACATGAGGCATATGCGTTGAAAGTGTTAGAGGTTACGGTTATTACATATTGTATATGCATCTAATTACACCACAGGACTTGTCCATACAGGTTTGGAGTATTGCTATGACGTGTGCAAAAAATATTTAGGGGTGAATTGATCGAGACAACTTTGAGGGGTGGGAAAGAGGAAAGCACGTTCGATCTCGCGTTTACTATTTGTAGAAGCTCTGTCTCGCAGCAAATGGGTGAGGTCTCAGTGGAGATTCGCCTTATTGATTTATCTTTGCGTTTACTCCGTGTTCGGGTCGTTCAATTAAAATTGGCATTCCATTCATTCAGACGTGTTTTTTTTTATTATTTATTTGTGTGTGTGTGGGTGAGTGACTACCCGACACCATTCTGACATTCACTGGAGTGGTAGTCCTGAAATACACATCCTCGATTAGTGAGTGTTCAATATAGTCAGTAAAGCTCACGTGTTGCACATTGTTATATTCAAACAAAATCTGCTGGAATTAACATCGTCTGTGTGAGTCTGTCGAGTAATAAGCATTGTCAGTAGCCAGTATCATTCATTATTAATAATATTTTTTTTTAAAATCAGACCTAAAGATCTGTTTTATTTGGACATGCGCCCCAATATAACCGACTAGATTGAACGGTACGGGCCTCGCCAAAACGAGGCCAAATTTTTTTCTTTTTTTAAAAATTGATTATTTCTATTTTGGCTCTTAATGGAAGATGGAGTCATGACTACAGCTCGTCCCCGTCTAACCAAGTCTGTACAACAAACATTCATATGTTGTTGTTGTTGTGCTTTCTGTAGTCATTATTGTATATGATGAGGTTTAGCCTACGAGATGCTTGAGAGCAGTAGTTCTTTGACCACACAACAAAATTATAACTGAAAATGTAAATAATTTAATAACTGCAGTTATAAACAAAGCAATACACTTTATTGATTAATGATGTATAGTAACCCCCCCAAAAAAAGGACAGTAAGCTTTTCTTGCTAGCGTTGGTCAGTCCTAACACGGACTTCTAGCTGAGCCAATGCTGTCCAGGATTGAGGTTATGTAGTGGTGGAAACCATCTTCCTTCGGGTATTAGGCTAGATATGGACATGAGGATTTATGTTAAGAATAACATTAATTTTCAGTATTCATCAGTTTTAAATATACATTAATTCACTAAGATATTTTGTAAGCTAAACGATCTAGACTTTCACACATACCCTCAAATATAGTAGTACTTTAAAGTCTGCGACTGTTTGAATCTTCGATGTACATATCGCTCACAGTAGCGGTCGGTTGTGGCTTCTTCTCAGCTATCTTGTTGTGTTGTGGGATAAGACTTCTAACTATAAGAGTCAGCCCTCTGAATATCTTCTCAGCTCTGTCAGATCTTCGGGATCTCGGGATTTCGGGAAGTAAGGAACTGTACCTGAGACGGGCTTATATACCCAATCTCAGATCTAACCCTTGCATTCTCAGAGGACTGCGCCTGAGTTTACTATATTCTCTTGTAAACTTTCCTGGGATTTCAATGCTGTTGTGCCAATTTACCGACAAAATCATAATTTCCTCGTTAAATAACAAAGATCATGATTTCCCACTGCTATAATTACATTTATTTATAGTCGCTGTTCAAATCCCAAAAGAATTATACTGTTTGGAGCATTAAAGTTATAGCAGAATTTATGTTGTGCAATTCATAGTTTATCATAAAAGCATTAGTTTACGTAGCAATTCCACAATGTCTTGCCCGTGTTATGACGTGTATGTACGAGTATATTTAGTATAATGTTGTAGTTGCCTGGGGTCTCTGAAGAGAGAGAAATAATATGACTACTGTACCCTCAGGCATTTGGCACATGGCGACTAATATGAGGTTGTGCGTGAGGTTGGCAACCTCATTATGTCAAACAAACAGTCACAGAAACCACTGCTGCAAGAGCATGTAAATGCGTGGTGCAGGCTTCCTTCTGGGGAACTAGCTGTAATGATGGTTCTATGCTCTGTAAGGAGCGCTAAAGGAAAAAGACAAAACAAAAAAAATCAGTTGAACTTTGTGGCCACAGTTTGTGTACTAGACATTATCTTGTGTGTATGTTTAGCGTTGTCTGTTCAATGTTCAGTGTAACACTCAAATAGGAACTGTTGACCAAGATTGTACTAGACATTAGTTAGTTAATATCTTGTGTGAATGTAGCGTTGTCTGTTAAATGTTCAGTGTAACACTCAAATAGGAACTGTTGGTCAAGATTTGTATAGTTTTGTCGAGTTGTAGAAGTAAACAATCCAGCGTGGGATAGCACATACTCAAACGTCCCCGCATGGGTAGGCGTACATATTAATAGATGCTGAAATTTACCAGAGTGAATACAGCGTTTCCGTTTAGACTAATATCATTACATTTTTTAAAATGCATTTGTCTTAGCTATCACTTCCTTTTTCTGTTTTGTTTTATTTTCATTTTTAAATATAATTTTGCCTCGTGTTGGCGATGCGCGTGGCCGTTCAACCCTAGTCGGTTATAGTAGGGCCCATGTCCACATATAAAAGACCTGTTATTTTGTTTTAGTTTATCACTGTGCTAGTCTTTCCTGTGTCCCGGTTTATGTACACTACCCATGTTGGTTTACCACCCCCCACCGTTTATCATAGTCTTACCACAATCCACCTCAGTTTATTAATAGTAATTCAGCATACCAACCATCAGCTTCTCTCTATTCGGCGAGACGTAGTTGTAGAGTGAATTGCCGTTCTTAACATCACGTGTTAGATGTACAGTATTGATCCAGTTTTCTCGTGCTGCGCCACTCTCATCAGTTCTGCTTATCACTAAAGTAAATAAAGCGGCGGGTATGTGTTATAAAATTTGTATGTACACATGTAGAATGTCTGTTAGTTTGTGCGCCA
>JAMPIV010008852.1:0-206470 GCA_024509875.1 Oreohelix idahoensis | reverse complement strand
AATTTGGTTTGTGTTGAAGAAAAAGGATGGTTAATGTTTGGTGTAGTGAATAGTGGGTTGAGGGTGTCTTAGAGGAGTAATAAGTTAATCTTTGTTGTTTCGAGTGTTCATGGGAATAGTATGTGGAATGGTGGTAATTAGTCCTTTTGACGGGTTGGTATTTATTGTTGGGAAGGATGGAGTGGGGATTGGGTATGATGTGGTAGTTGGTGATAATTTACATGTTTGTTGTTCTTAAATTGATGAATTTTTGTCGTTGTTTTATGGAATTGTGAGGGTATTTTATGTGATGGTGGGCATATTTGAGTTTGTTATGCGAAACTTTCATTTGTCATATTTGAGTGAAAGGAGATTGGTAGAGGTGAAAATTATGGGGAATGTTGGTATTAGGGAAGGACATGGAGTTTTGTTGTGAGGATGAGATGGTGTGTGGGAGTTGGGGGGGTGTGTCCTGTTGGGCTGCCTGGATGGTTTAGTGAGAACTGATTGAAGTGTATATGTAACTATTTATTTGCCGACACCTTAGTGTTTTGGACTGGGAGTAATTGTAAGTAGCATGCAAAATTCTAGGGTTGGAAAATTAGCTATGAGGACTTCCTCGATAATGGTGGACAAAAGCTGCATGGTACACTGGTGATCATTGGGGGGGGGGCGCATAGCTTTTAAATTGATGGGGGGGCGGGAGAGTTCATATAAGAGGACACACCACTTTATTGGTTTATGTGTTCAGTGGTACTGCTGTGTGGTTGGGGTTTAAAAATATGGGACAGAAGCTGTGGTTGATATAGTTTTGGAGTGTTGCGTTCTTAAAATAAACGGTAGACTTGGAAGGTTGCATACAATGGTAACATTGTCTGGACTATGGAAAGACTTCGTATTGTTGAGGGTGAAGGGAATTATTCATAAATCGTAGGGTAATTTAGTTAATATGCGAGATGGGCTAAGCCAGGGACTTATGGGCAGTTGGAGTGAAGAGAGGGTTGACATTGGGGAAACTGTTCAGTGATTGAATCAAGAGAGGAAAACTTTGTCAGGGTGATGTGGGATTGGGTGATGTGCGGAATAATCGATAGAGAGTTTGTGGTGTGTGTGGTGTGTTGAATAACTTTGAAGAAAGAAGCATAACTGTTCTCCGTTCAAAGATGCCGTTGGCGAAGAATTACATAGAAACAAGAGAGAATGCAAAGCTTGACCTAATAGTGTGTAAATATGATCCATATAGTGTGTCATGTAATTGCAAACCGGTATGTTACAATTAATTTTTTCAATCCCTAGACTGTATTTTGCTACAGTTCGCATTACTTCAGATAACCTCTGTTTGCACACAATTGTCTTGCCGTCCTCTGTTTTATTAATGCGAACGTGTGAATACATGTAAATTCTTACCAACCTCGTTTCTTGGCTGAGGATCGGCTGGGAGGAGGTTATTAATCAGGGAGCCATAAATAAAACAGGACCTGCGCTCGAAGATTGAAATTGCAGAGGCGCTGGACATTGGGCAACAATAATATTCGATAATAGCCAAGGGCAAATGACTGAATTGACAAGGGAGACCTTGTTTAACACATCTGCAATGTTCCACCCTCTACGCAGCCTCAACGTGACACTAAAGAATCACCGTGCCACTCAAACACACATGAAACCGTTATGCTCTCATAAAATGTTTCTTTCTCTCTCGAGCGGGCGGACCAGCGCGAGCGAGGGCTCACGCAAATCACTTGGTCAGAACGATTCAATAAGTTTCCTCGGCGTTAAAAACACCAGACCAACCTGCAATATGCTGGCAAGGAAGAGTTCGAGATGCCCTTGAAACACAAAATTGGCCATTATCGAGGGCTTTTTTTTCCGGTGAATGCCTGAACCGCAAAAATAAATATTCAATTTTGTAGGGCAGTCCATGACCTTCACCACACACTTTTGATTTCATCGACGGTCTTGCACACTAATTAAATGATTACGTCCTTGTGTCGACAGCAAATACAGTATGTTCAGGAGACTTAGGTACCCGTTAAACATCAGCTATCTGAACTGAGGACGCTTTGAAGAACCGCGGGTGCAAGTCTCAGTAGAGAGACAGCGAAAAAACACAACTATAAATTAGGAGTCAAGAGAAAACCTAGGAAATGGAACAAAACTGACTTGCAATGCTCAGGAGATAGAAAGATTAGACCTGCTAAAACTATCACTTTAGTAAACCCCCCCCCCCCCCCAAGGGCATAACACCTTCCCCTGAAAGACCGTAAATAGAAAGAAGGAAGCTGAAGCGGCAAAACGTGCTAGAGGAAGGACAGCGATGTAAGCTGGGAAGATAATCCCCTATCGAGAGATGGGCACGGCGCTAAAGTCGTTCAGAGTGCACCATGAAGACAATAAGGACAGTGGTGAATACATTACAGTCCAACTTTAGTTGTGGACGATGGCGTTTAATGATAAATCCGATGATGATTGAAGTTCAATTAAAATCAGTGACCATTAGACCAGCACATTAAAAAGCCTAAGGCTATTATAATTTAATTTTTTTCTCGGTAAGAGGTGAGTCCAACACGTTCAGTTTTCCTGAACCACTTCTTGTAGAACATTTAATCATCCCCCCGGATAGTCCCACATAGCAGACACATCAAGTAAGGGGGGAGTTGGTTGAAATGAAGAAAAAAACACACACACAAATAGTATTAACGTCTTACAAAGAGAAAGGACAGAGAAAAAACATACGATTTGTCGGCCACAAGGGCCTTCGTCAGAGATGATTCCGACACAACACAGAAGACAGGAGAGAAAGAACAGTGACGGAATTTAGAGTGGATGCAACAATGAAACCCCCCCCCATATTGAAATAAGCGCGCAAAATGCACCTAGCGTGATGTGTGTGCATTCATGTTGGATCAAAATATTCTGTCTGCCACTAACCCTAGAGAAAGAGCGGGAAGTGGATTCGCTACATTTAAAAGCAAAAATAAACAATAATGAAAACAAAGACTGGACAAACAGAGTGAGTGGAAAAGTAATATGTGTAAAAAAAAAGAAACAGATTTGCGAGGAGGAGAAGAGGAATGAAATTATAATAAGGGAGTAATATTCATTTAATTAAAGAAAACTTATAAACGCTCTTGTCCGGTAGGGGAGTGAAGTGTTAGAGAACTTACACACTAAACTAAGTTACAGCATTTATAAAACTAGATTAACCAAGCGTCGCCATATCTTGTTGGCTTGCATTTGCCCGGTCCCGGCACAAAAAATCCAACGTCCAAGCTACCTCTTTTACAGCATGCTGGGTTGAATGACTGAAGCGTGAACACGAACACGGTTGTTGGGTACCCACCCTTAAGTTTGCGCACAAGAGGCAAGGCCTTCAGTTCAAACCCCCCCCCCAACTGTTTCTGCACTAATCTAGAGGCTTAATAAAAAAAATATCTAACCACCTTAAGGTAAGAATTTCCCTTTTGAGAAGAACAGCAATAAAACCGATAACATCGTCCTCAACTAGAAACCCCACATAGCAGAAAAACTATGGGGCAGACAATAGACAAATTCAGACATGAAGTACTGTAACAAAACAAGAACGAACAAAGAAAGTTTCATAGCAGATACATGCCATCTAAGGGGTTAAAGAGAGTTGGCTAGGACGCGTCACTCTACTGAGGTCCAGTATTCGAGAGGTCGTGGAGCGTGACACACACGTTAACACACGCGCACTCTCACTCGCTGCCTTTTTGCATTCCCTGCACGGACGAGACATAGAGCCGGCGATCAAGTACACATTTAGTAAAATTATTTCCTTTTTGTTACGTGACTCCCATCTATTACTCACGGCAGTGTCGGGAGAATGCTCCACATCGCTTAGTACGTAAAATCTAACCTGAGACTGATTTATGTAACATGAGAGTATCCCTTTTGTCAGTCACCTACTGTAGTCCTGTACACTTGGGGACAGGTGTCCTCTCAGTCCGACTCATTACAGAGGATCACCGACAGAGATATAGATCCACGATGAGATACGCGCAACGAGCAGTGCTCACGCGCAATACGATAGCTCCTAATGGATAGGACCTCCTAACTATTTTTGAGTATGAGTCCTAGCGTCAACACTGAATCTCTCACGAGCTAGCGAATGGTGATGTAGCATGGTGAGGAGATCATATGCTCGAGACTACGCTGCTAAGCTCTCTCTCGAGCTCCGACAAGGTAGACGTCCGCTGCGACATCAACCAGATCGCGTATCGGAGGTATTAAAAGAACAAAAAACTATGTATTTAAAATACTGTCTTTGGAATAGAGTAATTTTGTTCAAGTCCAGACCCTAATCTACGTACGACACACATCTATAATGGAGAACGTAGTTTTTCTCACCGGAGATACTGGATTCATACACTATCTCTGCACTATCCTCTCTCGTCAGACGCCAACCACACAAACAATTTGTGTGACATAAATAAGTAATGATACGTAGGAAAACGGAACAGGTCCCAAACTATGGGTTCACATATAACTATATGGCAGGGAAGGACCCGGTTTTGACCATCACCAATCAGCTTAAGGTTTATTAGGTTTATTATATCTTTATATGAAGAAGAATAGATCACAACATAAAAATACATCGTTAAGTCATCTACATCAAATTGAATTATCGTTACGTAAAGGGCAGAAAGAGAAAAAATATATATAACACTCTCATAGACCCTCCCTCTGGTATGGAAAACTAGGAATGATCCAACCCGAGGTTGTTTACCTACCAAGGCACCAAAAGATCAAAGCAAAATGTCCCTTAACAATGGGAGTGGGAGTAGGCAGCAGGACGGGGGGAAACAGGTATGTCCCTTAATTTAACTATCCCGTGGACCTTCATGACTTAGTGAGAGGTAGATAAAAGAGAAGGTGTTTATATTAGTAGTAAACGTAAGCACAATAAATTCTTTCGGGTTCCGTTTTCACGCTCTAGCATACATGCAGTGAGACTCAAGACACATTCAAATTTTACCCTCTCTCTCGTCTCTGCATACGGTCCATGGAATTTAAACATTTCATGGGGACACGGGAAACAGCGTGAGTGAATTATGAATATTAGTATAAAGTACATAGTATACAATGTAATGAAAACAGATAGTATCTTCGAGGGCAGAGGCGGTGATTACTTTTATATGAGTGCGAAAGCATACACTCGATGCGTGAGGTTTTACGATTCAAGCGTAGCTTTCTCAGAATAGCGAGTAGGCGGTGATGAACTGATTATTATAATAAACAATGGCAGACTTAGTTGCGGTATGCAACGTGGAGGGTGTTGTGTGACTTATTAATGATAAGAAAATACTGGGCGGTGGGCGGTCGAATTTCAGGGGGGGCGTCTCTCTCGGCGAGGGCCGTAGGGAGGTGGATTATCGTCGAACTTTTAAATAGATTTTCCATACATCCATGCTTCAGTCATTTAGCAGGTCGGCGAGGGTGAATTGTAGGTGAGCGTGTGTTGCGGTGATGGGGGGTAGGCATGGACGCTGTTTTTAGATAATATACCAATGTAGGCGGGAACGAGTAGGTAAGTGTGAGCGTAGATTCGAGGGGGGAGCGTGTGGCAGGTGGTGAGACGCGATTGTTATATTGAGTACGAGGGTGAAATGGACTCAAATGGGGCGGCACTGGATACAGGTATTAAGTTCGACTGGGGGGCTGGTGGGATGGGGTGGATGGACGAGGGTATTAATAGGAGACGAGGAAAGCGTAGGTTCTCATATGTCGTACAAAACAAGGTATGTCATTGCAGGTGGAGGTTGATGAGACTTTTATTAGAGAAAACTACTCGAGAGGGCGGTGGGGGAGTGAGGCAGGCGGAGGAATTCTCAGCAGGCGGAGGGTGAGTGATACTTTTTTATACATACTACAATGGCAGGACTTAGGTAGTATTCAGCGGGAGAGTGATGACTTTTTATATAAAAGTGTTTAGAACTTGTAATATAAAAATAATTTTTTAAATATGTATTAGTAAGCTATCTATTTTATAGGCGTTTTTGTTGGTGTAATTGTAGTATATTCTTATATAATTATGATTTTTGGTTGGAAGGGAATTTGGGGGTGATAATTTAGATATGGAGTTATAAACAATATCAAAAGCAACATTTGAAGAGAATAAGTGTATTTTACTTAGTGGGGAGAGGTTTAAAACAAAAAGTGTATTAAGGGAAAAGGTTTTCTTTGTACAGAAATAGTAGTTATATTTACATATACAAATTTTGTAGGCGGGGATTTAGGAGTTTTTTTAGGGGTTTTACTAAAAGTTATTAGATTCTTTTACATAGTAAATTAATAAAAAATAAATAATAACAAAAAATAATTTCTAGAAAAAGTCATCACCCTCCGCCTAAAAAAGTCATCACCCTCCGCCTGAGAACGCCTGAAATCGATCGAGTATTTTGCTATATAAAAGTCATCACCCTCCGCCTGAATACTATCTGTTTCCTACATTGTATACTACTTATAATAATATTAAATTCACTGTGTATGATTAAATTCCATGGACGTATGCAGAGACGAGAGAGGGTAAATTTGAATGTCTTGAGCTCACTGCATGTATGTAGAGCGTGAAAACGGAACGAAAGAATTTATTTGCTTACGTTTACTACTAATATAACACCTTCTCTTTTATCTACCTCTCACTAAGTCTGAAGGTCCACGGGATAGTTAAATTAAGGACATACCTGTTACCCGTCCTGCCTACTCCCCACTCCCATTGTTAATCATTTGCTTGATCTTTTGGGTAAACAACCTCGGGTTGGATCATTCCTAGTTTTCCATACCAGAGGGAGGGTCTATGAGAGTATATATATATTTTTCTCTTTCTCTTACGTAACGATAATTCATTTGATGTAATGATAACGATGTATTTTATGTTGTGATCTATTTTCTTATAAAGATATAATAAACCTAATAAACCTTAAGCTATTGGTGATGGTCAAAACCTCTTCCCTGCCATATAGTTATATGTGAACCCATAGTTTACCTGTTCGTTTCTACGTATATACGTATTTATGTCACAAAATTGTTTGTGTGTGCGTACGAGAGGATAGTGTATTGAATCCAGTATCTACTGAGAAAATACGTCTCCATTAAAGTGTGTCGTACTAGATAGGTTGGATTGAACAATTACTCAATCCAAGACAGTATTTTTTCTTATACCTATACTCCTCGTAAACAGGACTATTTCTCGCACCTTTCTCTCACATAGATCTCACCATCTCACCTCTGCTCGATCGGGACCATAAAAATATAAGGCCTATCTATAAATCTTACGACACCTCCGAAGACGTGGAGTATCTGCCTGAATGGCGACTGGACACCTGTCAGTGTACAGGAACAAAAGGGATACTCATGTAAAAATCAGTCTCAGGTTAGATATACTAACCGGAGATTCTCGCATCGAGTAATAGTGGGAGAACGTAAAAAAAAAATAATTTTAAATGGGTACTTGACGCGGCTCTGTAGTTAGGGAATGCAAAGGCAGCGAGGAAGGGAACTGGTCACCCCACCTCTCGAAACTGGACCTAGTAGAGTGACGTCTCTAGCACTTCTTAACCCCTATGGCAGTATCTGCTATGACCTTTTTTTTCTTGTTTTGTTAAGACTTCATTCTGAATTTGTCTATTGTCTGCCCCTAGTCTTTTCTGCTGTGGGTTCTAGTTGAGGACTTGTTTGGTTATATTGCTGTCTTCAAAAGGAACTACTTAAGGTGGTTATATTTTTTTTATAAGCCTCTAATTAGCAGAGTTGTTTAACTGCAGGCCTCTTGTGGCAAACTTAAGGGGTTCAAAACCTGGTAGTGTCACGCTTCAGTCTACCCAGCTGTAAAAGGGTACTTGACGTTGGTCTTTAGTGCGGGAGGGCAAATGCAGCAAGGAATGGCGTTGGTTAATCTAGTTTATAAAGCTGAACTTAGTTTAGTGAAGTCTCTAACACTTCACTCCCCTACGGAGAGCTTTTAATTTTTTAAATAAATGAATATTACTCCTTATTATAATTTCTTCCTCTTCTCTCTCCAAATCTGTTTTTTTTTAAAATATTACTTTTCCCTCACTCTGTTTTGCAGTCTTTGTTTTCATTATTGTTTATTTTTGCTTTTAATGTACTATCCACTTCCGCTTTCCGGTTTAGTGGCAGACATTTTTGATCCAACATATGACACACATCAGGGAGCATTTTTCTCTTATTTCAATAGTTTCATGTTCTCCACTTAATTCTCACTTTCTTTCTCTCCTGTCTCTTGTTTGTCTATCCCTGACGAAGGCCTTGTGGCCGCAACGTATGTTTTTTCTTGTCCTTTCTCTTTGTAAGACGTATTACTATTTGTGTGTGTGTTTTTTTCTTCATTCAACCACTCCCCTACGGATGTGTCTGCTATGTGACTATCCGTGAATAAAGATCTACAAGAGTGGTTCAGAAACTGAACGTGGACTACCTCTACCGAGAAAAATAAATAAATAGCCTTAGGCTTTTTAATGCTGTCTAATGGTCACTGTTATTAACTCATCATCATCATTATCATTAAACGCCATCTCCACAACTAAAGTTGGCTGTAATGTATCACCACTGTCTTCTGTCTTCATGGTGCACTCTGAAAGACTTTTTCCTGCCCATCTCTCGATATTATCTTCCCACTTACATCGCTGTCTTCCTCTAGCACGTTTGCCTTCAGCTCTTCTTTCTATTACGGTCTTCAGGAAGGTGTTATGCCTTTTTACAAAGATATTTTAGCAGTCTAATTTTTATCTCCTTCATTAAGTCAGTTTTCATTCCTAGGTTTCTATGACCTATTTATTTGTTTTCTTCTCTCTATGAGATGCACCCCGTTCTCAAGCGCCTCAGTTCAATAGCTGCTGTTAACTACCAGTCCTGAACATACTGTATTTGCTCGACACAAGACGTAATCATTAATAGGTGCAAGACGATGAAATCAAAAGTGTGAAGGTCATGGACGCACACAAAATTGAATATTTATTTTGCTTCAGGCTTCACCGGAAAAAAGCCCGATAATGCAATTTGTTTCAAGGGCATCTCGAACTCTCCTTGCCAGCATATTGCATTTCCGGTTTAACGCCAGGAAACTATTGATCGTACGACCAAGTGATTGCGTGCCCGCTCGCGCTGGTCCGCTCGAGAGAGAAAGAAACATTTATGAGAGATAACGTGTATGTGTGTTTGAGACGGTGATCTTTTGTGCACGTGACTGCGTAATGGGTGAAATTGCAGATGTGTTAAACACGTCTCCTTGTCAATTAGTCATTGCCCTTGGCTATATCGAATATATTGTGCCAATGTCAGCGCTCTTCTATTCAATCTCGTGCCAGGTCCGTTTATTTATGGCCTGATAAAGTCTCCCAGCCGTTCCTCAGCAAGAAAGAGGTTGGTAAGATTTATGCTCACACTTCGCATTAATAAAACAGAGGACGGCAAGACAATTGGGCAAACAGAGGTTATCTGAAGTAATGGAATGTGCAAAATACAGACAGGGATTGAAAAAATTAATTGTCACATCCGTTATGCATTACATGACACATAATGATCATATTTACACACTATTAGGTCAAGCTTGCATTCTCTCATGTTTCTATGTAATTCTTCGCCAACGGCATCTTTGAAGAGAACCGTTATGCTTCTTTTCTTCAAAGTTATTCACACACACACACACACCCTCTCTTTCATTATTCATCATCATAATCATCATCACTTTCCTTTTCGCTCCTTATGCAGCATTGAACCACCACTGCAGCTGGTACCCTTGCCGGAAGCCTGCTTAGCCAGCCTCATGCATTTTGTCATATAATAAATGTTAGTTATTTAGTCATAACGGTCCAATAGACCAGTATCACTGCATACTGAAGGGAGCTCTCTCATTATTGATACTGAAGGGAGCTCTCTCATTATTGATACTGAAGGGAGCTCTCTCATTATTGATACTGAAAGGAGCTCTCTTATTATTGATACTGAAGGGAGCTCTCTCATTATTGATACTGAAGGGAGCTCTCTCATTATTGATACTGAAGGGAGCTCTCTCATTATTGATACTGAAGGGAGCTCTCTCATTATTGATACTGAAGGGAGCTCTCTCATTATTGATACTGAAGGGACCTCTCTCATTATTGATACTGCAGGGAGCTCTCTCATTATTGATACTGAAGGGAGATCTCTCATTATTGATACTGAAGGGAGCTCTCTCATTATTGATACTGAAGGGAGCTCTCTCATTATTGATACTGAAGGGAGCTCTCTCATTATTGATACTGAAGGGAGCTCTCTTATTATTGATACTGAAGGGAGCTCTCTCATTATTGATACTGAAGGGAGCTCTCTCATTATTGATACTGAAGGGAGCTCTCTCATTATTGATACTGAAGGGAGCTCTCTCATTATTGATACTGAAGGGAGCTCTCTCATTATTGATACTGAAGGGTGTCTCTCATTGGAGCTCTCTCTCTCATTATTGATACTGAAGGAACCTCTCTCATTATTGATACTGAAGGGAGCTCTCTCATTATTGATACTGAAGGGAGCTCTCTCATTATTGATATTGAAGGGACCTCTCTCATTATTGATACTGAAAGGAGCTCTCTTTTTATTGATACTGAAGGGAGCTCTCTCATTATTGATACTGAAGGGAGCTCTCTCATTATTGATACTGAAGGGAGCTCTCTCATTATTGATACTGAAGGGAGCTCTCTCATTATTGATACTGAAGGGAGCTCTCTCATTATTGATACTGAAGGGAGCTCTCTTATTATTGATACTGAAGGGAGCTCTCTTATTATTGATACTGAAGGGAGCTCTCTCATTATTGATACTGAAAGGAGCTATCTTATTATTGATACTGAAGGGACCTCTCTCATTATTGATACTGAAGGGAGCTCTCTCATTATTGATACTGAAGGGAGCTCTCTCATTATTGATACTGAAGGGAGCTCTCTCATTATTGATACTGAAGGGAGCTCTCTCATTATTGATACTGAAGGGAGCTCTCTCATTATTGATACTGAAGGAACCTCTCTCATTATTGATACTGAAGGGAGCTCTCTCATTATTGATACTGAAGGGAGCTCTCTCATTATTGATACTGAAGGGAGCTCTCTCATTATTGATATTGAAGGGACCTCTCTCATTATTGATACTGAAAGGAGCTCTCTTTTTATTGATACTGAAGGGAGCTCTCTCATTATTGATACTGAAGGGAGCTCTCTCATTATTGATACTGAAGGGAGCTCTCTTATTATTGATACTGAAGGGAGCTCTCTCATTATTGATACTGAAGAGAGCTCTCTTATTATTGATACTGAAGTGAGCTCTCTTATTATTGATACTGAAGGGAGCTCTCTCATTATTGATACTGAAGGGAGCTCTCTCATTATTGATACTGAAGGGAGCTCTCTTATTATTGATACTGAAGGGACCTCTCTCATTATTGATACTGAAGGGAGCTCTCTCATTATTGATACTGAAGGGAGCTCTCTTATTATTGATACTGAAGGGAGCTCTCTCATTATTGATAATGAAGGTAGCTCTCTCATTATTGATACTGAAGGGAGCTCTCTTATTATTGATACTGAAGGGAGCTCTCTAATTATTGATACTGAAGGGAGCTCTCTTATTATTGATACTGAAGGGAGCTCTCTTATTATTGATACTGAAGGGAGCTCTCTCATTATTGATACTGAAGGGAGCTCTCTTATTATTGATACTGAAAGGAGCTCTCTTATTATTGATACTGATGAAGGGAGCTCTCTCATTATTGATACTGAAGGGAGCTCTCTCATTATTGATACTGAAGGGAGCTCTCTTATTATTGATACTGAAGGGAGCTCTCTTATTATTGATACTGAAAGGAGCTCTCTTATTATTGATACTGAAGGGAGCTCTCTCATTATTATTGAGAGTGCACTCTCATTATTGATACTGACGGGAGCTCTCTCATTATTGATACTGAAGGGAGCTCTCTCATTATTGATACTGAAGGGAGCTCTCTTATTATTGATACTGAAGGGAGCTCTCTTATTATTGATACTGAAGGGAGCTCTCTCATTATTGATACTGAAGGGAGCTCTCTTATTATTGATACTGAAGGGAGCTCTCTTATTATTGATACTGATATTATTGATACTGAAGGGAGCTCTCTCATTATTGATACTGAAGGGAGCTCTCTTATTATTGATACTGAAGGGAGCTCTCTCATTATTGATACTGAAGGGAGCTCTCTCATTATTGATACTGAAGGGAGCTCTCTCATTATTGATACTGAAGGGAGCTCTCTTATTATTGATACTGAAGGGAGCTCTCTCATTATTGATAATGAAGGGAGCTCTCTCATTATTGATACTGTAGAGAGCTCTCTTATTATTATACTGAAGATACTGAAGGGAGCTCTCTAATTATTGATACTGAAGGGAGCTCTCTTATTATTGATACTGAAGGGAGCTCTCTTATTATTGATACTGAAGGGAGCTCTCTCATTATTGATACTGAAGGGAGCTCTCTTATTATTGATACTGAAAGGAGCTCTCTTATTATTGATACTGAAGGGAGCTCTCTCATTATTGATACTGTAGAGAGCTCTCTCATTATTGATACTGAAGGGAGCTCTCTTATTATTGATACTGAAGGGAGCTCTCTTATTATTGATACTGAAAGGAGCTCTCTTATTATTGATACTGAAGGGAGCTCTCTCATTATTGATACTGAAGGGAGCTCTCTCATTATTGATACTGAAGGGAGCTCTCTTATTATTGATACTGAAGGGAGCTCTCTTATTATTGATACTGAAAGGAGCTCTCTTATAATTGATACTGAAGGGAGCTCTCTCATTATTGATACTGAAGGGAGCTCTCTTATTATTGATACTGAAAGGAGCTCTCTCATTATTGATACTGAAGGGAGCTCTCTCATTATTGATACTGAAGGGAGCTCTCTCATTATTGATACTGAAGGGAGCTCTCTCATTATTGATACTGAAGGGAGCTCTCTTATTATTGATACTGAAGGGAGCTGTCTCATTATTGATACTGAAGGGAGCTCTCTCATTATTGATACTGAAGGGAGCTCTCTTATTATTGATACTGAAGGGAGCTCTCTTATTATTGATACTGAAGGGAGCTCTCTCATTATTGATACTGAAGGGAGCTCTCTAATTATTGGTACTGAAGGGAGCTCTCTCATTATTGATACTGAAGGGAGCTCTCTTATTATTGATACTGAAGGGAGCTCTCTTATTATTGATACTGAAGGGAGCTCTCTCATTATTGATACTGAAGGGAGCTCTCTAACTCCGCCAATGCCGGTCCCAAGCCCGGATGAAAAAGGAGGAAGGCGGCCTGCATGGAGGCCGTAAGGTGGCAGCCCCTCCACCATGCAAAGGCACAACAGGCCAATCACCTGTTTGTCTTAAACTATGATTACGAGCAATACAAGAGAGAAAACCGGACTGATTCTAAAGGCGACGAACTGGAACGGACTACGGACTACGACTTATGGAACTTGGAACACAAGAAGTATAAATGGGAAGGAAGAGGAGCTGGTGGAAGAGATGAGGAAAGCAAAACTAGAAATCCTGGCTATAACGGAAACGAAGAAAAAAGGACAAGGAGTCATGGATCTCGATGGCAACACGTTGCTCTACAGTGGTGTACCCATATCTGAAAGAGCTAAAGGGGGCGTGGGTTGCATTGTGGCCCAAAATCAAAAAGATAGTATCAAGGGATGGAACTTTGTCTCGGAGCGCATTATGGTTGTAAAACTAAAAGAAGGAGAAACCATAGTCAACCTGGTCATAGTGTATGGGCCAAATGAGGATGAGAGAGCAGAGGTCAAGGAGGAATTCTTCGAGCTGCTTCAAAGGACAGTGGATGACTGCCTAGATGAAGTTATCATGCTCGGAGATTTTAATGCCAGAGTTGGAAATGACCATGCTAGATGGGGTGGAGTTATCGGAAGATATGGAGAAGATACTCTCAATGACAATGGAAAGCGACTCCTTAGATTCTGCAGTGAGCAGAATCTGATCATTACAAACACAAAGTTCCCCCATAAGCGCATACATGCATACACTAGATGTGAACCAACCAAGAATGAGAAGTCAGTGATCGACTATGCCATTGTTCGGAGAAGCTCATTCAGATATGTCCGAGATGCAAGAGTCTGGAGGGGGCCAGAGATTGGAAGTGATCACTACCTGCTAACAATCAAACGAACAACTGAAAGAGTTGCTCAGCCTAGGAACTGCCCAACATCACGCAAGAAACCAAGTAAACGAGCAGGAGAAATGAGCATTAGGACCTACAAGCTGAGAGAGCCAGAAATTAAGACCAGATATCAGGGGCTTATTGCTACTGCAGTGAGCAACACAGAAGAACGACCTGATGACTTGGAAACCCTCTGGAATAAATTCAAGGATATCATAAAGACAGCTGCTGCAGAAGCATGTGGTGAAGTCCGACTTGGGAACCAGAGAAAGAGGACACCTTGGTGGAGAGAGGAAGTCAAAGAGAAAATAAGAGAGAAGAAAATGGCATGGAAACAATACTTAGGAGTTAAAAACACAACAGGACAAATGGAAAAATATAGAGAATATGTGACACTCAGAACAGAAGCAAAGAACAAAGTGCTAGCAGCAAAACAGAAGTCCTGGGAAGAATTTGGAGAAAAGCTAGAAAAGATGCACAAGAAAACCAGAAATTTTTCTATAAGACCCTAAAGAACATGAGGAAGGAAAAACAATGCCCTCTCAAATTTATAAAGGACAAGCAAGGCAAATTGCTTACTGCCCCGAAGGAAGTAATGGAAAGATGGAAAGAATATTTCTCAGAACTCCTGGATGGTGAGCATGGTGAAGCATCAGAAATAATAACCACTAGCACAGAAGAGAAAACCAATGATGATGAAGATGACATAAAGATGGAAGAACTGAGGGCAGCACTAGAGAAAATCAAGATGGGCAAAGCAGCAGGGCATGATGGTATAACACCAGAAATGGTTAAGTACATGGGAGCATCAGGCGACCTATTACTCCTAAAGGTCCTACAGGCGGCATGGTGCAACAAGACCATACCAAAGGATTGGGAGAATGCCATCATAACACCAATTTTCAAAAAGGGTGACAATCGACAATGTGGAAACCATAGAGGCATATCCCTTCTCAGTGTCCCTGGTAAAATCTACTCTAGAATCCTAGAACAGAGACTCCGACGCCTAGCTGAGCCACAATTGGATGAGGTCCAGTGCGGATTCCGAGCAAACCGAAGTACTCAAGACCTAATCTTCACACTCAGACAGCTGAGTGAAAAGGCCCTTGAGTATAAGAGTGAGATCCATCTTTGTTTCATAGATCTGGAAAAGGCGTTTGACAGGGTCCCCTGGAGCAAACTTTGGGACTGTTTGGCAAGGAAGAATATTCCAGCACCTCTGATTCATGCTATACAGAGCTTCTACAAGTCTTGCAGAAATTATGTGAGGACAGCAAACCATAAGTCAGAAGAGTTCAGGACCACCACTGGTGTAAGACAAGGTGATATCCTATCACCTTACCTCTTCATACTCCTTATGGACGATGTCATCAAAGCATGTAAGGAGAGAACAAGAAAGTATTCAGTGGGGTACTGGAAGATGAGACAGGTCTATATTTCGGAGCTGGCATTTGCTGATGATGTTGCCCTGATTGCTAAATCAGAGGCACATCTCCAATCCAACCTGCAAGTCTGGAAGGAAGAGCTGGAGAAGAGAGGGAGGTCATAAGCAGCTCTAAAACAAAATCCATGGTGATATCACGAGAAGAAAGAAAACATCAGATTAAGTTGGGAGAACAGGTCCTGGAGCAGGTCGACCAATTTAAATATCTCGGAGCTATTATAGACCGAAAGGGAGGCATCAAAGAAGAGTTGGCCACTCGAAAAGCAGCGGCTGGGAGACTTTTTCAGGCCATAAATCGTGGATTCCTCAGCAAGAAAGAGGTTGGTAAGAAAACGAAGATGGCTGTATACCGCTCCACCTATGTCCCAGTCTTGACATATGGATGCGAGTCGTGGGCAATGACTACAACCCACAAAAGCCAGATCCAAACCTCAGAAATGAGGTATCTGAGGAAAGTGGTTGAAGTAACACGAAGAGACATGGTCCGCAACCAGACGATCCGTCAAGGCCTAAAATCCCAATCGCTGCAGACCCAAGTAGAACAGTCCCAACTAAGATGGTTTGGCCATGTCTGCAGAATGGGAGAAGATCGGCTACCACGACAAGCATGGGAAACAAAGAGCCAGGGATCCAGACCTCCAGGACGACCCAGAGTCCGCTGGGAGGACAACATTAGACAATCATTGAAGGACCGAGGACTAGAATGGAACCAGGCCAGGAAGAAGACAGCTGATAGAATGGTCTGGCGCTCTCTCTTCCAAACCTCTACACCTCACGGTAGAAGGGGAACGACTAAGTAAGTAAGGGAGCTCTCTCATTATTGATACTGAAGGGAGCTCTCTCATTATTGATACTGAAGGGAGCTCTCTCATTATTGATACTGAAGGGAGCTCTCTCATTATTGATACTGAAGGGAGCTCTCTCATTATTGATACTGAAGGGAGCTCTCTTATTATTGATACTGAAGGGAGTTCTCTCATTATTGATACTGAAGGGAGCTCTCTTATTATTGATACTGAAGGGAGCTCTCTCATTATTGATACTGAAGGGAGCTCTCTCATTATTGGTACTGAAGGGAGCTCTCTTATTATTGATACTGCAGCTAACAGATAATTTTACTAAAAGACCTTGTGAATGTTACTCACTGACCAACACGTTTTTTTTTTAACTTTAGGAGAGAAAAAGTACCTAGACTGAAAGATAAAATGATCTGACTTGTCGAAGAGGTGCTGGCCAATTATGAGACTACTATCAAAGCTTTAAAAAAAAAAAAAGGGGGGGGGTATTTCATGTGTGTTCCTACTACACCCGAATACAAGGTCTTTTACATTTCGACACGCGCCCTAACATACTTGACGGACCTTGAGTTTCGGTTGAACTGAGCGGGCTTCGCCAACGAGATAACATTCTTACTTAAAAAAAAAAGTGTTCCTAAACAGGCTGAAAAGTCACGACTTTAAAAACAGATTTGCAAAGGAAATGCCTTTAGAAATCGCTCCACATACTAGAGTGACTGATCAAAGTGGTCAACATCTGGAGAATAAGTGTTGGCTATTGCTGCTGAGTGGTTTTTTTTCCCCTTGAGTCTTTCAATGCAATCTAGACTAATGACCTGTCTGATCGACGTTTTCTAGGAATGTTGCTTTCGAAGTTTCATGTTGTAGGAATTTGGAAGCTGAATGAACTAAACGAGTGAACGTGTGAGCATTAGAATGAAAACGTGTAATTCTCTATATAATAATTTCATAAGTCAGAATTCCTGCATCGATAATGAAAAAAATCTCATTAGCTTGGGGGGAGGGGAAGGGGGGAGAGGGGGGGAGAGGGGGGGAATACGGAAACGGTGCACCTTGCAGCGTGAAAGCTAAATTGAACGCTAATTAAAAGGGCACGCAGGACTTTGTTCAGGGGGCATAGGTCATTGACAATAAGTTTAATTACAACGATCCAACGATGTTGAAATGGACTGGACAGGAATTATATTACCACACGAGACATAATACCATCATCAGGACATGCAGCACGACGCGGAATAGTTCAATCGATGTTTTTTTTCTTTTTTTATTCTATCACTCTGTCCCTTGTCGTCGTCTCTCTCTCTCTCTCTCTCTCTCTCTCTCTCTCTCTCTCTCTCTCTCTCTCTCTCTCTCTCTCTCTCTCTCTCTGTCTATATATTTTGAAAGTTTGAAAATGAAAAATGAAAAAAAAACCATTAAAAAAAAAAGATGATAATAAAATTCAACTAAGTTTTCAACAAAATTTGAAACATATGATTTCAAAAATGAAAATGAACAGCAACACTGATGATGGTCAATGACAAGAGAATCAATGAAACAGAAAAATTGAAAATACAATGTGCAAAAATGAAGCAATGCAAAATTAAACACTTTAAGAATCAACACACTTAATGTTTTCTAACACTAGTACGGTTGACTAGTGATCTAACAGTGAGATATCATAACTAAGACCCGTGAATGCAGGTGTTACGTGACAACTAAGAAAGTTAGTATGTGTGTGATCCATAATCAATTAAATAGATTAAATTGAATTAATCTAATTTATATATTCCTTAATTACTAACAAATAACCAGTTACTAATATATTCTAAATAATTACAATATCACTATCAATATGTCAATGTTCAGTTTCGACTAGTTAGTAATCGACGAGACAATGTTCTCAATGTTCCATACACGATAAAATATTTGCTCAAACACGATATGTAGTGTAATATGTTCCATAGGAATAACAAATGTATATTTGTCGCTCTTAACAATGTTACCATACTAATAAAAAATGTTACTACTATAGTATCAATGTTCACGTAGTAATAAAATGTTACCATAGTATCAATAACAATGTACAAAGTTATTCATGTTATCGGTGAGGATGTTCCAACATCTGGAAGTGGTTTAGTTTCGACACGTTCACTTGGGCATCTTGATAGACAGTCTGCGAACACATTCTGCACTCCAGGAATAGCTCATATCTCAAAATGGAACGGTTGAAGCGCTATAGCGTAACGCGCTGACTTTGATGACTTAACGTTCCCTGTATTCAGTGCGGTAAGAGCTTTCTGGTCAGACTCCACCACAAAGTGTGATCCGAGGAGATAACGATCCAGTTTAGTGATTGCCCAGACAAGAGCAAGGAGCTCTTTATCCAGAACGGAATATTTCGTCTCGCTCGGCGTGAGCTTTCTGGATACATACATAACCGGAAATAAGGTGCCGTTATATTCCTGCATCAAAACTGCAGCAATAGCGTAAGAACTTGCATCACTGCGGAGAATGAAGGTGAGATTTTTGTCAGGCAACCTCAAAAAAGGTGCATTTGAAAAAAATTGTTTTATATAGTCTAACGCCGTTTGGTGATCCTGCGACCACTTTATTACATTAGATGTGCCTTTCTTCAGTAGAGAAGAAAAAGGTGCAGTTATAGTAGACAAATGAGGGATGAATTTTGAATAGAACTGTATTAGTCCTAAAAGCGACCTAACTTGTTTTTTTTTTGTCTTAGGTGCTGAGATGTTTAAAATTTTAGAGACGTTACTGTCTTCTGTATACATGAAACCATGACCTATGCGGTGACCCAGAAATGAGATGTCATGAAAACCGACAAAAGCCTTTGAAGGTTTCGCTGTTAAGTTATAATCCCGTAAGGTAGAAAGTAAAGCTTTTAATCCATGAATATGTTCATCCCAAGAGTCACTGAAAAGACAGATGTCATCTATATAAGTAATGACATCGGGACGATGAGACAATATGCGGCGCATCATGCGTACAAAGGTAGCTGGCGCATTCATTAACCCGAATGGCATAAAATTCCATTGAAAAAGACCCCGTGGTGTCGAGAAAGCGGTGAATGGCTTTGCTTTAGGAGTGAGTGGCACTTGCCAATATCCCTTTGAAAGGTCAATTTTCGAAAAGAATGTAGCATGAGATAATCTCTCCAATAAGTCATATAAAAGAGGTAATGGTTCCGCATCGAATTTTGTAACTTTGTTTAATTTCCTGTAATCTACGCAAAGACGTATATTGTTGTCTTTCTTCCTAATGATTACCATGGAAGAAGAATATGGTGATGAAGATGGTTCAATTATATTTAATTGGAGCATCTCATCCAATTCCTTATCAACCTTATCACGAAAGTGTAAAGGAATAGGATATGGGCGAACTCGAATAGGCGTATCGTCAGTCAGAATAATGTCATGTTGGATGACTGATGTATGACCTGGGATGTCAGTGAGGACATCCTCATACGAGTGTAGAATATTAGAGACTTGCTGACGTTGATCAGCCGAAAGAGTAGATGAGAACGTAACATCATTCCATTTCTCAGTGGAATGGAGTGGTACAACTGGTATTGGTAGTTGTACATCATCGAAAGAAGATTCTTCTTCTTGGATGACTGACAAACTAGAATAGTGTTGAATAGGAGGTGTAGGATCGTCAGTTGCCTGAAACACTGACTGTAGATAATCAGGACGTGAGTAATACTCCTTCAACATGTTAATGTGGAAGGTTTTATGTTTACCATTAACATCAACGATGTAGTCGACATCGGATATTCTTGAGATGATCCTGAAAGGACCTCTCCAGGTAATTAAAAGACGATTGTTATGCGCAGGTAGTAAGACAAAAGCTTCATCACCAGGTATAAGCTGGCGAAGACGTCTATACTTGTTTGCAAATAGACGAGCTTTTTCTTTGGCTTGTTCAGATGATGCAGTAGCTAGTCTACAAGCATCTATGATTCTCTTTCTCAGAGAGATCACATACTCATAAGAGGATTGAGTTTCCTCTTCAATATTCTCGTCAACCAATAAGTCGTGGATTAACGACATCGGACCGCGTGGTTGCATGCCAAAAACAAGCTGGAATGGAGAAAACCCCGTTGCTTGATTTTGTACTTCGCGATACGCAAAGAGACAAGCGGGTAGGACCCGATCCCAGTCTTGGGGATGGTCTTGAGTCATCTTACCCAACAACTGCTTGAGTGTCCTATTGAGACGCTCAATTAACCCATTTGACATCGGATGATAAATAGAACTAAGAGATCTGTCTATACCTAATGTATTCATAACTTGAGACATGGATTCAGAAATGAACTGAACCCCATGATCCGACAAGATTTTCCGTGGAAAACCAATGCGTGAGAAGATTAACATCAATGCCTCTGCTACACTGGCAGATGAAGTGTTCTTGAGAGGGATGGCCTCAGGCCAACGAGTGCACATATCAATGCACGTAAGGATATGCGTATGCCCTCTAGTAGATGGAAGCATCGGACCAATAATGTCTATAGCCATTTTATCAAATGGTCTAATCGGGATGTCCGCAGCTTGAATAGGAGCCGCATGAAATGGACCCCGTACCTTAACTTCCTGACATATCAAACAGGACCGACAATAGAGAGTGATGTCCCTATGAACGCCTGGCCAGTAGAATGCCGAAAGCACTCTGGATTTGGTACGCGAAAAACCCATATGGCCCGCACATTGCGAGTCATGCGCATGTCGTAATATACGAGATCTCATAGAGGATGGGACTAAGATCTGATAACATAAGGATGAATCCTTTTCCCGTATTACTCTCACCAAAATCCAATTTTTAAGTATAAAGTCATGTCTAGATTTTGCAAGTTTGTTGCTGGTATTCTTTTTGTTAACATACTGAAAAATTTTTTTTAATGAATCATCACTTTTTTGTAATGTTGCAAACAACTCCCGTGAAATAGGAGCATCATCATCACAAGTGGTATGAACTATAGGTTCAATAGGTGTATCATGCGACATATTTGTAGCTTGCGCTCTAGTCACTACTGCATTTGCAGTTTGAATATGTCGCTCTTCCCATTCAGCTATTTGTTGAGGTGAACACTCTTTAATACCATGTATGCGACCAAGTATTAAATCACAAATTGGATTTGGAAGAAGACAAGCCTGGATCTGTCCTGAAAAAAATGGTGTATGAAGTGTTATAATGGCTGTGGGAAATGTTTCCACAGTTCCGCCAAACGTCACACATTTCACAACCCTGCCCGTCGCACAACTAGGGTCGATCAGCGAAGTCCGGACGCCCACAGTGGTACAACCTGAGTCGAATAAAAGAGAGCATGAAATATTGTTAACAAATCCCTTGTTAAACTTAAGAGAGCCCTGTCCCTGGTGTACTGACGCAGCAGTGGCCGTACAGACTGCAGGTAGACTAGGCAAGGTATGTCCGCAACGCAGTGTCGTGATCGCCTTAGGCTGGAAAAGAGTCGAGCATTCTGGACAGTCTTTCACCTGGGTACAATCAAGAGAACAAGACATAGCATTGTGAGTTTCAGCTACTTTACCCTGTTCAATGTTAGCCTGTGTATCAATTAAAGAGACATTAGAATGTCTACCCGTATTACTCGACGATCTTTCTCTGCGACGCGATCGATTTTGATTATTTGCATTAAAATTGCCATAATTGTCTTTTCTACTAGAGTTAAAATTTGGATGAGTCCGATAGTTTGTATAATTAAAGTTATGCTGTTCTTTAAAATTTTTATTCCAAGAACCTTGTCTGTTTTGCGGACCCTGAGATTTTGATCTCCAGTTTTGTTTATTATAATGTCCTTGATTATTTTTAAAATTATTGTTACCAAAATCTTGCGATCTGTGAGTTTGGTTCCAAGAAACATTAAATGGAGCAGATTGTTGAAATTGCTTCCCTTTGTAAAAGTTATCATTGTTAAAATTGTAATTATTTCCCTTATTGACATACCTGTCAGCACTAAAAGAACGATTACGTGAAAAATTGTTTTGTTGTGCTGCAAAAGCAACAGGCAATTCATTCTTAATCTGTGCGTTACTTAGATCCATGTTTGGGTGAGCAGTACAAAAATTTTTTACATGTTCTTCTAAGCCTTTCATAGATAAAGGTTTCCGTTCGTGTAAAAATGCGAGAAATGTAGGATTTACAGACGAAAGTACCTTATCGCGCATCAGTAAATCGAAGAGACCTTCATATGACTTTTCAATTTTGGATAATTCAATCCATCTTTCTAGTGTTAGTCGTATCTGTGACAGAAAATCATTGAAATTTCTGCTTGATTGAGGTAGTAATGTATGAAATCTTAAACGATATTCGTCTTCTGTCATTTGGAATTTTTGCAGAAGTGCCGCTCTAAGAGCATTATAGTCATTTTTCTCACCAATGCTGGTGGTATGATAAACTGCTAATGCATCCCCTGTAAGTAATCTGGATAAATATGTACAGTATAGCGCTTTATCCACGTTATAAGACCCACAAGTGGCCTCAAACCTATCTAGGAAGAATATCACGTCATCAGACGGGGGATTAAATTTTGGTAATTTAAGGTGAATTTCCTTAAAATAATCATGTCTGGATGGAGTTTGGCTTTCAAAAGTTCTCTGAGAATTAGCTTCCTGAGTAAACCTAATTCTCTCATATTCTGACTCTGCTAATTTCAGTTCATGCTGTCGTTTTTTTTTCATTCTCTTCCATCTCAAGCTGAAGTCGTTTTACATTTTGTTCAGCTATTAATCTCCTATCCATTTCCATTTCTTTTTGTTTTCTGTTCCATTTCCTTTTGAACTCGTTTATCTTCTAATTTAGCGGCTAATCTCATTTTTTTCTCCTCTTCCTCAGCTATAATTTTCCTCTTCTTTTCATGTTCTTCACCTTCAATCCGTTTTTGCTCTGCCTCAAATTTCATCTTCTTCTCTTGTTCCTCAGCCTCAATCCGTTTTTGATCTGCCTCAAATTGAAGTTTTTCTAGTCTTAAAGTTTCTAACTTTCTCTGTTCGGCTTCTATTTCTTGAGCTTTCCTATATTCTGCAAGTGCAAATGTTTTTGCTTCATCAGGAGCCATCTGAAGAGCTTTTGCTTGCTTAATGAAATAATCTAGTGAATACATTATGCTTTATAAGTAGTCACAATACTCTTGATTTATAAAAATGATAATTAATCAATATAAATTAGTTAACCTTGTTATTATAACAAGTGTTCTTCGTTCCTGTCCTTAGAACGGTATAATGTTATCATATAATTATTAAATATGTTATTAATCAATAAATTTATGTAATCAAATGTCATGAAATGAACAACGAGAAAGACAATAGAAACATAACCGACAAGACATGATAAACTGGACGGGTGAACACAATCGTAGAAATCAAAAAAAAAAAATAAAAATGTATAACTAAAATAGAATATCGTAAAAATATACGACGATAACTACGATCAGATAATTAACAGTACAATTGACAACACAGTGTAAAAACATAGGTTTTGTAAAAAAAACTGAACGACAGGAAAGGTGAGATGGACGCAAAATACAAACAAAATTCATCATAAAACTAAATTACGAATAAAAATAACTACGAGAACAACAATAAAAACTTGACGGAACAGCTAAACAGATACTATTATAAAGGACAATTAGCGATCGGAACTTCGGCAAGGTTTCTAGCCTTGTACCGGAATTATCGCTCAATTGAAACTTACAAGACGAGCCCTACAGAACGTCTGACGAAGAGCCCGAATTGGCTTCGAGATGGATCTCGTTCGTCAGATCAACCTCCCTACCTCCCACGACAAATGAACAACATATAACATATAACAAGGAAAATATAAATATGGACATAATTATTTAAGGCACAGCTAAACGTAATAAAGGGTACAACGACAACACGTTATACTCATCTCGCGTGCAGGAAAAAAAACCAATGTGCCTCGTCTCCGTGTATGTACGTGTGAGGATAAAATACTTCGTTCTGAGTTATTAGACCACAGCTTGCACGTAATAGTGACAAAGAGATGATCCCAAGATGTTGTCGCCTTGAAAGTTCAGATCTTCAGATGATCCCAAGATGTTGTCGCCTTGAAAGTTCAGATCTTCCATTAATGATAATTGTATTGGGTACGTTTCCTGTGAAATTCTTGATTTCAAAACCAGACTGGCACACCAATTACTGTTGACTCCGTTTTATGGTTGAGTACAGTTTATATTGGTGAAGAGGTAGCTTAAAACGCGAATGGTTAAAATGAACGAATGTCAACAATATTCTTCAAACGAACTTCAACAAGTAGTGTTGAACTGGGTGAACTGGGCAAGTACTGGCAGTACATAAGTCGGTGATGACTGTACATAGATTTTATTCAACATGACACATACGGAGTGGACAAGACTAACATCGTCACAGGCGCAAAGATCATACATCAGCATAATGGTAATTATTTTTAAAGTTCCTGAAGATTCTCTACCAATAAAGTCCTCTGACTCAAGTGACTAAGGATCACAAAACTGTTACCGTATAATATTCTTCTCATTCAAGTCCATTGACCTTCCTTCAAGGACGTCTATCATGGTAACGTATTCATACTCCAGGATAAAATCTTCCATATCATACTTCACAATCCCATACGTTCTCCAAAACATAACGTTAGATAGCATATAGTTTCAAACAAAGTCATACACGATAATACGAACAGGTTAGAGATTCCAGTTGACTAACCTCTCCCATTCTATGCCACGCTTCTGGCATTGTTGAATGTACGGCATATAAAATATGAAGCATACGAATAAATAAACTGGTTTACACGTAGGTATTATTCCTCTACGGTAATCTAATATGACCACCGACTCCGTCTGTCCATTCTAGGAAATTACATGCTAAGATGACTTCCCGCTAGACTACAACTGGGAGCGGCCTGATACTTTAGTTTACGGCAATAAATATACAAATATAACCGGGGCGACACTTACATGATCCTTCCATCATTGGCTTCGTCAAGAATACCAATTGAATCAATATAACATACTGGCTTATACAAAACTGCCAGAAGATTCCAATAATATATATCTCGGACATAACAAAGTCCGCACTGCCCCGTTCAAAACATGACGTCACAATCCCCAAACTAGGTTACCCGTGCGTCCAAAGCAACTCACACTGCATTGTGCACGTCAGTGCGTGAATCAATCGAACGCACAAATAATAAAATATATAAAGACTGGTGCGTACATTTGGCAGGACCGAAGACTACCCCCTTAGGTAATAAATGTACGTAACAGGTATCTTGTCCTACATCAAACTGTTGTAAGGTTACTGTTCAGCTGCTTGGTGACTTGGCAGACTGCAGAAAACTTGTTACAACTCCCTATGATCAATGCTGAAGCATCTGCTCTGAGAAAGAAAATGTTGTCTAAATCAGAAAGCAACAAAAATTGACTACTTGCAAAAATCTTTTCAAATTTTATCTAAGTCACTTTTGACACTTATTTGTACAAATCACTCTGTTAGACCTTCCCTTCTGAGTTAGTGATGTTAGTTTTCGGGCTCTGTAATTTCAATATTATACTATTAGAAGCCCCTTCCGGCATCATATTAATCTCAGCCTTGGTCATACTCTTCAGGGTAGCTGCTCCATTTAGGATGACGACATCCTCGGCTACTATCACAGCTACAACAATAGCTCTCACCACCATCATTCCATCTACGACGTGCCCCACTGTAAAGATGGTTACTCTCTCTTTTGTCTGCCCAGCGGCAATCTCTTCTGAAACTATCTCTGTATATTTCTACACCTTTTTGCTCACTATAGCTTGGTCTGCTGGAACAAAATCCTCTGTTTATATCTTGTCCTCTGTACCTGTTTCTAAATCCAATCCGACGTTTACTTTGAAAATTACCACAGTAATCATTACTACTCATGCGGCTTCCTCTAAAGTGTCTGGAATCTCTTAAGTCACTAGTTTCTCTTATGTAATGTTTCTCATGTGGCATACGAGCACCACGACCTACTCTATGATACTTATGAATCAGCTTTCTGCGCTCTTCTTTCATCCAGTCTGTCTCAGGATATTTGACAGATCCATAACATTCACTTTTTTCTCGCAAAGTAAAGTTCACCTTTGTTTCATTTACTGCCCTTTCCTTAATATTCATCTTACGTTCATCCCATTCCTTTGCTGATTTAATAAGCCTCCCAATGTTAGTTTCTGGTTGACCAAATTGTTTTGGAAACGATATATCTTCTTGTTGGGGTGAAATTAAATTTAATACTGAATTATCAGCAACTCGGACATTACCAGATGATATGCTATCTACAGGAATTACCCTAGGTTTTCCTTACAATCTAGTAGTTCCTCCATAAGTATCGTCTCTATGTTCGTGCTTCCATAGTTTGATATCTTCATCAGTGCACTCTTTGATACCACGAATATTTCCAAGTATCAGATCAGCGACCGCATTATCATCGAGAAAACATGCTTTTAACCTGCCCCGCAAGAATGGTGTATCAATATCTATCAACACCAGAGGGTAAACCTCCACCCTGCCACCAAAAGTGATACATCGAGCAGTTTGCCCCAACCAACGAGACCCCTCAATGCACGATCTCTGCACCCCAACTGTAGTACACCCTGTATCCCTTAAGACGGATACAACTTTATGTCCTACGTACCCTGGATGCAAGATTATGTTCCCATCTGTATGAACTGCTGACAAACATGGAAGTGGGTGGCCACAAATCAGAATTGGTGTCTCATCTTTATGAAAAAGTGGTCTGCACCCTTCACAACTCTCGTTGCTGAATGTATCTAAGACTACCACCGAACTTGCGCGTTCAAACTTCCTATTAGGACAATCTTCTTCTTCTTTTTCCTCGTTCGTCCTGAAAAGGACGTTGGTTGCGTTGTGTCTGTTTACAGCGGAGCTGAGATATCTGCGCCTTTCGGCCGGCACATCCGACTTCAGCACGGCATTTTTTGGGACCGGGTTTGCCTTCCCTCCTATTAGGACAATCAAATTGAAGGTGGCCAATCCCATTACATACAAAGCATCTGTACTCCTCACGCTGGCTCTTCTCTGGACTACCCTGAGTGCCAGTCTGAGGCTCCGCCACAGACTGAGGTTCAGGCTTGTCACAAAATTTTGCTCCATGGCGTGGTGATCCACATTTAAAACAACCAGAAGGTCTTCTACTACCTGACTCTGCCATATTCTGCTGTTTCCTGGGGGATGTATGGAAGTTTCTTTCTGTCCATTTCCTACTTACTGCCTTCTTATCATAAGGTCTCTCCTCACTACGAGAATTTTGTCTCTGATATGGTCGTGTTTCATAACTCCGCTTGGCCACACATGTTGTAAATGTTTCTGGCATCGCCGATTTATGAATCGGTCTCCCTGGATGTGCTGTTGCATACTGTTGACCTAACTGAGACATTGCCGAAATATTTTCTGGTTTTCTTTCCTGGAAAAAAGCCAACAACTCCGAGCTACATGAAGACATCACCTTATCACGTAAGATTAAATCACATAGGCCATTACAATCTTTAGCAATGCCCAATAGGTCAATCCATCTATTCAATAACATCCTAATCTCTGCGATAAACTCTGCAAAATCTTGCTCACTACTTGGCATCGCACTGTGGAACTTTAACCGATAGCCTTGTTCATTTAACCTGTACTTGCGTAACAAAGTTTCCTTCACTATGTCATAATTTAATCTATCTTCCACAGTTAATTGAAAAACTGTTTTTAATGCTGACCCTGTTAAATAATCTGTCAACAGTGATCCCCACAGTTCTTTACTAATCTTTAAGGCAGTTGCCTTCGTTTGAAACCTCTCCAAAAAACAGTCCATAAAATCTATGGATTCGTTGAAAATTGGGAGTTTCAACTTGTACATACTCCCGTACTCTTTTTTTGATGATGCGTCTATACCTGATTTCTCTAACTCGAGTCTTCTCAAGGATACCTCTTTGTCCGCTTCTATCTTTTTAATTTCTTTCTGTGCTTCTATCTCTTTAATTTCTTTCTGTGCTTCTATCTCTTTAATTTCTTTCTGTGCTTGTACCTCTAATCTCTTAGTTTCTCCCTCTGCTTCCGCTTTCTTTCTCTCTCGCTCCTCATGTCGTTCTTGTCTATCCTGTACCTCTTTAAATTGAGCCTGTGCCTCTTTCAATTGAGCCTGTGCAAACTCTAAGAGATCCTCTCCAGATTTTCCTATCTTCTCACCGACAAGGATAAAATCCATAAGTGTTGACATGATTATAAATATATATAATACTTATATGCACCTCAAATACTTTAACTTAATGTCAAAATAGTTTACACCCCAAAATAATATCTTTAATAACAACTAAAATAATACCTTACTGTTTTACTCAAATAAATTATTAGCCCTACAAAACAAACAATGACACAAATGATGATGATAAACAGTACACCCTAATTTAACAAACAACAACTTTGTAGGTTGGTAACAAGAACAAGGAAAGATGTGTGACAGAAGTAATATTGAAATATACAGTACCTGACCTCTGTAACGTATGAAAACAGGAGATTGAAAAAATTAACGTATTTACAGGATAGTGTAAGAAGAAAAATGACTGAAGAATACACCATATACACAGAACGTCAAAGAGGGAATGTAATATACAACCAACAACAAACTGCACGTAAACAACTAATGCAAAAATGCACACTTTATTCGTGAAGGGCAATACAACTGATCCTGCCCACAGGATAGGACCCCTTCTGAGAATAAATAGCGCAAAATCCTACAGATGAAATCAAAACACAAATAAATAACATAATCGTCACGTCCAACAACAACAATAAAACAATGAATACCAAGGGAAGCCTATAGAGCAACCTGGAAAAATAAATGAATTAAGGCCTTAGAATGATGAACCAAAACAAACTAAGGTTACGTAGCTTTTTCTGGTGTACTGGAATGGTAGGCTATGGCAATAAACTGATCTGATCTGTTGTCTCCAAGTCACCTCTGCAGTAGTAACTTTGAGAAATCCAAACACTACAACAGTCCCTGTCAGGAATATGTTAATACACACTTAGTATATAATTTAAGCTCTTAGAATCTAACTAAAATGGACGAAAGAACTAGAGAGAAAGATGACAGCTAGGATTCACACAGTTATAAGTAACGTAGATATAAGTAATGTGTAAGGCAGATAGGAATAGCACAGCTAAAGGTATTGTAGATATTACAATTAATTATAACTGTAGTCTAATATAAACCTACATCACTTAAAGAAAGAGTAATACTAAAGACAGTAGAACAGCAACACTGAAGATGAAGTAGAAAATAAGTGATACTACTGAAAGAAGAAAGTAACAGAACTAAAGAGAAGAAGCTACATGCGAAAACAGAAGTACTCAGTATACAAGAAGAACTACTGATTTCCTATGAAATACACTGTTAGCACTATATAACCAAAAAATTACCCTTTTAACTAGATACTTAGTAAACACTTTACTAGAACATTAGCATACTAGAACCCAAAAGAATGTTACGTAACTTCCTTAAACGAATAACAACAGAATAATATCTAATTAAGTTGTATCTCAAGAAATTATGACGAACACTAATTGTTCACAGAACAACTACATAATACTTAAAATCCAAGCGTGTAGATATGTTTATAATATCTTCAGCCAGTCCCAAGGTTGATGAAATATGAAGACCACACACAGCACGGCACAATACACTCAGTTCAGATTCTGTAGCGTCACAAGCTACACACCTTGGAAAACAGGACTCGTGTTTTCCACTTCATACTGTCGAGTAGACCACAGCAACACGACAGCTTCACAGCTCCTCTTCTTTTGGTCACCACAGATTCTTCTGGTCACAACACACCGTTTCACAGCATCTGCCGCCAGCAAACGATGTAAACAGACCTGTAAGGCAGCATTCCTAGCACACTGTTTTCTCGCCAGTACACAGTCAGAGCTGACCGTTGACCCAGATTTGAACAGTGTCGAATCGTCTGGCCACTGTAAAGTTGTCACACCTCGCTGCGTTGAAAAACATAGGTTGTTGACCAAATGACCTCAGATCACTTTAGTACTGCACAACTTTGGGTTCGTTTGTAACATCCAAATAGACGAGCTCCCAATGTGAGGGTAAGGTTAAAGGTTAAACACTTATACACCACTCGTCCCAGCTCACTGTCTAAGAAACAACTCCAACAGCTATGTCAATCTCCACAATATATTATATGAACAATAAATCACAATGGACGCAGGGCCATTACAAATAATGTAGACATCATCAATCCCGAGTATTCTATAAGCACTCTGCTTCTCGGAATCACTACACACAGCAACTAGGATTCTTCATAAACAACCACTGCAACATCCACCCTTCTCTTCTATACGCTCTTCGCTGTCTCCTGTCTACTGACTCAACTCTCTACTAACTCAACACACGTCTCCAACCAACACACTCCTCCCGCTGACTGCCCCTTTCATGCGTATTCACTAAAACCCGTGAAACCCTTTCACGCTCCACTGATCTTCATTCACGCATCACAAAAGCTAACAGCTTGTCTCAAGCAATGCTCACAACCCTGCTTGTAGCTAAATCATTACAATGCACGCATTCCCAGCTCACAACAACTCACATGACTAATAAACTCCCGCTGGAGCATGGGAACATTCACACATGCAAAATACCATCAAAACACTCCGTGACAGTTGTCATTACTTAAAGCATAATAAAACCAGAATTTGCAATGCCCAGATACTGCAATCATAAACTGTGGCCACGAAAAGAACCAGTCTCGTAGAGCAAGCGTTGCCTGAGTGCAAAAGGCTCACCTTGCAAAAATCTCGCCTTTTTTGCAAAAAAGTACAACCGAATGGTTCTTTAGGGTAATCTACACTAGAAGCTTCCGTCTTCATCGATTACGAGAAAACTGGATCAGGAAAACCTTCAAAACCTTGAGATAGATCTACGGCTAACTGTGACAGAAGTATGTAAATACATTACATGATATCTACACGTTTTGCTTCCACCTGGTTTCCACCTTTTCTTGCTTATTAGTTTTGTTAATGCAGAACCTTTGTACTTGATATCTGTCTCACTCATAATTTAGTCACGCCTTATTTTTTTCTTTTCTCTATTGTCTTACAGGCACTAGGAATGTTTAATATCAGACCGTTTCACGTGTAGAGAGAGGGGACGGGTCGTATATTTGTAGAATCAAGATCGATAATTCAAAAGGTGTACCTTTTGATAGATGCACGTAGAAAGAGGGAAGGGGAGATAAGCTTATGAAGAAAATCAAGGTCGATAAGTTAAGACGTACTTTCGGTAGACATTGGTCAAGGGGAGATAATCGATTTCAGTTCCCCCCCCCCCCCCCCCCCCCCCCCCCCCCACCCCCCCCCCCCCCCTCCCCCCCCCCCATTCGTTCGTGCTACGGAACGACGAGATCAAAGAGACGATTTGCCCTTGGGACCACGTCTACGGGCGGCTTAAGTGACAAAATGATTCAAAATCTAACCGCAGAAATTCCCAAAGGTGTTATGTCTCACACTGGTCAGCGACTTTTTGTCTATTTAATATATATAATCCAGCTTTCAAACTTAGATTATTCTGTACCCACATAAGTTTTGGAACATCTAGCTGCGATTTCTAAATCCACTATATCATTGGAATTACTTAGTTTTTCGTTGGAGTTGTTTTAATTTCTGTGCTGCGATAAGTATTATACTAAGATTTTTCTGTGTTGAGTGATTTAATTTTTAAAGTCCGTCATTTATATTTCACTAGGATTTACAGTGTGTTAAGTGACTAGCGAATTAAAATAATTTATAGCTAAATTGTTCCGGCTGTAGCGTTAAATAACGGATGAGGTCCTACAGAACAAAAAGAACATTATTTTATAACTATCGGGTCTTCAAGGTGGACCGGTCTGTCGTCTTGTTTACACCCAGAAAGAGACAGAGTACCAACCCAAAGAATATTAAGAATAAATTGTAACTGGGCCTAGAGCTATCCAGATTTCTTTTTCCCAATTTGTATATACATTCAGCCCATTGTGGCGAAATAATCAAACATTGACATTTTCCGACTATCGACCATTTGTGGTGTGACGAGGATTCTTGATCCTGAGAGATTTTAAATACCTGACATTTCCTTCTAGTATCAAATTTATCAGCTACTGACACTGTGACCATTAAATCTCTTAAGTAATTTCCTACCTGGACTCATTGATGTGTCATAAACAGAATCATAGAAACAGTAACGAAGCAAGCGTTTCCCAACAAGAGAATTAATCAGTCTTGGAGAAACTGGGGTTGGTTTCGCCAAATAACCCAACCTTGGATTTGTGGATGTATCATGGAGATATGTTCCAGATGTGGTGAAAGCACTTATTTGGTAAGTGAGAATGAAATGTGATCACATGTTTGTCAGAGCGAGAGAAAGAAGGAATGAATAATTCTTAAATTTGTATAACTAATATACTCACTTCGTTGTACCTTTCTTATGTTTTGCTAATACTGTTCATTTCAGAATAGATTAACTGAGAAACTATGTTCTTTACAGCATAGGCAAATTCGAGACCATAACGCAAATCCTTTTGACCTTTTTTTTTTTTTTGGGGGGGGGGGGGGGGGTTAATAACTTCTTCTAACAGGATCTTGTCTGAACAGAGGGAGTGTGGGTTACACTTATGGGTCTATTCCTTATTAATTTTGTAACCTATTTTTTGTGTGTTTTGATATTTTTATAAATGTTGTGAAGTTCTTTATGATAAATAAAATTAACATAAAAACTTATTAACCGTGTCGGTCAGCTTGTCCCAATATCCCTACTCCATTTAATATAGTTTTCACGTTTGTGCGTCTAATTGTCGTCACTTATCTGTGTGTGTAGGTGTATGTGAGTGGTTGATATATATATATATATATATATATATATATATATATATATATATATATATATATATATATATATATATATATATATATATATATATATATTAATATATCTAGAAAGTAGTCTATCTGATCAACACACTTCTGTTGTAGAGATAGGCTGGACTAGAGTATATTCTCAAATCCAGGGACAGACTCTACCTTTCACCATTTCACTCGTGAAATCTATTTTCTGTACCTTATCTCTCACTGAGTTATCACCTGTTCTAGTTCTATTCAGACGGGACGAAAAATCAATCATAAATACCTATAAAAAACCTACAACACTAACACACAATCCATCTCCAACCCCTGGAAAAAGGAGGGAAGTGACCGTGATTGCAGTTAAAAATCCTATTGGTTGTAGCAAGATTAGGTACCACTTGCTTTATTTGTGAAAAAATGTGTAACGCGACACACTCAGAGATAAGAGTGCAGGGACAACGCGGTGGGTCTTGCTTTGAAGTTGACACCTAAGCCGAACAGCATTGTGAAAGTGTAGGAAGGAGCGAATATATGAGACATGGCCGACCTTAAAAATTTGCATTGGCAGGAAAGAAAATCTAAAGCTACAAGAGCAAGCGTGGTTGAAAGATTTTAAAAATGTAATAATTCATATACGGAGATAGAATATGAGTGATATCCAAAAGGATATTATTCAACTTTAAGTAGTTTTAAAAATAATTAATATTTTTCATCGTCATTACATCTGCTAAAAGTTAGCTCATAATCTTTAAAAAATTATTATAAATACATACCAAAACGGATTTCGATAAAACATGGACAGAATGAACGCTTCCTATTGGGAAATTGAAAGGAAACCTAGGAAGGAAGGAAAGATATAAGTGTGTAGTGAAAAGAAGAGAAAACAAGTACCAAAAAATCACAGATTGCCTCAAGCCAAGAGAATAAACGAAAATCTAAGCGGACTCAAGAAAAGTTTTTTTCACGCTGCATGCAGGGCAGATATACTTCATCAGATACAGCTCACTGTGCGCTTATTAATCCTAGAGGGTATGTAAGTTTATTAAAGATATATATATGACTAATATCATTTTATTTCAGATTTTGTTTACGATTTGATTGTATCGGACATAATAAAAAGGGTATACAGGAAGCCAATGACGCTAACCAGAGATAACCTCCACCGGCATTGTCAGGAAGCATAACAATTAATTGGTTAGCCAAATATATCATAGCTAGTTCTTGCCTGGAATCTCACGACATACCAGCAAGTACAGAAGTGACTTGGCATCCATAAGTGAAAGGCAAAGGTTATATCTTACCCATATATCATAACATGTGATTTATTCACGTATTTTGTTATTTTCTGCACAGTAGACACTATCGTATCATGCTATCTCTGTAACATACTACCATGAATCATTCATTTATATACAAACACTGAAGACATGGTCGCCTCATGAACATCAGTGGTGTGTGAGCTTGTTGGAACACCATGGCCACCTATTACCTTTTGTTCCAGGTTTTATGATCGTTCCTGATCGAGTTCATGATCGAGTTCGTGATCAAGTATAAACTAAAGACTTGAGGACCTTTGATCCTGTTAACTTGAGCCTAGTGGTCAAACAATCTTCAACACCTTAGTTCCCCCGTAGTTATAGGTCGGGCTGAAGGAAAGTCTTATTGAATACCAGTGTGTCTCAGGAACCTCGAAAAGACGTGGCGTAATGCAAGATGAGTTTATGTGTATCCAATCCTGCAAACACTGTGAGCGGTTTCAATAGCGCCTGTCAATTATGAAAAAGGCTAGATAGCAAGAATTATCAAACTACTGTGACAGACTTTATAATTTCTTTGGAAGATACATCCAAGACTTTTAACTATTATTTATTTTAATTTGTAAATATAAATAATCATACATTTTACCATCTTCCAACACCCATTTCTCATTTCAAGGCTGGATAGATGTACATAATAAATTATGAAATTGTACTAATTTGACTTGGTAAATTTTTAACTGTTAAATTTTGAGTTACTTTTTTCTAATTTAATTATATTATCACATAGGGTTACTATAGCGAAAGTGGCCTAAATCTATTGTCCAGCTCAGAGTATTCACAGCCGTAACTCAATTGTGATACCAGTGTACTTCTCTGGCACTAAGACTTCATACTTTCTGGAGAGAAATTCTACTTCTTCTCTACCATCATCATCACAGTAGAAAAACCTTTCACTACACTGGTTACTGTCATCTAAATCCAGCTCTCTTGAAGACAGCACAACTAGACATTAGTTGCAACCAGCTAAGTACTTCTACCACGAACCAACCACCCATACAAGTCTAATGATGAACTATCAGTAGCTTTGTAGCAAAGATTGAAGTTCGGTAATTTTGATTTTCCGGAATTCTTATAAATTGTAGACAATGATATTACGGACAGAAAATCCAAACAGGGAAGAACTGCATGTTTCTATTTCCCTTACTCGGGATTCAAGATGTCTCGAAATCCTCAAATCCTGATACCATCCTATCCAAAATTCAATAATTGTGGGACACTCAAAGACTCGACTTTGATAAGCAACTAGATAATTAACTGTAAGTAATTATAATAAATATAACTGCAATAATAAAACCAGTATATGAAGCATATAATAGAAACCATGCAAAAACAATAATAGAGAAGGCAGGAAAATAAACTGCCATTTTGCATAGAAGTGGAATCATCGGCATGGAAAGCGGGAACAACTATACGACATACGGAATGGTAGAATAATTATGGTCACATGATGGATACAAGGAAAGAGAGAAAAAATAGTCAAAGAGACAACAGATATATAACACGAACAGTTACACGTTGTTATCAATGTTTTAAGTACACTTTTAAATCCAGGACTTCAGAATTAAAGTCACTCATGATGCAAGCAGCAAGCATTGGTGGCATGTCTTAAGACAAGTGAGCTAGCTGCAGCACGCTTCTAAAATCAACACACTAGCACACTTCTAACATCGACACCCCAACACACTTCTAAAATCGACACCCCAGCACACTTCTAACATCGACACGCCAACACACTTCTAAAATCAACACCCCAGCACACTTCATAAATCGACACCCCAGCACACTACTAAAATCGACATGCCAACACACTCCTAAAATCGACACCCCAGCACATTTCTGAAATCGACACGCCAGCACACTTCTAAAATCGACACCCATTTACCATCAGCTAACTCAAAATACCATTCCAGAAATGATGCTAAGAACCGTAACACCTGTGGATCTACAAAATAGCACGATAAGCACAGCAAATGTAGTAACCAATATTTTTTTTTATTTTAAATCACCATGTGGAGGAATAATACAAATAAGTTTAAAACAAAACACATACGGCACACACTATCTGAGAACAATTCACAATTCAAAGGCGTTTTGATGTAACTGAAAGATCAATGCTGATGGTTAGTGAATGAAAGTGACGTGCTGCGTGGAAATGCAGTCAACACCAAACAAAATACAAACTCAGAAAACAAAGACAGATGATTAATATGCCGATATGCTCTCCTTATTGTAAAAAAAAAAGGGGGGGGGGGTGGAGAGTTGGAAATTAGCGAGAAAATGATCATTCGGGAACAACCCTGACAAGCGTTGCCACACTTAGGTCTAGTTTCTTTTCTTTTTTTTTTTGGTCCTGTCGAGGTGTCATTTTCTTTCGTTAGTCGAAGAACGCCTTTGTAAATGGATACATGGAGTCATTAGTGGTGAATCCGTAATTTGTTATATTCATTCGTTGACGGGTATAAACGGGCCTTTACCTTTACTTACGTATATAATGACCTTTGAGTTTAATTAAAAGGTGAAAGTTTTTTTTAGCGTAGCGCATGAAGATGGGAAATAATATATGGGGGAAGGAAAGAGAGAGGGGACAAAGGGGACGGGAGACAGCTAGAGGTAAACAGAAGTTAGAGAGATGAAAGAGTGAAGCGTGAAAAGTGGCTAGAGGTGGAGGAGAGCAAAGACAAAAGAGGAAATAGAACGACAACAAAGGTTTTATAGAAAGGGGAATGGGTTCTAGATTTTTTAAAACAGTTAGAGAAGCAAATTATATAATGCACATAAAGGTATGCTTCTGGCAGTGGCGTACTAAAAGGGGGGGGGGGGGGAGAGGGGGGGAATCCGTCCCGGGTGACAGCCAGGAAGGGGTGCCATTGGACAATGTTATGATAATACTTACTGTTGAAAATATACTTGCATGTGTTTTTCTTTATGGCAGGAGGGTGTCAAAGGTAGGATCCGCCCCGGGTGCAAAATATTTCTGCGACGCCTCTGGCTTCTGGCACTCGTTAGAAATAAAGAAGGTGAAAACTAGAAAACATTAAAACAACAAAAGTGATATTTTTACTAGAGATTCGATCCCAGGACCATCCGAACGACAACATAGTCTCGGGATTGAATCGTGACTATCTTGCTATTTACAGGTCGTTGGTTTTCTCTCCTTGTTTATTTGTAATTAGAGACGGCTTCAGAAAGAGAGAGAGAGAGAGAGAGAGAGAGAGAGAGAGAGAGGCTGAGAAAATAAATATATACCGAATCAAAGCTTATTGATTAGCCTCGAACGCTAATGTGGAAAAAAAAATTAATGAGAAGTACACATCATTCTTAGAAGGACATGGAAAACGGTGATACAGACACACACAGGCCTACTGGTTAAAAACATACATGCATATACTCTGACTCGGGCAAAATTGCTTACATGTACCAACACAAGACACATTCAATATAGATGACTGTAGCGTTCCGCTTTTCTCACCGACTATTTCCTTTGTCTATTGTTTTATTTCTCTCCAAACCTCTCCTATCACTAGAAATAAAACCATTTCTAATCAGATTTTTTTCATTCTTATGATGAGAAAAACTTTTATCTCCAAATCTTCTATTAGATTAGACTCGAGAACCCTCGTGATTTCTCACGACCCACAGAAGATAAATTATTCTCTTGGTCACTAGAGGACATTTCATTTGTATTGCATTTCAAGCCAAGTACTACCAGCCTGGAAGTGGACCTTTTGAATCGTTTACGGGACGCTTCTAAATCAAGGGGCAGGTAGGCTCTGCGGGACACCTGCACTGTGAGAACTGGGCAACACAAGCGGACCAGTTTAAAATGAAGGTGAACGATCTCCCTGGGAAGAAGAAATTGCTATGAGGTCACCCAAGAGGTCAACGAGAGATGCCAGTGGAAAATTCTTGGAGGGAAATTTTAAGGCATTCGCCCGGTCACTGTCATTTGGAGCAGAAGCTAGCTAATGGGCCCCGAAGCGGGGTTATCGTTGCCAAACACGTAGTGAATCAGTTGAGCGAGTAAGTAGATCTAATATTGTTGATTTTATAACATGAATAATCATATGCTTATCTACAGCTTATTATTCAGTATCTTTTGTTATGCAAAGTTCTATACTTTCTTTCATTTTCATTGTGACAGTCATTAATGTTCCTTGATTTTTTACATGAGACTGCTGAACGATTTCTACTGTATGATTTCATCTATGACCTGTCCTTGTCCTGTTTTAATGTGTTTATATGCATGTATCCTATGCTATGATTATACTATCATGTTATTTGAATGTTTATAACATAAACATAGAAATATGTAAGGATAGGCAACAGCACTGTAGCCATTTGTATGAATGTGATAATTCGACTGACTCTGGAAACCAATGTTTCAGCCTTTGAGACCAGGAATACCCTCAAATAGATTCACTGTTCAAGTAGCAAGAATATAAATGAGGGGGTTCTCGAGCCTCGGCAGCAATGATACCCCAACAGGTTTTACTACAGCACGGGAAACTATAACCCAGTGGTTCTCCAACCATTGGTGACAATGACCCCAGAATGATATATTGCTCTACGGGCACAATGTGAACCAGTGGTTCTCAAACATTTGATGACCACAGTCCCAAACATCACAGTTTGTGAAACTCACTGCCCACATGGGGAAAACCACTGCTGTAAATAAGCAGACAGCCAGACAGAGGTTGAGAACTCCAGATACGCTTATAATGTCAGTTAAGAAAGAGTACTTCATAGATACTAGATAACACTTTGTTATGGAATGTTAGCGATGATTGTTTTAATTTGATTTCTGATGGACGCTTGTCGCTCAGCACATATAGGAGATGATTTCTCTTGAAACACCACTAATAGGACTTCAATTGTTTAATCATCCAGCCCAACCAGGTTTAGGGTCCAAGGTACAAAACAGGTTACGAGTCCATGGTACCAAAGGTTACCCCTACCAACCATACCATTTTTTTTCTTAACCAGCGGCACTTAGGCTTTCAGCCCTTCGGCCCACTGACATGTAATTGCGACGCTGGGAAGCCTATGGACTCTCCTTCCAACCCGGTCAGGAGCTTTGCTCCTTCCCATCCACAGAAGGTTTATCTCAGGAGCCGTTCAAGTTATTCAATCAAAATCACTGTCGATGACACTCCTTCAAATACCCACGCCCGGGCTTGAACCTTGAACACCTGATCGCCAGCGCAGTGTGGTAACCATTACACCAGCGCGGCTCCCAACCATACCATATCAACCAGGTTTCCATACCAAACCAAACCAGGTTACCCAACTACCCAGGTTTACCATACCAACCGTCCCAGACCAGAGTACACCTCTAGGCTGTCATACCAGGTGACTCTAACCTGAGTCATAGTCCAGTAAGCAGAAGATATATTCAGCAGAGCTGACTTACTCCATCCGTGTTTTTGATGTGCACTGAGTCCAGGGAAGCAAACTCTGCCACCCTCTGAACCCATTGAACTGTTTACATTACCTGAAATGCTGGGACAGACCAAACCAAGAGAGTCAGAACAAAAATCATCTTAACAACTACTGGATAAAACTTACCAGCAAAACTACCATAGAAAATATCTCCTAGTCCATATGATTACCATAGTTTTATTTTTCTAAACAAGAGAACCTACACATTTTTGTTCACTTGTAAATCTTTAAAAGTTGTGAGAATCTATAATCTGTTTTTTTTTAAATCAATAACGGAGTCTGTTGTTATTTTTTTCTTGTTACCTTTATTTGGGCTATATTTTATTTTGTTTAAACATAAATCTACACCCTGGGGGCTGGACCATAATTAAACTAACTTACAGTGTGTCGGGATATTTTATTTAATGTGGCTGGACACCAAATCTCGTTTCTCAACATCATGTACTTTATATCGTCCTTTTGTAGGATTTCTGAGAAACAATTTATCGTCGCAAATTCGCTACAACAGAGAATGCAGTCAGCGACTCATAGCTTGACTGCCTGCGTCAGGGTCAGCGAACCAGAGCTGACCAAGACCCTACTCCACCTCCAAGTGGTGGTCCTGGAAACAGGCTGCATCACTGCAGTCTGGCTGAGAGAGTAGGGATTGAAGAGGGAAGGCCAACCCGGTCCCAAAAAATGCCGTGCTGAAGTCGGATGTGTCGGCCGAAAGGAGCAGATATCGCAGCTTCGCTGGAAACAGACACAACGCAACCAACGTCCTTTTCAGGACGAACGAGGAAGAAGAAGAAGAACTCGTAGACTTATCATCTAGATATCAATCTTTTATTCTCTCATTCATTCTATAAGTCACTCCACAGTAGATTACACACTATCAATTATGTGTCCTATCCATTGCCAGTGTTTTCTTCTCATCTCTTGTTCCATTGGTCTTTGTCTGGTTCGTGTCATCTCTTGTTCCATTGGTCTTTGTCTGGTTCTTGTCATCTCTTGTTCCATTGGCCTTTGTCTGGTTCTTGTCATCTCTTGTTCCATTGGCCTTTGTCTAGTTCTTGTCATCTTTTGTTCCATTGGCCTTTGTCTGGTTCTTGTCATCTCTTGTTCCATTGGCCTTTGCCTGGTTCTTGTCATCTCTCGTTCCATTGGCCTTTGTCTGGTTCTTGTCATCTCTCGTTCCATTGACCTTTGTCTGGTTCTTGTCATCAGTTCCACATTGGCAACCTTTTCATACTATTTAATCCTTCTATTATATGCAAGCACTCATTAATGAAATTCTGTAGCATTTTGGTTGTTGTTTTTGCGGTACTCTATGTTTCAGAGCCATACACTGGCTCATGTACATCACGCTACTCTACATGCGTCACTCTAGTTCACATATACGCTGCCATACAGGCTCATGCACACAAAACATATGTCACATAGGTCACACACGTCAAACGAGTTCACAGGGACCCCAAGATGCAGCAATAGTGAATGCAGTCAGCGACTCATAGCTTGACTGCCTGAGTCAGGACCAGCGAATCAGAGCTTGTCAAGACCGCACTCCACCTCCACGTGCTGGTCCTGGAAACAGTCTGCAGCAGTGCAGTCTGGCTGAGCGAGTGTGGATCGCAATGGGAAGGCAAACCCGGTCCCTAAAAAATGCCGTGCTGAAGTCGGATGTGTCGACCGAAAGGTGCAGATGTCACAGCTTAGGCGTAAACAGACACAACGCAACCACCGTCCTTTTCAGGGCGAACGAAGAAGAAGAAGAAACGAGTTCACATACGCTGTCACATACGCTCATGCACACAAAACACACAGCTCACACTAGTTCACACACGTCACATTAGTTCACATACGGTGTCATACCATTCACGCTCATGCACACAAAACACACAGCTCACACTAGTTCACACACGTCACATTAGTTCACATACGCTGTCACACCATCCACGCTCATGCACACAAAACACACAGCTCACAATAGTTCACATACGTCACATTAGTTCACATACGCTGTCACACCATTCACGCTCATGCACACAAAACAAACAGCTCACACTAGTTCACACACATCACATTAGTTCACATACGCTGTCACAACATACAAGCCCATGCACACAAAACATACAAGTCACACTAGTTCACGCGAGTTATTAAAAAAAAATAATACACATGCGAACATGTCACACTTATTCGTAATACCTCGAGGTTCAGACACTGCGCATTCATTTGATCTCACTCACACATAACACTGCGCCATACACACAAATATACATGTGACGCTTCAACGTGCAAATGCACTTTTCCACAATCACACGCTCACTTGCACGCTAATTCACAATTCTTACATCTATACGCGCACCAGTCCACACACACAAACTGCTCATCAGCATTCGCTAGAAGCGGAAGTTGAATATTCACATATGTCGGTGCCAAAATGTGTTCTCTAGAATCTAGATCAGTGGTATTCAACCTGTTTTGTTCGCGTACCCTCAGATGTAACTTATCTTTAACTACGTACCCCCAAGGTTATTGGTGCATAATTCCAAGTATTCAATTTACCTATACATTGCATTGACATACTTATTTTGTCATGTACCCCTTTGTCGCAAAATTGGTTTCAAGTCATTGCGAACGTGTTCATGTAGTTTCTAAACCCGTCAACGATCGATTGACCGGTTTCAAAATGGCGGTATATCAGCGAAATGTGTATCAGACAGAGGAAATCGCCAACGATAAATAAAAGCAGAAGGGAATCATTAGGAAAAGGATTTCACATTTTGGTCCAGGAAAGGATTATGTATAACTGTATAAAAGAAGAAACGGTAGGAAGTATTTTTTCGGCTGCCCTCAGTTACGCGGAAAAGCATGTAAACCCACTTCTGTTCTAAATATTAAAATCCATAAATAACAGTTTGGGAAATTACATGGATAGGAAGATAGAGATTTATCGGCTGTATAATACTAGATAAGATGGAACAATATGGATATTATATATGCCGAGAATGAGAAAGGCAAAATTTCAGTCCACGCACAGATCGGCTGAAATCGTTTTCGGGAAAGATTTTTCAGGCCTAGGTTTAAGCTGTGACGTCAGTACCCTCCGATACGTCCGGCTATGCGTATATAAACGTATCGGTAAAACTGGAGAGATACACATCGAAAGAGGTTTGAGACAGACGGACGGACGGCAGATAATCGCCACTACGCTACATCTATCTGAAGTGTGAGCGAATCGCCATAAGTTTCAGTCAGTATCTGGAGTCTTGAGGGTAAGCGAAATTATGATAACTACCGTGTATAATATTTGTTATTTCAGGAACACATAGAATTCACAAAATATGCCTGTATAATAGTCATTGATATAATGTATTGTATTTTTAATATGATCTAAACATGTGCATTGTGGATGATTGTTGCTTGTACAAAAATTAATCACAAATAGCCCCACAGCTTTGTACCCATTTACAGCTGGTAAACTGGAGGGTTCTACAGCCAGTTTCAGTAGAAAGCACCCTGATCACGTGGTCACTCACTTTATTTATTTATGTATTAATTTTGGGTAGATGCTAAGATAGCATCAGTATTTGAATTTGTACTTGATATGATTTAGAAGGATCAAGTTATAGATCAGAAAGGATGTATAGGAGCAGAGTAAACCAGATGATGTTTATTACGGATATGTTAATATTAATTCTGTATCATTTCAATGAGGACTGACTAGTCTGACTTATGTGCTAGTCAGTTACACTTCATTGAAATGTTAATATTAATGCTATATCATTGAAATGATGTCCTTACTTACTATGATTGTATAACGGTGACATCTGATGACTGACTGGTCTGACATCTGTGCTAGTCAGCTACAAGTCTAGCCAGATACTAGCCAAGGCTGATATGTTGCAGGTTCCATGAAATAACTCAAACCAGACTGTCCAGTATCAGAAGCCTGTGTCGTTCATCAGAGGCAATCCCACAAAAGTGCAGGACCCCAAAGAGTGAACGTCAACTGGTCATTGGCATCCCTACAGATGAGCCTACCAAGTCTGATATCAGCAAAGGACAGTTCAGTGTCAGCAGTATCAAGTTGAACAGATAAGTGTCACTTAGGACACTGACCACCAATATATATAAAACAGCTAATAGTGAAAATCCATAGTTCAGTCAACTGATGACAATTAATTGGAAAGTCAAGAGACTAAAAACAGTGATTGCAGATTGCAGTAACTTTAATGTTCAAAATCTTGAAGTCTAAACAGACAATAATAGTAATTGTGTGAATACTTTTATATATATATGTGTATGCTCTTTTCCAACTAGTAGAAATAGAATATTAGTGTAATTATTAAACTATTTTAACTGCATCTGAGGATTTATTCACTTCTTCCATCTGTGGTTTCAGTGAATGTACATTTTACTTATCCCCTAGAATATAAGTAATCATAGATAGTCACAGCGAGGAGACACCTTAAATCCTGGTACTTGTAGTAAAATCTGTGTGAACAAACGCTAAATTCCACAGCACGTTCAATTTGCATACCGAAGTAAGGGCCTAAACGATTTGCCGCGGTTTAACATTAATACCATGACGGGCGTTCGAAAGACCCCCTTTTTCTCGACCCGCGTTCTGGACATATATTCACACGGTTGGATTTGGCAGACGATATATACACACACGCAATGTGCTGCATGCATAAGGTAGTTTAAAATAAAAGGGAAAATTAAGGTTAACGTCGGATAAGGTAGTTTAAAATAAAAAGGAAAAATTAAGGTTAACGTCCTATATTTTTTTTTTCTTTTGAAAATGCCGTACTGAATGGAATAGGAGAGAAAATGTTTTAATTGAAGCATTGTAGGAAACAACACGATACTAGGCATTAGAAAGACATAAAAGAATAAATATGTACTGACTGTGAATAGATAACCTCAGGATTAATAAGTATGTATGAGTATTTAAAACTATTAAGAAATAAAGAAGTTGGACAGAAGACAGATAGACTTGAAAATCTTTCTCAGTTTCGCCCGTAGGTGGGGTAAAAGGGGAAGGAGTCCTTAATTTGAATATTTGAGGTCAGTTTTATTTGAAAAGGAACGCTATTCATTAAACAGTCTATGATTGGCTGTAGTGTACTAGACTAAACGGTTGTATAAAACCAATTAGTATTGGGTATAGGGGGCCACTAGATGAAAAATTTCTTACACTAAAGACGTGTTGTTATAGACAAGGCAAGAGTACTGTCTTGTTTGCTAATTCTGCACAGTCAGCGATCTGGATTTGTTTCCATATATCGCCCTATTTTGGTGTATAAAAATTTCTTTGATTGCGGTAAATATGAAAACCTTTATATCAACATTTTTATTGTCATTTGTATCATGTATGCATTATCGACTCTGTATGAACCTAAAAGGGGAAACATTTATCTGGAGGGAAGCTACATCAAAACTCTGTGTTGTTTTTCACAGCGTTGTTAGGAAACAGTATTAACCTGGTGTAGAAAAGCCAGGCAGGCTTTCTGCCATATGGGGAGAAAAGAAAATTAAATATTTAGGATGAAAAGAAAACGTTGTGTTATGACATAAGACCAGGAAGATCACTGGCCGTCTTCTTCAGCAAGTCACCGTGATTGTACATGACTTGATAGTATTAATGTAAAATGTTTCCTTTATCAAGGAAAATGTCAAACGGTGGTTTGAAAGTTATTTATCCAGAAGGGGGTACCAACCAAATTGAGAACGTTAACTAATTGTTTAGTTACCATACTGATGTCTGATGATATTGCCATGTTAGAATAATGAAAGAGAGAGATTATTAGATGCTGAGTGGGACACATTTGTATTGTTCCAGAGTTTCATCTACGAGTGAAAGTGAACCCAGGTGACCTAACACCTGTCCTTAAAGTATGCAGTGAGGCCTAACTACTGAGTGCCTACACAGTGATTCACCTATAGAAGCAGAAGCGTGTCTTGGCAGTGGATGCTGGCGTTTATACATACTTCCACCAGCCTGGTTCCAGATACCTCAGATAAGACTTGTCTGGGAAATTGATATCACAAACACTCCACTCTCTCAGTTTTCCCAAAAGATAGAGTATCAGACAGTGAGGAACAAAAACGTTCAATAAACTTGTACCCTTTTCTAGGAGCAAGAAATACTTGACATTTTCCCAGCTTGAAACATATAAGTAATTGTGGGATAACACCGACTCAATGACAGTTGTAAAATAATTAGTTGTAAATAATTTCATTATCATGTTGAGTTGATTATTCCTGTGTCAGAAGCATAACTAGATACAGGAAAATAAATTATAAAAAAATAAGTTACCTTCCAAACTTTACTCAGTGACTTGTTTAATCATTGTTTATTAGTAATAGGTGTAGTTGTTGTCTTGTTCATACATTTCATCACAGTGCATATACCCTAGACACTTGCTAGACAACATACACACACCAATACATTTCTGTAGGGGAAGATATATAATCGGGTGAGGTCGTGGTGGAAGCAGACAAGTACCCTGTAAACTTATTTGTATTTAATAAACCTCAGGGACTTGCATAACTGACCTCACACCAGATACCAATAATAACAACTAATTCACCACATAAATTGGGGGCTCGTCCGGGATCTATCTCCTCTTTGAAGTCAATATCGCCATAAGAGTATTCACCTTCTCTTGTAGTTGTCATTTTGGCTGTGAATGACAAATTAGTTCCCTAAATGAGCGCGTGCTTCAAATAATAAACAATTAACTAAATCACTGGTTTTGTCACACAAGTCAATACTTTCTGGTTTGAAGAATTGCTAGTAAATTACTATTTATTTCGTCACCAGAAAAGACATTGTACCAGAAAATTAGCGACGATAATTCCGCCCTATACGATATCAAATCTACCTGCGTGAATCACGGAAATTTAACCAGTAGGGCCTATACTAAATATACGTCACAGTAGTTTGACGTACATGCCAAGACGGTACTGAAAAAAACTTAACGTCACAACTAACGCGACCCAGATGTAAACACAACAGTAAGGTCTGAAAAACACGCAACACGAAATGCTTTGCACGCCAAGCTCCAAATGTTGTCAACACTGGCCACTATGAATAGAGTACAAAGAGTAATTCTACCCCAGAATAAGCCGACAATTCCTCGGTCGGAATTATGTGAACTGGAGGAAGAAAATGTACAGAGGAGATCTCTCACCAAGAATCTTAAGTGGGGAGAAAAACCCCAGAAAAGAATTGGTAGTGGACGATTTGTAAGTCATGATACAAGGCAAAAACGTCCTCATTACAAGGCTTCCAATGTTAAGGACCTGACAATTGCTATGAAAAATAAATTTGTAAATTTTAAAGTCCATTGGAACTTTACCCGGAATGGCACCGAAAACCCTATTTGGGAGGCCAATAAAAAGTCCATTGGAACTTCACCCGGAATGGCACCGGTAACCCTATTTAAGAGGCCAATAAAAAGTTCATTAGAAATTCGACCGGAATGGCACCGTAAACCCTATTTGGGAGGCCATGACAAGATCCATATGTAACCTTGTTAAGGACATGGACTGATGAGAAGGCAGAGGAAACTGTTACCTCATCTTATGACTATGTGAACGAACTGACCACTCGTCTTAAAACTGGATGGAAACTGGCAAATGACAATCTCAGACAAGCCAGGAAGAAACATGCTGCTTACTTTAACAAGAAAGCTAAGGATAGAGAGCTTAATGTGGGAGAGAAGGTGCTCCTTCTTCTACCCGGCAGCAGTAACAAGTTACAAATTGGATGGCAAGGGCCATACACGGTTCTAGAAAGGATATCTAGAACTAATTATAAAATCGACAAAAAAGGTAAGGAGAAAATTTATCATGTGAATCTCTTAAAGAAATACCTGGAAAGAGAGATCCAGGATGAGACACATCTCATGACCTTGTCGATAGCCACAGGAATGAAAAAAGAACCACTCGCCTCTCACGAGTATCCCTTAAAAACAGAGGAAATACAGGCACAGGTGAAGATCAATAAGCACCTGACTAAAGCCCAGAGGGAGCAGGTTCAAAAGGTTCTGGTTGAACATACAGACGTGCTAACAGATAAGCCGGGGCATACCAATCTATTAGAGTATGACATGAAAGTAATAGACCCAACACCCATCTGTATGAGGGCCTATTCCATTCCTTTCGCTAAGGAGAAAGCTTTGAAGGAGGAAATTGAGTATCTGTTAAAGGAAGGAATCATTTCTCACAGTGAATCTCCTTACAGTTCCAGTGTGGTTTTACTAAGGAAACCTTCTGGAGAACACCGTCTGTGTATAGATTACAGAAAACTGAATGCTATCACAGAAAATCAGGTGGATCCATAGCCGGATACCAATCAGCTGTTTTGCCAGGCTGAATAAGGCAAAATATTTTTTCTAAGGTGGATCTGAGCAAAGGCTATTACCAAATTCCAGTGAAGCCTGAGGTTTCGACCTTATCTGGCATTTAGCACATCGGAAGGCCATTATGAATTCAACATGTTACCATTTGGCTTGAAAAACGCCCCCTGAGTGTGTTTTCCAGAATATGCGCAAGTTATTGGATCCCCTGAATAACCCATGTATAACCAATTTTTCATGGACGACATTCTTATTGCTACTGAGACATTCGAAGAACACACAAACTCTCTCAATATGCTATTTGATAGGCTCAGGGAAGCAAATTTGACGGCTAGACCAACCGAATGTAGTGTGGGGTGTCAAGAACTCGAATTCTTGGGACATACAGTGTATCAGGGAAACATGACCCCTGACCCCAAGAACCTGGAGAAATTACAAAAAGCACCGAGAGGCCACAAACCAAAAAAGATGTGAGGTCTTTTGTATCTTTATGTGGATTTTATCAAAAATACATAAAGAACTTTAACTCTATTTGTGCACCGCTGACAGACTTAACTAGAAAAGGTCAACCTGAAAAAATCATTTGGTCAGCGCAGTGTGAATTGGCATACCAAGAGTTAAAAGATAAACTCACTAGCAAGCCGATATTGAAATTGCCTGATCTAAGTCAGGAATTGTGTGTGAGAACGGATGCGAGTAACATAGGATTAGGGGCCACTTTGTTACAGAGGTCCACCTCACAGGATGGAGAACTGAACCCAGTTGCTTATGCTAGCCGCAAGTTAAACAAAGCGGAAAAAAATTACTCTACAAGTGAAAAAGAGTGTTTAGCATTGATCTGGGCCATAAAAAAGTTCCAAATTTATCTTTATGGTAGGTTCATTTGTGGTGCAAAACAGATCACCAGCCTTTAGTGTTCTTATCTCAGGCCAAGCATGAAAATGCACGTTTATTAAGGTGGTCTTTATTGATCCAACCTTATACATTTTCCATCGAATACATACCCGGTTCGGAAAACGTGGGAGCAGATTTCCTGAGTAGACATCCTTGTGAGGCAAATCAGGAAAAACCTAGGGAATAGTACTTTGTTTACGCTAATTGTCTCACAGATAATAACTTGCAGTGAATGCATGTTTTAGGAAAGGAGGTGTGTAGTAAAATCTGTGTGAACAAACGCTAAATTCCACAGCACGTTCAATTTGCATACCGAAGTAAGGGCCTAAACGATTTGCCGCGGTTTAACATTAATACCATGACGGGCGTTCGAAAGACCCCCTTTTTCTCGACCCGCGTTCTGGACATATATTCACACGGTTGGATTTGGCAGACGATATATACACACACGCAATGTACTGCATGCATAAGGTAGTTTAAAATAAAAGGGAAAATTAAGGTTAACGTCCGATAAGGTAGTTTAAAATAAAAGGAAAAAAATTAAGGTTAACGTCCTATATTTTTTTTTCTTTTGAAAATGCCGTACTGAATGGAATAGGAGAGAAAATGTTTTAATTGAAGCATTGTAGGAAACAACACGATACTAGGCATTAGAAAGACATAAAAGAATAAATATGTACTGACTGTGAATATATAACATCAGGATTAATAAGTATGTATGAGTATTTAAAACTATTAAGAAATAAAGAAGTTGGACAGAAGACAGATAGACTTGAAAATCTTTCTCAGTTTCGCCCGTAGGTGGGGCAAAAGGGGAAGGAGTCCTTAATTTGAATATTTGAGGTCAGTTTTATTTGAAAAGGAACGCTATTCATTAAACAGTCTATGATTGGCTGTAGTTTACTAGACTAAACGGTTGTATAAAACCAATTAGTATTGGGTATAGGGGGCCACTAGATGAAAAATTTCTTACACTAAAGACGTGTTGTTATAGACAAGGCAAGAGTACTGTCTTGTTTGCTAATTCTGCACAGTCAGCGATCTGGATTTTGTTTCCATAATTGCCCAATTTGGTGTATAAAAATTTCTTTGATTGCGGTAAATATGAAAACCTTTATATCAACATTTTATATTGTCATTTGTATCATGTATGCATTATCGACTCTGTATGAACCTAAAAGGGGAAACATTTATCTGGAGGGAAGCTACATCAAAACTCTGTGTTGTTTCACAGCGTTGTTAGGAAACAGTATTAACCTGGTGTAGAAAAGCCAGGCAGGCTTTCTGCCATATGGGGAGAAAAGAAAATTAAATATTTAGGATGAAAAGAAAAAGTTGTGTTATGACATAAGACCAGGAAGATCACTGGCCGTCTTCTTCAGCAAGTCACCGTGATTGTACATGACTTGATAGTATTAATGTAAAATTTTTCCTTGATAAAGGAAAATGTCAAACGGTGGTTTGAAAGTTATTTATCCAGAAGGGGGTACCAACCAAATTGAGAACGTTAACTAATTGTTTAGTTACCATACTGATGTCTGATGATATTGCCATGTTAGAATAATGAAAGAGAGAGATTATTAGATGCTGAGTGGGACACATTTGTATTGTTCCAGAGTTTCATCTACGAGTGAAAGTGAGCCCAGGTGACCTAACACCTGTCCTTAAAGTATGCAGTGAGGCCTAACTACTGAGTGCCTACACAGTGATTCACCTATAGAAGCAGAAGCGTGTCTTGGCAGTGGATGCTGGCGTTTATACATACTTCCACCAGCCTGGTTCCAGATACCTCAGATAAGACTTGTCTGGGAAATTGATATCACAAACACTCCACTCTCTCAGTTTTCCCAAAAGATAGAGTATCAGACAGTGAGGAACAAAAACGTTCAATAAACTTGTACCCTTTTCTAGGAGCAAGAAATACTTGACATTTTCCCAGCTTGAAACATATAAGTAATTGTGGGATAACACCGACTCAATGACAGTTGTAAAATAATTAGTTGTAAATAATTTCATTATCATGTTGAGTTGATTATTCCTGTGTCAGAAGCATAACTAGATACAGGAAATAAATTATAAAAAAATAAGTTACCTTCCAAACTTTACTCAGTGACTTGTTTAATCATTGTTTATTAGTAATAGGTGTAGTTGTTGTCTTGTTCATACATTTCATCACAGTGCATATACCCTAGACACTTGCTAGACAACATACACACACCAATACATTTCTGTAGGGGAAGATATATAATCGGGTGAGGTCGTGGTGGAAGCAGACAAGTACCCTGTAAACTTATTTGTATTTAATAAACCTCAGGGACTTGCATAGCTGACCTCACACCAGATACCATTAATATAATATTGAAACCAATAATAACAACTAATTCACCACAGTACTACTTCTTACCAACTGGGCCAGGGTTTTTACAGTCTGACTATTTGTATGATAACAATACACCAGTGCTTATTTCTAAGACTGGGGTATTACTTGTAAGGTCAGAACTCTTTACTGGCATACTCTTACATAAATAAATAATTTTAAATACCTCCCGCTACACCCTTTAGATGTCTTCTCGTATCCCTAGGAGTAGGCCCCTGTCAGCACCCAGACAGGGCAGGTGCTTGTAGGTTTAGAAGACTTTTTTTTTAAAGGAAAAAAAAAGATAGAACAGGCACCGTTATATTTAAAGCAAATGAACTGATACTTCCCTGGTATATATCCCTGACATTATATACACTTCCAGAGAACTAGTACATTTCTTATGTTTTAAGCTTTCTTGTTAAGGCAAGCTTGTCGATCCACTATTTGCAGACCCAGATACCATCTGTTCAACAAAGTGAAAATCGAACAGACAGATATGAGCGGTGCAGGGTGGCTGCGTGGTTTTCTCCAACCCAGTTGAGGGAGAAAATGCGTGGGGACGAGAGAATCCTGAGACGGACTGCCAGCTTTGATGTTATTGTTGCCAGTGATTTTAATGGAAGGGAAGTGATCCGGAAAATGTTAGGTGAGCAGATTAGATTATGAGTTACATTGCTTGATTAGCTATGATGTTAGGTTAAATTGTAATAGGGGAATTCCCTCGTATGTTCGAGAAGTAAAGTTAGAAAGCGTGTGAACGCTAATCAGTTCAATTGTGGAGGTGTATTCACTCCGAACTGTTTTGAGCTAAGGGTGTTTAGCTATTTGTGGCTAGCCCGTGCAAGTAGGGAGACTGAGTGATGTTTTTTGAACAGCCGGGTCTCGTATCTGTTTTAGGCGGGAGATGTGTATTCCCGTGGGCAGTGAGTGTGTGGGCAGCGACCGAAGGAGTCGGCCCTGGATGTGTTTGGAAAGTATGCCTGTACAGTGCTGAAGATAAGAGGCCATTATTTGTGAAGGCCATTATTTCCTTAGAGAGGATAATTTTTGATATGTGAAGACATGTTGATTGTGAGATTATTGCAAACTGCCGAGTGTGCAGTATTGTGTGTTTTTTTTTAGAGGTAAGGATCCAGTAACTTATGTTATTATATAATCGCGCTGAGATGAGTGAAGGCGAGAATATTGCAAACTGCCAGGTGTGCAGTCTTGTGAGAAATTGCCTGTAGGATTCATTATCATATTAATACAGCGCTGATGTGAGGAGTATCTTGAGGATGCCATTTATGTTGTAGCACGGCGATGATGTCCGTTTGCTATCTTTGAGGAGGCCATATTTATGTTGTAGCACGGCGAGGATGTCCGTTCGCTAAAAGGATCCATTATTATTATGACAGCGCTGATGTGAGGAGTACTTTATTATTGTATTGCTGTAAACTGTAATTTGACCATATGTGTATTCTATATTAACGTACTGTGTTGTGGTGTAATAAACCGTCATTAACTTTCACCTGCCGTTACACCATTCCATGCCTCTGATGTGTGTACCTGTAGTGTGTGAATGTACCTATACACACCTCACTTATGACACCAACACACAACCGTGGTTTTAACAATGGTACCCTCCATATAAAACAGTTTAACTGATTTATCAGTACCAGCCATTAAACGTTATCTTAAAAGTATCAGTGGTGGCTGATACATAATCAATCATATTATTATCAGTTATGTTATTCAGAATCAACCAGCAATAGAGAATGCAGTCAGCGACCCATAGCTTGACTGCTTGCGTCAGGGTCAGCGAACCAGAGCTGACCAAGACCCTACTCCCCCTCCACGTGGTGGTCCTGGAAACAGGCTGCATCACTGCAGTCTGGCTGAGAGAGTGGGGATCGAAGAGGGAAGGCAAACCCGGTCCCCAAAGATGCCGTGCTGAAGTCGGATGTGTCGGCCGAAAGGCGCAGATATCGCAGCTCCGGTGTAAACAGACACAACGCAACCAACGTCCTTTTCAGGACGAACGAGGAAGAAGAAGAAAGAAGAAGAAGTACTCTGGGCAAACATGTAGGTGCTCAGTCTCCCTCAGAAGAATATAAATACTAATTAGGGAGCCGCGGTAGCATAGTGGTTAGTGCACTGGCTTCCTAGCACAGTGGTCTATGGTTCGATCCCCAGATGAGGTGGGAATTCTTTAGGCCACAAACGGCTCCTGGGTCGACCCAGCCCCAAATGGGTACCAGAGCAACTCTGGGAAGGTTAAAGCCGCCGGCGTGATGCCGACCACATCACCCCTAGTGTGCCGACGGTCAAGATAATATGGGCCTAACACCATATTCCCAATATGCCTCAATGGGCGTGTAACGGGTTCCATTACCTTTACCTTTTTATAAATGCTAATTAGCTCTGAGGTGGCTGTCTGAAACTCCATCAACCAGGGCAGTTATAATGTCAAACTCTCAGGCCATGCTTCGGAAGGTCCAAAATGGATGGCTTGGTCATGCTGGGGTACGTAGCAATGAGAGAGCTGACAGACTAGTGGGGACACTGAATATGGATAATGGGGAGATACTAAAAATAGTAAATAAATATTAGACAAACATAAAGGTATGTTATCAGGCACTCGTAAGAAATACAGAAGTAGAACACTTAGACAACAGAAAAACAACAGAATTGAGTGGCATACCCAGGACTCGAACCCCGGACCTTCCGTGCGACAACACCGCCTAGCTATGCAAGCGAATCACACTATCCTCCCGGTCATCTATGCATCACCAAAAAAAATTATGCTTCGATGACTGGTCATTAGTGCGAACCGCAAGACACAACACCGGAAGTTTACAATGGGCAGCCCAGCCTATAAATGAAAAAACAGTTAATGATCGCCTGCTATAGAACGACACTGAAATAGATGAATCAACAAGGCTGAGACTGTTGGAATTTGACATCAAACGTGGGACTAACAGAGATGGGTGTAAGAGAGGATGTATCCATCTTATGTGCAACCAGCGTGCTACAGGTACAATTAGCATTCATACTCTTCGACATTTCCTGAGGGAGACTGAGTACCTACAGGTTTGCCCGGTATCTGTCTGTTCTCCCCCACATCGACACATATCTGTCTGTTCGATTTTGACTTTGTTGAACAGATGGTATCTGAGTCTGCAAATAGTGGACCGACAAGCTGGCAAGAAAGTTTAAAACATAAGAAATGTACCAGCTGTCTGACAGTTTATATAATTTCAGGGATAAACAGCATTCTCAAAGCTGTTCCAGTTCACGGCTAAATTAATCTTACAAAACCATATAGATGAAGCCCACTGTTCCTAATTTTTACAGCTCTTTAATTTGGGGAGACGGCCATTGTGAAACCCGTTTTCTATTTCGCCCACAAAATTATTGAGGTCAATTTGGCGAACGGGCAGACGCGTCGAATTTAACACCGGAAACTAGACCTAAATTTGACGGGAACTTCCGGTGTTTTGTAAACTCATACTGGCAGAAGTCAAGCTCCTGCTGACGAGAGGAAGTTGGTTAGGGGTGGGGGGAAATTAATGTGTCAGGCAGTCCATTCAGTACAATTTTGCCTCGGCTAAGGTTACCTTAGAGGTCAAGGTTGACCTGAAATTCCTGTTTTGTTTTTCTATTGACTTGCGGAAGCGTCAGAATTAAAGTTGGGAGAGAGAGAGAGAGAGAGAGAGAGAGAGAGAGAGAGAGAGAGAGAGGGGCAATAACTAGAGAAAACATCGCTGACCCTAACTTCCACTAAACTCACATTCACACATTCACATCTATGTTCATTTATCTGCGTGATGAGTAGAGATAGGTGGTATACCGTCGTGTTTGTATGTGCACAACGTGTGTGACGGTATGCCTTCGAGACTGTATGTGCACAACGTGTGTGGCGGTATGCCTTCGTGTTTGTATGTGCACATATGCCTTCGTATTTGTAAGTGCACGACGTGTGTGGTGATATGCCTTTGTGTTTGTATGTGCGCGACGTGTGTGGTGGTATGCTTTCGTGTTTGTATGTGCGCGACGTGTGTGGTGGTATGCTTTCGTGTTTGTATGTGTGTGGTGTTATGCCTTCGTGTTTGTATGTGCGCGACGTGTGTGGTGATATGCCTTCGTGTTTGTATGTGCGCGACGTGTGTGGTGATATGCCTACGCGACGTGTGTGATGATATGCCTTCGTGTTTGTATGTGCGCAACGTGTGTGGTGGTATGTCCTCGTGTTTGTTTGTGCGCGACGTGTCTGTATTTCAGTCCGAGGTTATGTGCTTTTGTTCTGGTTTATGTCATGGCTTATGCGTTTCTTCCGTTTTACGATTGCGGGTATATGGAATTTTGGTTTACGTGACTGTAAATAAATGCTGTTGCTTTGGCTGTCGGTGTAGATAGCAGTCCTTTTTCATTCTAGAAGTCCCTCTCAGAGTTTCGTATTGATCAACGGTGTCCTAGAGCAGGTGTTCTCAATCTGTTTTTGCTCATAGTCCCCTTCTGAGCCTCATTTACCTGTGTGACCATCCGCATAGTCGCTGCTAGCTGGAAAAAAGGTACTTTACCATCTTACTGTGTTCCCCTAGAAATATAGCCATATTGGCCACTTTGAGAATCACTGTCCTAGAGGTCCTAGATTTTGTCTCCTGGCTATTGCGCTCTGATATTTTTTTTTTTTTTTTGCGTACGCCCGCTAATACTCGAGGCGAAATCTCAGGTTATTATTTTATGTCTAACCTGACATTGATTTTACGTGAGTATCCCTTTATTTCTTGTACAGCGACAGGTGTCCCTCGCCATTAAGAAATACCCATAGCCATAGGAGCCGCCATTCCCTGGCCACTTTTCAAATGTTCTCGCCTGGTCACTGAGTTAATCCTAGTCCAGGTCCTAGAAATGCCGTCGCCCGGGTTTGATCCTCCTGGCTATTGCGCTCTGATATAAATGACGGACTTCTGCCTAGGTTAAAAGAAGCATACCTCGCCACCAGAAGGCAAACTTTAAAATAGAACTACGTAGAAAAGTCCAGTACGCATGTTAAGGGTTATGTGACATTTTACCCAGAACTACTGGGTTACGTAACTATTTAGGCATTAATTTGCTGTAAGTGATGAAGATTCTGTGTACTTTGATTGTACTCGCCCACTCTCATGCAGTTAAATCTTTTCCCCCTAAAGACTGGATCGTCTGTTTCAGGTTGATTTCATGGCAGTACAGTTTCTCCCACATAGAAGCTGGTGAAGCACGTGCTGTCGGTCTGCATCTTTTGTGTAGTCAGCATTCTTGGAGAGTGAAAAGAAAACACCATAGCTGATACTGCCGTAGGAGATGAAGTGTTAGAGACTTCACTTTCCGATGTTTAGCTTGATGAGGTGAGGTGACCAGTTACCTTCGTCTCTGCCTCCCCGAACTCAAGAGAAGAGTCAGGTGGCATTTACAGCTGGGTAGACAGGAACGTGAAGCTACCAGCGTTTCGATCTTGGAACCCAGTAACTTTGCCCCGAAGGCAAACGTTCTAACCACTTAGCCAGTTGGACGGTTGAAGAACAGATTATACTGTTTTGATTTATTTCATATGACTCTGGGTATATTATTGTCCTTTGTGCTTATGTCGCCGCTTGCAGAGCACGAGCGACTTTATTGTAAAATGAAAAACTAACGCAGTAGGTTGATCAGGTTAGAGAGACCAGTTAGAGGGCAATTGCCGACTAGAGCAGACAAGATTTTGTAGAAGTAGAAACATCTTTTAGACCATAAGAACTGCTGAAATTTTGTTAGTTAGGAACGGAACAAATAAAGAACCTCTCAATAGATAACAACTCTTCACCATTCAGCTTTAAGTCATTGGCGCCCGTCTTTATTTCCAAGGAGACTTAAATTCATATCTAGTGCCTGCTTTAAACAGAACGTTTATGAGAACATTGCAACAGCTAACGAACCGTTTCTTATCGACTAGTCGTAGACACCGTGGTACCACAAATCTCTTAGTCAGAAGGAAGATAACAATAGATCTGCGGAAAGAGAAACTGTGACAGCTTAATTCCTCTTAAAACCTGCTGTAGCCATTTATTAGGACGAAGACAGGACAGTTCTGCATTTTTGAGAAGTTATTGATTCATTTTCATGCTATTGTCGAACGTTGCTGTAACAAGAAGATGTCAGAAATGAGCAGAGATTTAACACCAATAAACAGGCCTTAGAACGTTGTCCTGGATTTATTTCAACACAGTGCCTGTATATTCTGTGGTGACGTTTAATGATACATGTCGTCTACGCTTCAGTTGTTATCAGTCGTAACAATAAATGTGCCTGTGATCGTTGACGTTTTCATTCTGGTGATTTGTGATGTTAAACAGTCGTGCTTATGAACGTTTACCTGATATAAATACTTTTATTACCTGCCAATAAAGAAAAGATACACGACCACAAAAACGAACTCAATAGAAACAGATGGAGAATTAGAGACCAGAACTTAACAAAGAAAAGACATTAATACCAAAGAATAAAATTGTCAATCGAAGAATAAATTCTTCTCCAACATCAAGTGCCAAAAAACGCCAGTTAACACCAATACGTAGCAGCATTCTCATCCGGAAGAACGAACCTGTTGGGTTGTCGCATAACACACAACGCTAGAGATTTCACTCTATACCATCAAAACACGGGCCTCGCCATTAAATAGCAATTCAATACACAAGACAGTACGAAGAAACATTCTAGAACCATTGAACACTAACACATCTACAAACAAAGAATTGGCCCTTCTATACTTACTCGTCTATGGTAGCTCGCGGACGGATACTGACTATCAACTGGCAGAAATATTAATCAAAAAGCTGGTACAGAAAATAGCACAAACAGACCCAGACAATATAGGTTCTTCTTCTTCGAGTACCGTGCCTAGTGGCGTATAAGATCATGTTTCTCCACAACTTCCTGTCCCCGGTACACTTTATCAATTCTACTGTTGACTTCCTTCCACGCCACGATGTACTGTCCAGTATTTGCTCTCTTTGTCTTCCCCTATCTCTTTTCCCCTTCAATCTTACCTGTTGTTACGATATATTCCAGCTTTCCTCTTCTCATAACATGTCCAAAAAAAGTGGATTGCTTCTTTCTAACTTGTGAAATAAGTTTCCTTTGTGCATTTGCCTCTTTCAGGACATCATCATTACTCTTTTTGACTGTCCATGGTATTTTTAACATTCTTCTGTAAAACCACATTTCTGTGTCCTCTAGTGCCTTCCCTACTTGTTTACTAATTGTCCATGACTCACTCCCTCATGTCAGGATTGGTTCGATATAACACTGAAGAACTCTCTTCGTTACTTCCAATGACAATTTTTTTTTTTACATAAAATACTCTTCATTTTATAGAATGCTGTTTTTGCTTGAGCTAATCTGCTCTTCACTTCTGAGATGCATCTTCCCATCCGTTGTTATGAATATGCCCAGGTATTTGACTTTATTGACCTGTTTTAAAACTGTTCCATTTAATTTGGTAGTACATATAGATAACCAAAATAAGAAGATGGCATTACAGTGTACACCGACGGGAGAGAAGTTGGGAAGAAAACATATATATTCCAATATAGTATTGAGTAAAAGGTATAGTATCGCGGAAAATACATCCATTGTCACAAGGCGGATGGTAGAAATAATAAATGCACTAACTGCTGAATATGTCTATTTGTGTGTTTTTGTATTTTATGAAAATTCTACTGTCTATTTTAACAGATTCGCCTTCATCTATTTCAGCTCTAAAGAACATACCAGAATGCAGTAGACTGGATACAGTGGAAAAAATGTTTCTGGTTAATACATATTTACGAGCAATAACCCGTCAAACTTGACGGGTTTTTAATTATAGTGTGCTGTTTCCGTTCCCAGATGAGCAGATAGAAGAACATTCTTAGAGTGTTTTTGGTTTTTTTCCATTATACAGTGTAATCAAACTGTTCATGAACACCGTCATTTGAACGCTTTTCTTTGTTGATTGTAACTTTTTTCGGAAGAGCATATATAATGGAAACAATACAATTTTTCAACACGGTTGCATTCCTCAGCTGTGACCAACGTACACACGGCGAGAATTATGTTATTTTAGATTCAGTTTAAAAGTTCTTTGATGACAACATTTCGTGTGAAAGTGCGTGGATTGTTTTCAAAGAGTGTTCCCTGATAATAAGTGGTTTTAACAAAAACTTTCAAGTTTTCATGATTTGTACATATAAAAGGTATGGTAAAAGGTCCTTCCGAGGCAGAGGGCCCGGCACTGCGCCTGCATGGGTGTCCGTCACAGGGCGAGTGCCATAACGTTTTGCAGATATAGGCATACTTCCATAGCGCATGTGCGTGGCATCCTGATTGCTGTGGTGCGCCTCTTGGCTGGTTGCCTCCGTCTTCAGCACCTTGACTTGCTAGGGCAGACTGTGGTCTTGCTCGAGTGTAGGAGGGCCTGGCCAGTCTTGGTTTTTCAGCCGCTGATGGCTGTACTTGAGCCCCATCTCCACGTCAAGGAGCTGGCCTCGATGGGGCAGCTATTAGTGATTTATTAATATACATACTTACATAATGATAGCCGCCTCTTGAGCAATGCAAGCGGTGCGGCCGCACCGGGCGCTGTCTTAAAGACAAGAAAGGGTAGTGGCGTCACTAGGGTTGGTGTCTCCCAGTGCGGTAACACATGGGGGGCCCCTTCCCCCCCCCCCCCACCCAATGAACGAAACCACGTGATTCGAAGCGTCATTGTAATTGGGTGATAATGACAGCTCTGACCCGAGCGCATGCGCATTAGAAGGTTCAAAAAGTAAATTAGCATAGAGTTTTAGCCTTGTATGTATATTATTGATACAATACATGTAAGCTGGGCTTACGACAAATTTTTTTTTTTTTGGTTGGTTATAACTAACTATAGGGATATTTTTATAAAAAAAATTATAAATTTCTGCTGAAACACTGCACAAAAATTGTATAGACAGTCAATTTGGTGTCACCCCCTCTGATCGTGTCACCCGGTGCGGTCCGCACCTCCCTAGTGACGCCACTGAGAAAAGGCATTCATTACACACACAATAAATGTAGGTCTGAGTAGTACAGACAAGGCATAATTGGAAGAATAACAACAGAAGCTTGGACAATAGCTTGGTGGTAGCGCCCTTCAGTCATAACTGACTATGAGAATGCGCCCCAGACGTGATTGCCCTTAGCTGTTTTTTTTTGCCCGGGGTTTTCTTTTTGCGTGTTTTTTTCTCTTCCGCTTGTTGTGAGAGCCTCTTTTTGCTCAACCTGGGGTGGCGCCGCAGGGAGAGTCGCCACTTGGTGCGATCGGCAGCTTCATCTTCACAGGTTGCTGGATTTATGTCCAGGGCCTTCATGTCTCTCTGTAACACAACCTTTAACCTCAGCTGCGGTCGCCTGGCTGATCTTTTACCACCTGTCAGTTGTCCATAGAAAATATCTTTTGGGGATGCGGCCACCCTCCATGCGGCGGACACGGACAACGAAAACATGCATTAATCTGTTTAAAAGCTCCAACAAGAACATGTCAAATAACTATTGGATTTAAAAAAAAACCCGGCAATAAGAAACTGCTCAAACTACAGCTTTGATAAAATATTTTATAACAGAAGAACTTTATAGAGCAGCATCTGCAAGACAAAACTTTACAGCGGAGGTTTTCAACCTTTTTTAGCTACGGCCCCCTTCTGAGCTTCATTTACCGATGTGACCCCACCATAGTAGCTGCTAGATAGAAAAACGGTAATTTGCCACCTTAATGTGGCCCCATAGAAATAGGGCCCCCTGGGGGACCATTTGCCTCACGTTGATAACCACTGCTTTAGAGCACTTCCTGCTGCGATTCAGCTGCATCAGCCCCACAAGAGAGCCCACTACTTAAATAAAATATGTACAGCTCTGATCACTCCTAACTGTAGAACATGTGTTAAGAACAAACTTGTCTAGAGAACCACATAGTAAAACAGTGTATAACATGGTAAAAGGTAAATATAGTCTCATAGCAGAAACTGCCGGAGGGGAGTGAAGTGTTAGAGACTTCTATATACTAGGTCCAACTTTATGATGTGGTCTAACCTAATCCCTTCCCCGCTATCTTTGCCTTCACAATTCAATCCGACGTTCCTTTCCTGACAAGGAATAAAAGTATATAACTAGTTATATGGCCTTATAATAACTCATCCCCGACTTGATGCACCAGAAATCGACTTCTACGTCACGCAGCACCAGCTATTAGTGATTTATTAACATACATACATTCATACATAATGATAGCCACCTCTTGAGCAATGCAAGCGGTGCAGCCGCACCGGGTGCCGCCTTAGAAGGGGGCTCCAAAATGTATTCATTTTTTTATTAACATTAAAAACACAACAACAACTGAAACTGGATTGTTCCTATGCTTAAAGTACGAACTATTTGTTTATGTTTACATTGATTTCATTTCTTAAATGCACGCTTTTTAGTTAGTCTATGACTATATTACCCCCCCCCCCCCCCCCCTCACCACCAAAAACAAAAAAAAGTGCACTCAGCGCTCACTCTAATTCCACATGAATTTAAACATGTTGACTACGATACAATTTTAAAAACATAAATGTTATGTTTTTGTAAAATACTACAATAAACATATCTTGCGGAACATACAGCGTGATCACACAACGGCATTAAAAAAAAAAAAAATACAGTTTTGCCTCGTTTTGGCGAGGCGCGTTCCGTTCAGCCTAGTCGGTTATATTAGGGCACATCTCCGAGTATCGCAAGAGTACAATGCAGCAGGGTTGCCAGGTGAATATTGTTAAAAAAGCCAAACACCTTCACAAAAAAAGCCACACACAAAAAAACAAAGCCAAACACTATCATAAAAACGCGAAATAAAGCCAAACTATTTAAATACTTATAGATTATTCATAATTAAACGAGACAACAAAATTAAAAAAAAGCTCAAGATTGATGTCATCAATGACATCCACACTGGAACAAATCTAAAGTTGATTTAATCATTTTCAGTGTACTACAACTGTATGTCTCAGTAGTCATTGCCCATGACTCGCATCCATACGTCAAGACTGGGACATAAGTGAAGCGGAATACAGCCATCTCCGTCTTCTTACCAACTTCTCTTTTGTTGAGGAATCCTCGATTTATGGCTTGAAAAAGTCTCCCAGCTGCTGCTCTTCGGGTAGCCAACTCTTCTTTGATGCCTCCCTTCTGGTCTATGACAGCTTCAAGGTATTTAAAGTGGTCGACCTGCTCCAGGACCTGTTCTCCCAGCTTAATCTGATGTCTTCTGTCCTCTCGTGATATCACCATGTTTTTTGGTTTCGAGCTGCTTATGATCATCCCTCTCTTCTCCAGCTCTTCCTTCCAGACTTGCAGGTTGGATTGAAGATGTGCCTGATTTAGCAATCAGGGCAACATCATCAGCAAATGCCAGCTCTGAAATACAGACCTGTCTCATCTTCCAGTACCCCACTGAATACTTTCTTGTTCTCTCCTTACATGCCTTGATGACATCGTCCATCAGGTGTATGAAAAGATAAGGTGACAGGATATCACCTTGTCTTACACCAGTGGTGGTCCTGAACTCTTCTAACGTATGGTTTGCTGTCCTCACATAATTTCTACAAGACTTTGTAGAAGCTCTGTATAGCATGAATCAGAAGTGATGGAATGTTCTTCCATGCCAAACAGTCCCAAAGTTTGCCCCAGAGGCTCTGTCAAACGCCTTTTCCAGATCTATGAAACAAAGATGGATCTCACTCTTATTACTCAAGTGCCTTTTCACTCAGCTGTCTGAGTGTGAAGATTAGGTTTTGAGTACTTCAGTTTGCTCGGAATCCGCACTGGACCTCATCCAAGTGTGGCTCAGCTAGGCGTCGGAGACTCTGCTCTAGGATTCTAGAGTAGATTTTCCCAGGGACACTGAGAAGGGATATGCGTCTATGGTTTCCGCATTGTCGATTGACACCCTTTTTGAAAATTGGTGTTATGACAAACCTGGCTCACCGAATTAATAGTCAAATCTTGGCAATTATATAGCAATTTGTCTGGCATCGTCGCTATCGAAACCACTGGTGAAACACATAAACACACGCATACACAAAATAACCTGCAATACCTGGTTAGCAATGACATGCTTGCTAAAACCCCGTCGTGGTTTAGAATTAAGGGCAACACATTTATAAGTCACACAGCTATGCCTTCCCATTGCGATCCACACTCGCTCAGCCAGACTGCACTGCTGCAGACTGTTTCCAGGACCACCACGTGGAGGTGGAGTGCGGTCTTGACCAGCTCTGATTCGCTGGTCCTGACGCAGGCAGTCAAGCTATGAGTCGCTGACTGCGTTCTCTATTGCTGCGTCTTTGGGTCCCAGAAAAGCATTCGATATGTTAGATCACGTTTTTTTTTTTTTTTTTAAACTGCATGGTCAATTTTTACCTATATGACCTAATCTGGCCCGCGCTCATTAGGGGTCCCATTCTCGGGTTCCCCACCTCTAGCTTTGAAAAAATAAATTCAAGAACGAAGTTTAATTCAAATTAGATATCAGCAATAAATGCTATTAGTCTTTTACATTGTATTGAAAATAAAACAATATACATAAAACAACGTATTAGCTATATTTTGACATAAAAAGTATTACAACAAATCAATCAATCAATCAATACCCTTTTAGCTCCAAGAGGAGCATGGCCCTTCAACAAACACATGCCACGTCTTCCTGTCCTGTGCCATCCGCTCAAGTTCTTTCCGTGTTTTCCTCATCATTTTCACCTCTATTACAACAAAGCTATAATCTTAAGTACCTGGGACCCCGGCAGAATGGCCCACATCAGGCCGTCCCTGTTAAACGTGCATGTAGCCGGCGAGATAAATTGTATGAAGTCATTCTTTCATAACCCTCCGCTCCCCAAGGAGCATAGTACTTCAATAAACACATGCCAAGTCCTCCTATCACGTGCCATCATCTCAAGTTCTTTCCACGTTCTTCTCATCATTTTCACCTCTGTTTCCAGCTCTCTTCTCCATGTGCTTCTTGGTCTACCTCTGCCTCTCTTGCCCTTTGGGTTCCAGAATAAGGACTGCCTTGTAATGCCATCAACAGGTTTCCTCATTGTTTTTCCTATCCATTGTCGTAGATTTTATTACGATAGGTTGAAGATGTTTAAGGTCCCGTCTGAGCAGAGGTGATAATGGTAAACTATGTGATAATAAGGGGTAAGAAATAGCTTTACTTTTCACAATGGTGAAAGTGTAAGAGAAAGGACAGTCTCTGGATTGAGTAATTGCTCTAATCCAGCCTATCTTACGACAATATTTAACTAGACGCACTTTCTCTCCTGGTACATATATATATACGAGTTACACTCCACTTACATATACACAATTCTGTGAAATAATACGTACAGACGTGAACCAAGCTATGGATAACATATAATGGGCAGGGGTTGATGTGGCGTAGCGTAGGAAGGATAAGAATTTATTAGAAGAAATAATAGATATGAATGTGGAAGATTTGGCTCAAGGAATTCCTGCTGGGTTTTTCCACTGGCTGAAGGGAGACAAAGAGGGTAAATTCTCCTGACTTGACAGGTCTTGAAAGTTTGAAAGGAGATATTTGGTCTCTTGCTACCATAGTCCCCTTCTCAGTTATCTATTATTATTATCCTCAAATATACTGGGTTTATATTAGATTTTACGATCCCCCCTCCCTTATAAAGGAAGATAAACATCAGACAATATGTAACATCTAATAGAAGGAACAAGGCATGGGGTACATTATATACACCCAATAGGTTTATTAAAATTAAAATGAATAGATGGTGGATGATAGTATTGTCGATGGAATTAGTGTCTGCTGTATATACTATGTGTCTCACAATTCAAGTGTTTTTCATCATGGATGACTAAAGATATGGCATTGATATGGTGAGTTCCCTTTTTCAAGGAACTTATCTTTTCAGCCCCTGACTGATAGTGAAGCGTGGTTAGTTCTCCGGTCTCCTGACGTTGCACCAGGCAGGTCTTGAATGGTTCGGATTTGCCTTCACTGTGCTCGACTTCGTATTCTGCTCTGAGATTGGACTGTCGTGCAAGGCTCCACAATAGACTACTCAGATGGATTCTAATCACAATTTAGACACGTGGCTTCAGTGCTTTAATGCGTGAATTCGCACGATCTTGATTAGGTCTACTTTCTCGATTTCCTGGGCAAGTGAAAAATGGCTGGGTTTGGCGCACTTTTAGCGGGTGATTTCCGCTTGGACACGTGATTCGAAGTGTGCATCACGTGGCTTTTGCATCATAAAGACGCTCCAATCAATAATGTTAAAAGTCACGTGGGGGTTTCCTAAAGTGGCCTAAACTGGTTCTACCTAAGTTTAAGCAGTCGGTCCTAAATTAAAACAGGTTTCTAGCTACCGAGGTCAGGGGTGAACAATGACGTCATATCTAAAAATAGTATTAGACGCTAGGAGAAAATCACTGAACGCTAGGAGAATATCCACGAGCGAAATTTTCCGTGATTTTACCGGCTTCTCGATCATGCATTGAAGATGATAAAAAATGGCGGCTCGTAAATAATAAAAAAGAGGAGAAGATTGGGCAAGTCGTCACACAAGCCCCTCCTCAAGTTTGACGTTCCGTCCAACTCCTCTGGTCCTGTCCTCCTCTTCTTTTACCGCTTCTCATTTCACCTTCATCCTCAATATTCTCTCCTATATCTCCTCGTTTGCATAAGGGGGTTTACTAAAAAAATCTGCCCCTATGTTGTTCTTCCCAGGTAAGTATTCTTGTTTTCTTCCTGGTTTTCTTTGGATGCCTTCGTCTGCAGCAATGCTTCCCTAGGTCCTGTAACTGGTCTACCCTATGTGTTGAGGTTACCTGGTTACACTCTGAACAGGACTTCACATATCGAGCTATGTCTTCCATGATGCCGGGCCAATAATAATGGGTGGCTATCCTTTGATTTGTGGCACCATTACCCAGGTGTTCACTCAAAGTAGCAACGTGCCCCCATTCCATAACTTTATTTCTATATATGGATGGCACCACAATCTGTCCATGAATTTTTAGCCCTCTGCCAGCTTTCCTGTGCAAGAGTCCATGTTCCATATAAAAGTCACCCTTTCTTCGAGGGTTATGTGAGTTTTTCAATTTGCCAAAGCAAGGCCCCAATGTGCTATCAGCTGCTTGAGCCCTTTTCATCTTATTCGGATGAATGTCTAATTTAGAGTCCCTTTCTATGCATTTGGAGTCAGACCTGGTCTGGATGGCAGCCATAACCACAGGCTTTACTGGTTCTCCTAAAAAGACATATCTACGCCCTAACATCAGGGGGTAGAAAGGATCCTCTAAAACTGCAGCATTGATTTCCCCTTCCACATAGCGACAACTGACCTGAATCTTCGCTATTGGCAAAGTTAAGGGTAATGCTCCCTTGAGTGGCCCCTGGATATCCACTGTTTTTGTGGTGAGTTATTTGGGGTGCACCAGAGATGCAGAAACGACCGCGTCATAGGACAAACCTGTGTCATACATCCCGATGACTTGTTTGCCATTCACGGTCACTGTCTCCTGTATAGGTGGGTGATGGAGGCTATTCTGACTCACTGTCAGTTCCTTCCTGTCAACAGCCCTCACCTGCAAACATGCAACATGGTGTGGGGGAGGGGGGTTTCCTTCTGCAATCTGCAGTATTGTGGTTGCTCATTTTGCACGTCTTACACCACTTTTCTCCCCGCCTCTGAGGCTGGAAAGCTGATATCTGAGTAGTCTTATGGGCATAGTCTGGCTTGTCATGTTTTCTGAAGTGATGGTAAGGTAGATTCATTTTGGGGTCCAAGTGTGCCTGAGGTGTCGGCCTCGATAATTCTTCTGGTTGGTTCCACCGGGATGGGTCATTCTCTGTTAGCGCTGCCTGATAACGTTCCGCCAACTGTACGATGGATTCTAAAGTGCTGGCCCCATTCTCTGTCAGGAATCTCCTCATGTCAGAAGTCATGGTGTCCTTCAGTTGTTCAATAATGACCATCTCCTTCAGACCTTCCCAATCATGAGAAAAATTCCCTAGGGCACCCAACTTTTCCACGTACGAATCCAGTCTAGCAGCAAATTGAGCAAAGTTCTCTCCGACTTCCCAACTAGAGTTACGGAACCTCTTCCTATATGCGTCAGCATGTAGCTCATAACGTATCAGGAGTGCCTTTTTCAGAGAGTCATAGTCATCCTGTAAACCTGGAGGAAGCTTGCTATACACTTCATAAGCAGTTCCTCTAAGCCCTTGTGACAGTTTCAGGTTCCACGTGCTCCTCTCCAACCCAAATGTGGTAGCAAACTTCTCAAATTTGTCCAAATACATATCGATCGAGTCGGCTTGTTCCGAGAAAGCTTCAAATGGAAACGTCAAGGGTCACAAGTTTGACACGTGTGAGGATGGCAAAGGTCCTATGCTCCCCATTTGCAAGGAGGGCATATTATCTGACCGTGGCGATTGGTTGCCTGATGATGTAGATGCTGTCGCCCCGGCTACTGGTTCAACTCTTTGAGCCTGTCCCTGCATCTCTAACTGCTTCATCTTCAGTGCATGCTCGCGTTCATCTCTCTCGCTTCTTTCCTTAGCGTCTACAGCTTTTATCCTCTCATCTATTTCGGCTAACTTTATTCGCTCTTCTCTTTCAGCTTTCGCTGTTTCTCGAGCGTAATACTTATCAGTTTCGACACTGACATAATTCGCAAGGTCCACCCCACTATAACCTAGCTCTCGACCGGCCTCTCCTAGTGCTGCCTTAAGCTTAACTATTTCAGCCATCTTTTGCTGTTATAGTCCACACTGAGTAAGCTAGTGCTACCTTCCAATAGTATTTCTAACAACAAGCAAAACTTACAAATTATCAAACTCCTGTAGAATGAAATTACTACAGTTATGGAGACTTAATGTCTGTAATTCAATTAGATACAAAATCATGAACTAACTTGATTAATACACAACATATATAAAGGGATTCACCAATCAATGCCTGAAATTCTAGAAAAATTGTTTTCTGTCTTTCTAGAGCTACTGTGTGAAAATACATGTGTTCAAATAGTATGCTCTAATGAATGAATGAATGATACTATCCCAGAGGTATGATATAAATACATAAGTTCAAATCCCGGACTGAGACCCCAGTGTGGCGTAGCGTAGGAAGGATAAGAATTTATTAGAAGAAATAATAGATATGAATGTGGAAGATTTGGCTCAAGGAATTCCTGCTGGGTTTTTCCACTGGATGAAGGGAGATAAAGAGGGTAAATTCTCCTGACTTGACAGGTCTTGAAAGTTTGAAAGGAGATATTTGGTCTCTCGCTACCATAGTCCCCTTCTCAGTTATCTATTATTATTATCCTCAAATATACTGGGTTTATATTAGATTTATAAAGGAAGATAAACATCAGACAATATGTAACATCTAATAGAAGGAACAAGGCATGGGGTACATTATATACACCCAATAGGTTTATTAAAATTAAAATGAATAGATGGTGGATGATAGTATTGTCGATGGAATTAATGTCTGCTGTATGTACTATGTGTCTCACAATTCAAGTGTTTTTCATCATGGATGACTAAAGATATGGCATTGATATGGTGAGTTCCCTTTTTCAAGGAACTTATCTTTTCAGCCCCTGGCTGATAGTGAAGCGTGGTTAGTTCTCCGGTCTCCTGACGTTGCACCAGGCAGGTCTTGAATGGTTCGGATTTGCCTTCACTGTGCTCGACTCCGTATTCTGCTCTGAGATTGGACTGTCGTGCAAGGCTCCACAATAGACTACTCAGATGGATTCTAATCACAATTTAGACACGTGGCTTCAGTGCTTTAATGCGTGAATTCGCACGATCTTGATTAGGTCTAGCCTTCTCGATTTCCTGGGCAAGTGAAAAATGGCTGGGTTTGACGCACTTTTAGCGGGTGATTTCCGCTTGGACACGTGATCCGAAGCGTGCATCACGTGGCTTTTGCATCATAAAGACGCTCCAATCAATAATGTTAAAAGTCACGTGGGGTTTTCCTAAAGTGGCCTAAACTGGTTCTACCTAAGTTTAAGCAGTCGGTCCTAAATTAAAACAGGTTTCTAGCTACCGAGGTCAGGGTGAACAATGACGTCATATCTAAAAATAGTATTAGACGCTAGGAGAAAATCACTGAACGCTAGGAGAATATAATAATAATAATAATAAATTCTTTAAGCACCAAACACGGCGCATAAGGCAGAAACCAGTGCTCTCCAGGTTGTTCGTTGTGACGCCACTCCTCTTAGCTCTTGCACATTATTTAGGCCCAACGTTCTTCCTTCTCTTATTATTGTTCTTCTGAGTGTTTCTTTTGGTCTTCCTTTTTTCCTCTTACCCTCAGGACCCAAGTGAGCGCCTGTAGTGGTATTCTGTTGTTTTGCATTCGTAGGACATGACCGATATATGACCATCGTCTTTTCCTTATATAGTCGGAGACATATTTCTGCCTAGAGTCTTCTCTTATTTGTCGATTAGTCTTGAATTCTTTCCAACTGATGTTCATGAAAGACATTTGTTCTCGAATGTATTCAGCTTGTTCTCCAATGATTTTGTTATTTTCCAACTCTCACAGCCGTATGTTAACACTGAGATAACATTTGAATTAAACAGACGAAGCTTGGTATGTATATTCAATGATCGTAATTTCCAAATGTTAGATAATCTATTTCGCTAGCTGCCAAAGCAATTCTAGTATGGATTTCTCTTGTTGTGTCACCATCCTGAGTCATTTTACTGCCTAAATAATTGAAACTTTCAACTTTCTGTAGTTTTTCCCCGTTCAAGATGATATCAAAGGTCTCGTTAGAAAAGTTCATAGCTTTAGTTTTAGAGGCATTTATTTGGAGAATATCCACGAGCAAAATTTTCCGTGATTTTACCGGCTTCTCGATCATGCATTGAAGATGATAAAAAATGGCGGCTCGTAAATATTAAAACAAAGAAGAGAAGATTGGGCAAATCGTCACATTTGACCAACACGATAACTTAAGGTGTATTAGGTTTATTGTCTCTAGAAAAAAAATCACAACATCAATCATCAGAAAGTATAGTTTACAGACACATAAATGCAAGACAAATTATTAACCCAATAGGCCCTCCTCTCTGGTAAAGGAACCCCAAAGTAGATCCCAACAGAGGTACTTAACCCAAAAGATTAAAGTTAATACTAAAGTAAAGGGATAGACGATAAAGGAAAGAACAAAGTCTTTAGTTAATCTATCCTGGGAAAAAAATAATATAACAGTAGTAGTGAACCCGAAAAGACAGAAGTGAGTAAAATGATTATACAAAATATGAAATATTCATTTCTCTTTCTTACAATCTGTCAGTCTGTGGCCATATTCAATCACACTTACCGACTACTCTTGTATGTAACAGCTGTGTATCTTTGACATATTTCATGGGTGGTGCTGATCCAAGGGAGCCCCAGTTCCTCAAAGAATGATTAATTTTCCTAATGGGGAATGCCCGCTTAGATAGTGCTAATTTTATGTGTCAAAGTTCACGTCAGTTAGTGCATGTAGAAATACATATCGCGATCGAAATGTTCACCATGGGCAGCACACAGTAGTCCGATATTTAAGGAAATGTCTGGTGGGTACACTGTTAGAAAAACCAATAAGGATAAGCAAAGGATCTCCTATCTTTGTTTTTTTTTCTTTGTTTCTCTCTGCGGGTGAGTGCCGGTTATGGACCCAAGTATTCTTTTTTCTGGATAAATCTACTCGAGAAAAGAAAAACCACGATAGTCAGTATTCTGGAGGAGCTATTCAAACCGCTAGATCAAAAGGGTTGTGATCGCCTAGAGGTGGAAAAAACAAACATTTTAACAATGATACCAATATTATAATCTCAAACGCGTTAGGTAAGACCTCTAGATCACTCCGGTATTAAATTATATTTAAACCCACGAGAGTCTAGCTAATATTATCGCGCTTTAACACGAGATATAAACTCTAGTAATTCACAAAATTACGCATGATGAATAAAAGTAGATTTATCTCTAATTATCAGTCGCCTAGCGTATATTAATTAATTTTTAAAGCGTCTCTTACTGGGGGAATGACAAGAAATTAAATTTACTTATTACAGCTGGAACAATTTGCTATAAGTTATTTAATATGCTTATTTAATAAACACAGAAATCCCAGTGAAAAACTTTAACACGTTAAGACACTCAAAATTCTAATATATATTATGATTACCGCCATGCAGGAATCTGACACTCTCCACAAATCTAAGAAATTATCTCTATATAAAACTCTAAGAGTTCGCGCTAGCAGATATCAACAATTCCTGCGGCAGACTGATAATGAGTTTTAGGAGACTGCACATATACACTGAATCGGCCCGATCTCGCCCATGTCTGGCAAAATCGCACCTCGAGCGAATTCAACGTCCATTCTATTATCAGGTGTTAATCAGAGGTTTCAGATCTCGGCTTTGACGTTGTAACGTGACCGCCTGTGGCCCGCCTCTTGAAGGAATGTCAGGAAGAGATACCGAGATAGTTTTATTTTAATTGCCTGAGAGAGAAGACAACAAAGGGCGAATGTCGTGGCTGCTAGCACGATAACTTATTGCATACCAACCAGCAAGCGTGGGAATTCTACTCGAGTTGTTTCGTTGTAAGAGAAAAAGGGGTGACTGAGGGATTAAAGAGAGGCTCGATTTTCATACGTCACATCCATCGCCATCGTCTTCTCCTCATCTCTTGTTCCACTGGCACTTGTCTGGTTCTTGTCATCAGTTCCACGTTGGTAACCTTGTCATACCATTTGAATCCCTTCGACGCAAGCATGCATTTATGAAATTCTGTAGCTTTTTGGTTTTTTTTTTGTTGGTGTTGTGTTTTTTGTTTGTTTTTGTTCTCCATCTTTCTGAGACATACAATAGGACTGACTCGACATTTGAGTTGAAGATTCTTATTTTTGTGTTGGATCCGATTTCTCTTGATCTCCATGTATTTCCCAATGCAATGAAAGCTCCTCTTGCTTTATGTATTCTTATTTTGACATCACTGTCTGTCCATCCAACTGTGTCTATATTGCTGCCAAGATATGTGTACGATTCTACATCTTGTATTGGTGTTTCTTCAAGTTCAACTCTGTTATCATTTCCTGCATTTATTCTCATTATTTTTGTCTTTTCCCTCTGTATTTTCAGACCCAATAGCTGTGACCTCTCATTGAGTGTTTTCATTTTGTTCTGCATCTTCTTCTTCTTCTTCCTCGTTCGTCCTGAAAAGGACGTTGGTTGCGTTGTGTCTTTTTACAGCGGAGCTGCGATATCTGCGCCTTTCGGCCGACACATCCGACGTCTGCACGGCATTTTTTGGGGACCGGGTTTGCCTTCCCTCTTCGATCCTTACTCTCTCAGCCAGACTGCAGTGATGCAGCCTGTTTCCAGGACCACCACTTGGAGGTGGAGTAGGGTCTTGGTCAGCTCTGGTTCGCTGACCCTGACGCAAGCAGTCAAACTATGGGTCGCTGACTGCATTCTCTATTGCTGCATCTTTTGGTCCCGTCCTGCATCTGATTACGATTATGGGACAGGAGAGCCAAATCATCAGCAAAATCTAGGTCATCTAAATGTTTAGTCAGATTTCACTGGATTCCATTTCTGTTACGTGTCGTCGATGTTTTCATAAACCAGTCTATTGCTAGAAAGAAAAGAAATGGAGACAAGAGGTATCCCTGTCGCACTCCCGTTCTTATCCCAAACGGTTCTACAAGTTGTCCTTCATAAAGAACTCTGCATGTCATGTCGTCATAGGTTTTCTTAATACCCCTTAGCCGTTTGCTGGTTTAAAAAAAATCCCACTTCAACTGACCTCGGAGGCCAGTTCACTAAGCACTGCGCTACCGCGGTTGTTAAGTGGTAAAGGTAAAGCTAAAAGTAGTCCCGCAGCAGATACCGCCGTAGGGGAGTGAAGTTTCACAGACCTCACTATATTAAATCTCATCTTTCTGAGGTGACGTGACCAGTTCCCTCCCTTTACCCCCCCTTTACTGAAATGCAAAGTCATGCACTCATTTACGGCTGAGTAGACTGAGTCAAACGCTACCTGGCTTCGAGCCCGGAACGATGCCACTAGAAGCAAGTTCTCTAAACACTCTGCCATAAGTTGCTTTATAAAGTGGTACACGGCAAAGTTTTACAAACATACTAACCTAGCCAGTCAGCATTATTTTCCACTTTGCTCCCTACGGAGCACAGAAGCATGCGCCAAAGCATCCATGCGTTTTTGCAGTGGTTGCTTCTCTAATAATTTCCTTTAAATGATGTGGTTGCCAGCCCTATGCGTAACCTCATATTGATAGCCTCTTACGACATGCCTGAAGGAACATTAGCCCTCTTCTTTTTTTGTCTCCACGGACACCCCGACGGCTACATGGAAGGCTAGCGTAAAACTTCTGTTAACTCTTTGTCTCCACAGACATCCCGACGGCTTCATGGAAGGCTAGCGTAAAACTTCTGTTAACTCTTTATCTCCACAGACACCCCGACGGCTTCATGGAAGGTTAGCGTAAAACTTCTGTTAACTCTTTATCTCAACAGACACCCCGACGGCTACATGGAAGGCTAGCGTAAAACTTCTGTTAACTCTTTGTCTCCACAGACACCCCGACGGCTACATGGAAGGCTAGCTTAAAACTTCTGTTAACACTTTGTCTCCACAGACACCCCGACGGCTACATGGAAAGCTAGCGTAAAACTTCTATTAATGTGGTCAGCAAAATTAAGCACTCAGGCCAAGTTCTTGGTGTGTCTGATGAGACAGAAGTTACAGACTCACATCTCTTGCTAGATGACTCGTATGAGGCGGCCAATGTGAGGTTGGGCATCGCCCTGGCAACCCAACAAAAAGTACCCTATGCAAGAGCAGGAAAGTACAGGCTTTCCGCATGGATGTTACTACAGTGATGGCCCCAAGTTGCAAAAGCATCGTTGTAATTTGTTATTTCCCTTGTGCGGAAAAATTTCATGTCGTGTATTTTTCCCGCCTCTCGCGACAGCTTGTGTGCACTAAATTTAGTTTATGTATTTTTCTATGGAAGGTCGCATTTATTTTATTAATATCATTTTTCGAAAATGTATTTTTGTGTGCGCAGTTCAATTTCCTATTCGCGATGGTTTCATATCCGGTGTTTAAACGCTCACGCACGGAGCTTAGGTCAGGGGGTCGGTAAACACAGGAGCTTTTGAGATCTACTTTAGAAACTATGAGCATTTTAAAGATCTAACACAAGATTTAAAAAAAATTATATATATATATATATATATATATATATATATATATATATATATATATATATATATATATATATATATATATATATATATATATATATATATATATATATATATATATATATATATATATATATATATATATATATATATATATATATATATATATATATATATATATATATATATATATATATATATATATATATATATATATATATATATATATATATATATATAATGTCTTTTCTTACTAGCAATAGACTGGGTTATAAAAACATTGACGACACACAAGAAGTATATGACAAGGCTACCAATGTGGAACTGATGACAAGAACCAGACAAGTGCCAGTGGAACAAGAGTTGAGAAGAAGACGCTGGCCATGACTAGGACACGCATTGAGGAGACCTGTTGATAGCATTACAAGCCAGTCCTTGTTCTGGAGTCCACGGGGGCAAGAGAGGCAGAAGTAGACCAACAAAACATAGAGAAGAGAACTGGAGACAGAAGTAGACCAACAACACATAGAGAAGAGAACTGGAGACAGAAGTAGACCAACAACACATAGAGAAGAAAACTGGAGACAGAAGTAGACCAACAACACATAGAGAAGAGAACTGGAGACAGAAGTAGACCAGCAACACATAGAGAAGAGAACTGGAGACAGAAGTAGACCAACAACACATAGAGAAGAGAACTATAAACAGAAGTAGACCAACAACACATAGAGAAGAGAAATGGAGACAGAAGTAGACCAACAACACATAGAGAAGAGAACTGGAGACAGAAGTAGACCAACAATACATAGAGAAGAGAACTGGAGACAGAAGTAGACCAACAACATATAGAGAAGAGAACTGGAGACAGAAGTAGACCAACAACACATAGAGAAGAGAACTGGAGACAGATGTAGACCAACAACACATAGAGAAGAGAACTGGAGACAGAAGTAGACCAACAACACATAGAGAAGAGAACTGAAGACAGAAGTAGACCAACAAACACATAGAGAAGAGAACTGGAGACAGAAGTAGACCAACAAGACATAGAGAAGAGAGCTGGAGACAGAAGTAGACCAACAACACATAGAGAAGAGAACTGGAGACAGAAGTAGACCAACAACACATAGAGAAGAGAACTGGAGACAGAAGTAGACCATCAACACATAGAGAAGAGAACTGGAGACAGAAGTAGACCAACAACACATAGAGAAAAGAACTGGAAACAGAAGTAGACCAACAACACATAGAGAAGAGAACTGGAGACAGAAGTAGACCAACAACACATAGAGAAGAGAGCTGTTGACAGAAGTAGATCAACAATACATAGAGAAGAGAACTGGAGACAGAAGTAGACCAACAACACATAGAGAAGAGAACTGGAGACAGAAGTAGACCAACAACACATAGAGAAGAGAGCTGTTGACAGAAGTAGATCAACAATACATAGAGAAGAGAACTGGAGACAGAAGTAGACCAACAACACATAGAGAAGAGAACTGGAGACAGACGTAGACCAAAAACACATAGAGAAGAGAACTGGAGACAGAAGATAGAGAAGAGAACTGGAGACAGAAGTAGACCAACAACACATAGAGAAGAGAACTGGAGACAGAAGTAGACCAACAACACATAGAGAAGAGAACTGGAGACAGAAGTAGACGACAACGGATAGAGAAGAGAACTGGAAACAGAAGTAGACCAACAACACATAGAGAAGAGAACTGGAGACAGAAGTAGACCAACAACACATAGAGAAGAGAACTGGAGACAGAAGTAGACCAACAACACATAGAGAAGAGAACTGGAGACAGAAGTAGACCAACAACACATAGAGAAGAGAACTGGAGACAGAAGTAGACCAACAACACATAGAGAAGAGAACTGGAGACAGAAGTAGACCAACAACACATAGAGAAGAGAACTGGAGACAGAAGTAGACCAACAACACATAGAGAAGAGAACTGGAGACAGAAGTAGACCAACAACACATAGAGAAGAGAACTGGAGACAGAAGTAGACCAACAACACATAGAGAAGAGAACTGGAGACAGAAGTAGACCAACAACACATAGAGAAGAGAACTGGAGACAGAAGTAGACCAACAACACATAGAGAAGAGAACTGGAGACAGAAGTAGACCAACAACACATAGAGAAGAGAACTGGAGACAGAAGTAGACCAACAACACATACAGAAGAGAACTGGAGACAGAAGTAAACCAACAACACATAGAGAAGAGAACTGGAGACAGAAGTAGACCAACAACACATAGAGAAGAGAACTGGAGACAGAAGTAGACCAACAACACATAGAGAAGAGAACTGGAGACAGAAGTAGACCAACAACACATAGAGAAGAGAACTGGAGACAGAAGTAAAAATGATGAGGAAGACGTATAAGAACTTGATCAAACTGCGCGTGACAGGAGGACTTTGCGTGTCTTTGTTGATGGACTATGTTGACACGTGACAGGAGGACTTGGCGTGTCTTTGTTGATAGACTATGTTGACACGTGGCAGGAGGACTTGGCATGTGTTTGTTGATGGCCTATGTTGACACGTGACAGGAGGACTTGGCATGTGTTTGTTGATGAACTATGTTGACACGTGACAGGAGGACTTGGCATGTGTTTGTTGATGAACTATGTTGACACGTGACAGGAGGACTTGGCATGTGTTTGTTGATGGACTATGTTGACACGTGACAGGAGGACTTTACATGTGTTTGTTGATGGCCTATGTTAACACGTGGCAGGAGGACTTGGCATGTTTTTGTTGATGGACTATGTTGACACGTGACAGGAGGACTTGGCATGTGTTTGTTGATGGACTATGTTGACACGTGACAGGAAGACTTGGCATGTGTTTGTTAATGGACTATGTTGACACGTGACAGGAGGACTTGGCATGTGTTTGTTGACGGACTACGTTGACACGTGACAGGAGGACTTGGCATGTGTTTGTTGATGGACTGTGTTGACACGTGACAGGAGGACTTGGCATGTGTTTGTTGATGGACTATGTTGACACGTGACAGGAAGACTTGGCATATGTTTATTGATGGCCTTTGTTGACACGTGGCAGGAGGACTTAGCATGTGTTTGTTGATGGCCTTTGTTGACACGTGACAGGAGGACTTGGCATGTGTTTGTTGATGCCCTTTGTTGACACGTGACAGGAGGACTTGGCATGTGTTTGTTGATGGCCTTTGTTGACACGTGACAGGGGGACTTGGCATGTGTTTGTTGATGGACTATGTTGACACGTGACAGGAAGACTTGGCATGTGTTTGTTGAAGGCCTATGTTGACACGTGACAGGAGGACTTGACATGTGTTTGTTGATGGACTATGTTGACATGTGACAGGAGGACTTGGCATGTGTTTGTTGATGGCCTTTGTTGACACGTGACAGGAGGACTTGGCATGTGTTTGTTGATGGCCTTTGTTGGCACGTGACAGGAGGACTTGGCATGTGTTTGTTGATGGCCTTTGTTGACACGTGACAGGAGGACTTGGCATGTGTTTGTTGATGGCCTTTGTTGACACGTGACAGGAGGACTTGGCATGTGTTTTTTTATCGCCTTTGTTGACACGAGACAGGAGGATTTGGCATGTGTTTGTTGATGGCTTTTGTTGACACGTGACAGGAGGACTTGGCATGTGTTTGTTGATGGACTATGTTGACACGTGACAGGAGGACGTGGCATTTATTTGTTGATGGACTATGTTGACACGTGACATGAGGACTTGGCATGTGTTTGTTGATGGACTATGTTGACACGTGACAAGAGGACTTGGCATTTGTCTGTTGATGGCCTTTGTTGACGCGTGAAAGGAGGACTTGGCATGTGTTTGTTGATGGACTATGTTGACACGTGACAGGAGGACTTGGCATGTGTTTGTTGATGGCCTTTGTTGACACGTGACAGGAGGACTTGGCATGTGTTTGTTGATGGCCTTTGTTGACACGTGACAGGAGGACTTGGCATGTGTTTGTTGATGGCCTTTGTTGACACGAGACAGGAGGACTTGGCGTGTCTTTGTTGATGGACTATGTTGACACGTGACAAGAGGACTTGGCATGTGTTTGTTGAAGGTCTATGTTGACACGTGACAGGAGGACTTGGCATGTGTTTGTTGAAGGTCTATGTTGACACGTGGCAGGAGGGACTTGGCATGTGTCTGTTGATGGACTATGTTGACACGTGACAGGGGGACTTGGCATGTGTTTGGTGATGGGACTTCGTGGACTGCCTATTTTTAAAAGTGTGTCAGAAAACACCTAGTTTACTCAGGCCGGGTTTACTCCGTCTCATTCACTGTGTGGTGTTGGTGTTATCTATTCTGGTAGCAGCCACCTTGCTGAGTGGGTGATTTTCGAAGGTATTCGTTTCAGTCAAACTGCGAGCTGGCCTGTTCGGGTATTGTACTTTGTTCCGATCGTCTTACGCTTCTGTGTTTATTCATTCAGGTCTGCTGTTTATTCCCTTGTGTTTCGGCGCTTTCATCACGTGACACCGGGCGTACGTGCGACCTCGGGTGTAGATGTGTTTACTGTTATCTTAGGTAGATATACTGGCGAGAAGGTGAGCTGGGAAAATGAAGGCCATGGTAGTAAACAGGTGAATGACCGGAGGTAGAGAAAGAAAAGAAATTGGGTTATTGGGAATGGTCTGTGATGTAGTATTCTAACCTGTCACGCACACAAAAAATCGGTTAAGTTCATCGCTGGTCGTATGTTTTCCTTTGTCCTGTCTGCCATCCCAAACATGGAACTTGGCTAATGTTTTGTATGGAATTCACAGAGTTCGTAGATTAACTGTTTCTTGTCCGACTTTTGCTACCAGTGTCGATTAAAAATAGACCTTGTGAAAAACTTACTTACTTAGTCGTTCCTCTTCTACCCTGGGGCGTAGAGGTTTGCTAGAGAGCGCCAATATTATCTTATCGGCTGTCTTCCTCCTAACCTGGTTCCAATCTAGTCCTCGGTCCTTCCGAGATAGTCTAATGTTGTTCTCCCAGCGGACTTAGTCGTCCTGGAGGTCTGGATCCCTAGCTCTTAGTGTCCCATACTTGTCGTGGTAGCCAATCTTTTCACATTCTGCAGACATGGCCAAACCTTGCGAAACACACACACAAACACACAAATATATATGTTATATATATATAAGCTTTAGGTACAAGGCTTTGCCCGGATTTCTAGTAATGGGTCTGAAAATGTAAAAATCAAACTGTTATTTCGAAAAATACTAAATTCTTTCTTCTTTCAATTCACATAAATGATAATTAATATAATTGATTATATCGTGTCATATGTAATTACTGTTATTTTCTACATTTGTTAGTGCAACATTATTTCAGTGCTTTTTGATAAACAATATTTTTGGTGTTGCCGTCTGGGGCAAAAATGAATAAATTTCTTGATGTGCCCACATTGGAGCAAGCAACAAATAGCTGTCTCCGTCTGAAAAGCACAGATGTTCTAAGTTAATGCCTGTTCTAAGTTAATGCACTTAAGTGACTGTCCTTGAGCCTTGTTTATAGTCATTGCAAATGAAAGACGCACAGGATATTGCAGTCGCTTAAAATGAAAAAGGCATGTCAGCGGGGATCAGAGGAATGTGTGGAGTGAATGCATCTTCTCCTTTGGCAAAACCGGTTAATACTGTTGCGTCTATCACATTTTGGCATGAGCTTCTTAACACATAATCGGGTTCCATTACACTATTTAGGCGGATCAAGATGTCGCTGTAACATTATCGGTGCACCGATTTTTAAAATTAAGTTGTGCGACGGCATTCCAGATTGACCCATTGAATGTAGGAACTCAGTTAGATAAAATACAGCATATTGGCTATCAGTGACAGTGTCAATGGATTTGTATGTTGTGTCAATGGATTTGTATGTTGTGTCAATGGATTTGTATGTTGTGTCAATGGATTTGTATGTTGTGTCAATGGATTTGTATGTTGTGTCAATGACCGGAATCTGATTCTATATTTGTAGATTAATACTACTAATAACGCTCTCAGTTGTAGATACCAGATTAGCTCACTCTTCTTCTTCTTCTTCTTCTTCTTCTTCTTCTTCTTCTTCTTCTTCTTCTTCTTCTTCCGTCCTTAGCTGCTGACCGACAAAGCAGTCCGTGGCCAATACGCCTAGTGGCGTCTTAGGGCAACAAGGAATTAATTGTTGTTCCGTTACGCCTAGTGGCGTTTATTGGTACAGCAAAAAATTAATTGTTGTTTCCGTAATTAGAGTAGCTGGCAAGCGGGTGATCAGCCCGCTGTGCATTAGCTCGCTCACATAGCCATATATATCTTCTTTTTCTCCCTTGTTCACCTTCAGACTTCCACCTTAATGACTCTAACAAACGCAGTCGTAATCTCAAGGTTCCTGACATTCCAAACAGTTTTGTGATATATATATATATATATATATATATATATATATATATATATATATATATATATATATATATATATATATATATATATATATATATATATATATATATATATATATATATATATATATATATATATATATCTATATCTATATCTATATATATATATATATATATATATATATATATATATATATATATATATATATATATATATATATATGTATATATATATATCCTAAAAGACCCCTGGGAACGATAGGGGGCCACAATTTGCTTATAGCAATTATTCCCATCTCGTTATTTATTGTCCATGGAGTAATGACAATGTACAATTATGTGTGTCCTTCTTAAATCTTCTTCTTCCTCGTTCGTCCTGAAAAGGACGTTGGTTGCGTTGTGTCGCCATTTACAGCGCAGCTGCGATATTTGAGCCTTTCGGCCCGACACATCCGACTTCCGCACTTCATTTTTTGGGACCGGGTTAGCCTTCCCTCTTCGATCCCTACTCTCTCGGCCAGACTGCAGTGATGCAGCCTGTTTCCAGGACCACCACTTGGAGGTGGAGTAGGGTCTTGGTCAGCTCTGGTTCGCTGACCCTGACGCAAGCCGTCAAGCTATGAGTCGCTGACTGCATTCTTGTCTTTTGCTACGTCTTCGGTCGCGTCCTTCTTAAATCTATTTGTTTATTTTCTTTATAGCACTTGTAAGGTAGTCACTAGAATTAATTTCCTGTCTTATTCAGTAAGGGCCCACGTGTAGTTCTCAGTGGTCGCTGATGAAACAAAGAATGAATAGGACTACCCCATCCTCGGGGGCCTGTCGTACAAGGCGAATGATGTGACGTTGTGTGTAAGGCTAGCAACCTCATCATTAAAACACATTGCTACAGAAGTAATCGCTGCATGAGCATAGGAATTCTTGACATAGGCTTCCTGCAGAGGGACCAGCTGCCTTGGTGTATCCATGCTCCATATGGATCGGTTTGGTTTGGTTCTAAAGGCTATCTTCATTGCAGACGGACAATGCCATCAGTGCTCCGATCTCCTCCCTTAGATCACACAAGGAGAATCTCAGCACAGTGTATGAATTCCGTAGCACCGGCGAGAATCCCAATGTGTGTATATAGGAATCACACATTCTATAAATATTTTTGTGGGAAAGGGGAAGGCGACCGCTCCGGGTGCCGCAGGATGGTGGCGCCAAAAAGTCAACTCGTTACTCTGCATAAATTTATATCCTATAAACGCACTCCGACTTCGAACGAACGAACGAACGAACGAACTTTATTTTCAAAGGGTTGAGAATTGGGCACGCAGGCCCGTCTGACATTCTGCCCTTCCTTTCTCTCACCTTTCATACTGAATTCATTTATTCTCATATGCATTTTACATATCAAATTCAAGGAATTCAACGTTGTAAAGTAAAATAATAATATAGCACACTCATATTAACATTAATTACTTATAAGCATGACATAACATATGTTGAAAAGTACAAACATTATCAGAGATAGATAGATAGATAGATAGATAGATAGATAGATAGATAGATAGATAGATAGATAGATAGATAGATAGATAGATAGATAGATAGATAGATAATTAGATAGATAGATAGATAGATAGATAGATAGATAGATAGATAGATAGATAGATAGATAGATAGATAGATAGATAGATAGATAGATAGATAGATAGATAGATAGATAGATAGATAGATAGATAGATAGATAGATCTGCTTCAGTAGCCAGTTGTGAGAGTTCTTTTGTTTGATTTGCTTTTAAGGACCATCTTCATAGCACACGTACAACTTCATCAGTGCTCCGATCTCTTCCGTTAGATCACACAAGGAGGATCTCAGCACAGTGCACAAACTCCATAGCACACGCAAGGATCCCAGTGTATGTAAACAGGAATCAAACATTCTATAAATATTTATGTGGTAAGTAGGTTTCCTAATTGTTTAATATTTTGCCAGGGCAGCGACCGAGGGGCATAATCTTTACGATTTCCAACTGCCGTGGGATTTTTAACGTGCGCAACTTGCACAGAGGACCTCCTGTTTCGTTTTTTGTATTTTTTGCCCGTATCCGATTAGGTTAGGTTATGAGCGATCTTAAAGTAAATTTAAGCTAATTCTGTTGTTTTTACGAGCGTCTATGGTACAGGAAGGAACGTCTAAGTAGTCTGGCGCTTCTTAGTATTGAAAGAAAAACTCTTGAGAAAATTGATTTTGATCAATTTACAGGAATAAAGGTCAATCTGCCGTAGAAAAACATATCTGCAGTGTAATGTTTTTACTGTTAATAAAAAGTTGATTAAAATGAGCTGGTTATTTTTATTTTTTTCTGTTCATTATCACAATAATTCACACTTTTTTTTTGCCTATTACCTGCGCGGGGTTAGTCTATTTCGCAGGTAGAGGTCGCGGGTTAGTCTATTATGCATTTTCGCAGGTAGGGGTGGCAGCATATGGCCCATGAATGTATTAAGCATAGAAAGAAATGTAAAGAGCGGTACAGGTGGACTTTTGCATGCGTATTTGAAGGTCGATGCTCCTTTGCGATCTGTAGGGCAGTGATGATAAAGATATACGACCTATGTCTCTTTTTGAATACTTTCAACGATTTAACGTGTAGTTCTCGAAATTGTCTTGTTAAGATGATTGTCAATAAATTTTTTTTTATAATTTTTTTTTTTTTGGGGGGGGGGGGGAGAAGAGACAACAAGACTATTCATCATCATCATCATCATCATCAGACATATCAATATCTTAGATCGGCTGGAATGGATCTCAGGCGTCTTCTGCCTTTACTCTTGATATTGTGATGGACTATTTCTTGTCCATCTCTTGATGTTACATTTCCACTAATAGCGCTGTCTTCCTCTTGAACGTTTGCCTTTAACTCCGCCTTCTATTATGGTCTTTAGTAAGGTGCTGTGTCTTTTTACAAGGCCAACATATTTTTTACTGTCTAATGTTAACCTCCGTCATTAATTATCTTTTCATTCCTAGGTTGTCTGTGACCTCTTTATTTGTTTTCCTCTCTATCCATTAGACGCACCACACTCCTCTATATATTCCCATCTCAAATGCCTCAATTCTTTCCTTTAACTGCTTGTTCATTCTCCATGTTTCTAAACTACACAATGATGAAGAATATATGTAGCACTTGATGATTTTCGAGGGTATTACCAGGCTACAACGTCTTGTATATATTGACATGCATCCTAATATTAGCGAGTCTGAATGCACACAGGGAAAAAACGAAGGATTGTAGTGGTATGACAAGATCACTAATGTGCAACTGATGACACGAACCAGGCAAGTGCCAGAAGAACGAGACATGAGAAGAAGACGCTGAAGATGGATAGGATACACACTGAGCAAACTTGCTTATAGCTTTACCAGGCAGTCTTTGGTCTGGAACCCCCAGGGTAAGAGAGGCAGAGGAAGACCAAGGAATACACGGAGAAGAGAACTGATGACAGACAAGAAGAGGATGAAGAAATTTCGGAAAGACCTTGAGCTGATGGCACAGGACAGGAAGACTTGGTATAAAGCAAATACTCCTTAGGGACTTGAAAGCTGATGATGATGATGATGATGATGATGATGATGATGATGATGATGATGATGATGATGATGATGATGAGGACTAGCAATTCCCTAGACCTAAGGGTCTTTTATATTTGGACATGCGCCCTAATATAACCGACTAGGTTGAACGGGACGCGCCTCGCCAAAACGAGACAAAAGTTTAAAAAAAAAGTGATGATGACTAAGTTAGACTAACATTCGAGTACGTTGTTTTTTTTCAGGATTACAAAAAAAAAAAATAACGAGAAAAAATAAAGTGGGGGTGGGGGGTGTAAGAGATTTGTGACGTCGCGTAAGGGGGTGGCAAAAGTCTTTTTGTTGCGTGTAAAATCTGACAACTCCACGGCCTTGACACTGCGATTGGATTTGCCGAACTGAAGAAAAAGTACGGTGCTCCATTTAGCTTGAAAATTTCAACAATTTTCATCTGCCGGTGAATAAAGACACAGGTACCCACGACAGTGCTTGAAATAGTTCTGTAAACCTCCTTTTGATTAGTCTACAAAATGAACATGTATTTTATCTGGCGTGACAGGCGCAATTTTCCTCTCCCCGCGGGCGCTAAAAACCCTCGGTACGCCACTGCCTCGTTGTACATAATCCTGAAGTGAGAGGTGAGTAAAGCGTAATTTGCTTAAATGCAAGTACACACGGCTGTTTGTGCCCTATACCAGAGCGCTCTTTTAGTTTCGGTGACCGGAATTCTGACACCGGATATAAAATTTTCGTGAATACCGTAAAAGACTATTTAAGTTTTTGGCGGGGAAAATCAGCTGATGTGTGTGTAAAACCAGTAAAATATAAATCATTACACACTCGTTCTGGATAAACACAGCGCTAAAATTCTTTTGTGTACTATAACTTTGTTCTCTGCTCTATTTTTGATTGCATTTTTATTTGTTTGAAATTAATTTTGACGGAGTTACAGACTTTTGAAAAACGCGTCATCATTTGAGGAAATTCATAAAATAAGTAATCTTTTTATTAATTTAATATCTAAAAATCGGCCCATTCGTTTGAGTTTATAATTATAAAGACTTCTCGAAGGGAAGCTAAAGATTATTTCCACATACTTTTTTTTTTTGGTTTCATATCTTGAGAATGTGTGATAGTCAGTTTTGTGAGTTTGGCATTACAAGAACAAGCATATTGTCACCAGATTTTATAGCATTTAAATTACTGTAAACGCATTCCTGATACTCACAAATCTTAAATAAGGTTGTAACAAAATAACTTTGTAAAGCACCATCTGTTTTTGCATTTTCATTCATTTATAATGATATTTAGCTACGTATATAAGCGTCAGAAAACATGTAAATCTATAGATAGATTACTTCTACATACTTTGTTCTATCTTTCAAGTCTTGTTAATCTTGTATTTAGAATATGAATTTTTTTTTTTTAATTGTGTGTGAGATAAGGACTGTTCCATTAGTGTTCTTTGGTAGACAATCCTGTGCACACGACGGCTGCCAAAGAATTCTAAGTAACTGTTTGTATATCTTCTTTCATTCACAGATAAAACATTCTACATCCTGGTGTTAGACTTGATAGTCCCAAATATTCCTCTATCTTTATACATACACAAGTAAACTATACTACATAACAACGAAATGGAACATACTGTTTTGCATCATATGAATTGTGCCAGTGCACTGTGCAGAGCCTGTGGCAAGAGAGCATTAACTTCCAAAACAACACGTTCAATTCAGAAAGCGCTGAACTGTTCTAAATTACGTTAATGATCTGTTCTTTGTGTTTGGAATTAACGTATCAGATGATAAAACCCACACAGCATTCGACTATATTTTGTAAGAAGTGTTACTTACGAATACAAAATTCAAAAAGGAGGCATAATGAGAAGTGTCTTGAAACAGCCAAGTTACTATCGGAAAACAGTCAGCACATCTGGAAAGACTAAAACCATAATTTAACTATAAGTGAATGTCAACTGTGCAATTGTGTTGCAAAGACATCTTTTGGTGTTTTAAAAACAAAAAGCTGCTCTATCCCCTGTAATGTTCTTTCTGACCCCTCCATGTCTAGTCAGTCATTTAGCTGTAGTCAGGATAGCTCTGTACAGTAGGAGGTTGATGTGCCTGCCCACATTAGTGATGATATTGTTCAACTGGAGGTTGATGTGCCAGCTCACATTAAAGGCGATACCATTATTCATTTGGAGGTGGATAACACTACTCACCCTAGCATGCCAGTTTTTGTTGCCACATCTACACCTACCAAGTCAGTTATACATACGACAAGTACATCCACCTCGCCTGTCTTCAAAAGCGACATCACAGTACAACAGTTACTTGCTAAGCCACCTTCACAACCACTAACACAAAAGGAAGAACCCCTATTCACATCCATTGTTAGAAAAAAAACTAGAAAAAGCAAAAAGTAATATCATAAAATGCAAAACCAGAGGACAGCCTATTGTACTACAAAAACTAATTAAACATAGAAGAGAAACATCAGTCACCAGAACGCCAACAAACGTAAGCGATCTCAATTGCTTCACACTGTTAGAAAACATATTGCTGCAACATCAACTGATTCATTAGACCTGCAGCAGGCACATGAACTACAACGCTGTTCAGAAACGTCACGTCAGGAAATTTGCAGGAAAGCAGGCATTGACAGTAGAGTTAGAATATCCAAAGAATTAGCAATGAAGGAAACAGTAGGTCTTACGTGGGCACAGGAGAGAAAACAGAGAAGATTGAAAATTGAAAGACGCGCCAGAGGTATTAAAAATATAACTTCACAATTAAAATTTATAATGGAAACTCATTTGTTACAAATTTCTCCATCTGTGAATGTACAGATTCATCCTATAAAAAAAAAAGGAAGTGTGAATGATAATTGAGCGAAATTTTGGGGCTAGAGCAAATTATGGCAGTTGTTGCTTGAGATTGACAGAATTAACAGAGTGTGGAAATCATTTAATAGATGTATTTTTTAAATACACCTATTTATCTATTAAATTGAACATTTCGTTTTACTCATGACCATACTTATTTTTACATGACCATCGTGATGTATGATTGAGATAATTGTTAGCTCTCATGTTTTTGGGGACAATTGGGTGTGTTATTTTAAGGTAATAAATGTGGACTTGCAATTTAATGTTTCAATAATTAATGTTTGACGCATGAAACCAAAACAAAACTTTGATATCCATTTTCTGCAGGTTTTCTACTTTTGATTTCTGTAATTTGTTATGCATGTTGATTGTGACCGATTTAGTGAAAATTGCATTATAAACAAACCATAACAAAATATAAAAAAAAACGTAAATTTTACACTATTTCAGACTATTATATCTTCTGTTCTAATTGTGATAAAATGTTTGTTCTTGTTCTAAAATTTACTCTAACATTTCTAGTCTAGCGTTACGCAAAATTAAAGCCGGTATTTATAATAATAAAGTAGCCTAAAAACATTAATTAAATTAAGCCCTATCAAAAGTAAAATCCGCCACCTTTTTTTCCAGTTAGGAAGTTACCACGTGACCTCTGACACGATAGCTATAAATAGCGCGGTCGGGGGAACAAGGGGAAATAACTAAAAGATCGCTGGCAAACAGCCGTGTACACTGTTTAACTGAGCATAAAGTATTTCTTTTCGTTAATAACATTCTTCAGCTTTTCTTTTCATGGTTATATTTTTTTATGTACACGTGGAACTGGGAATAGACCCCTGAACACTTTCTCCAAAAAGTTCCCAGCATACAATGACCTGAAACCCTACCAGACGGTGCAGAGCAGAGGCTGAAGGTATCGGGCTGCCGCATGAGCCTGGAAAAGACTGTGGACTTCGTCCTGGAAACACGTCTGCACATTTAGTGTGACTAACAAATTAATGCAGAGGATGATGTGTCGTGCTAATTTAGAGGTCAGAATCCCCGTCTGCTGTCTAGTCATTCCCCCGCCGAGGAAACCAGTAACGGACCGTGCAAATCGGCACCAGGACCAGACCGTACGATCATTTTTATATTTGAACATGCGTCTATTATAACCAACGGACCTTGTGTCTAAGGTGAACGGTGTGCGGCTCTCAATGACGAGACAAAAATCCTTGATTTAAAAAAAAAAATACATTTCACCATTAAGCGTAACTGCTAAAAACGCAACGTATTTTTAAAAAAATCTAAAAATAAGTTTTCATTTAGCACAATTCTACGCACTTCACCTATCAGTTGGTAAGACAGTCATAAAAGCGGACAAAACCGGATTACCTACACAATTTGCTTGTAACGAAATTTTCACGGTTCGGTGCACATACTTTTTTAAAATCAAAACACACTCGTTGCCTTCAAAGTCAATGCGCACGAACCAACAAAGCAGGTCTGCAGGTCGGACACAATTTATGTCACGGATGCTTTGATTGTTGTCCTGTTCAGTTTTTGGGTGCGTTACGTGTACTTTATTTGTACTTTGGTATGCATGAATGTGCATAATTGACACGGGATTTGCCTCCCCTTTGCTCTGTAGTATTGGTCCACTAGTGGCCAAAACTCAAGAGTATCTAAAGTGGGTCTTCAAAGGTGTCTACCTTCGCACAAGATTACTCTTGCCAGAGTTGTAGATAGAAGGATACTGATGCTTATATCACAAGATAATTCAGAAGTCAAGAACAATGCTGCATAGGGCAGAGCACTATTAACTTATATCTGATCCGGCACCTTTTGTGAAGTTTTAAGCAGTGGTGTGGCTTGTTCGAGCCCTCAGCTGGTTTAATCAAGCGAAATTCCTGTTATAAGTATTTTTGGCTCTATGGCTGTAACTATAGGTATATATATTAACGATTTTAGATCATACATGCGCTCTCTTATCTATAAGAACTGAATCAACTATGAATCTGTAAAATAACATATAACAAATTTAATAATCAATTAGTCTTTAACAAATTTAAATAAATATGGATGAAAGTGACTTTAGAGGTTTTTTAAAAATGTCTTCGCTGAGATTTAATTGGGGACTGGTGATTATTGTCCGTTGCTTGCGCCTGTTGACAAAAAATTTAACTGGCTGAGGACTACAATGGGTCGGTGTCAGGTCTTTTGTGATGAGGACTCATCTCTAGAGGAGTTTAGATGAACTTCACTCCTAATGTCAAGGTGGGTGTCTTCACAACGTGTCAACTGTAGGTAGTTGGTGTCGACTCCAGCTTTTGAATCACAAGATATTGGCGAAGACTCTTACTTCAGACTGGTCTCTTATAAGTGTAACTTCGTACCTCGAACTTTAGGAAAAATAAAAGAACAAAGCCCTCTGCTAAGTACATTTGTGGGCTGCAGATTAACAGGCGCGTTGTCTCGCTATCCACCCACCAATGTTAGCCTCTGTGGATAATTATTCTCCCAGAGTATACATAGGATAACTCAGGGAATATGATTAGAGATCATCGTTATTCTTCTGGTTACTTAAATGGGGGAAATGTGTATGGACAGCGCGAGTGCAATGATTTGCCTGAACTAACATTATAAAAGTAAACATATATCACAAAATGATATTATAACCCTAGGCACACGTGTGGTAATCATCTCACTGCACCATTCGGAGTCTATGGTCACTTCTGCTTTCGCTTTCCTGAGCGAACTAGCATAAAGCAAACACCGGTGCTTGCTGTAGTGGTTTATGAACATACTATTTTAATATGGTGAGGTTGCCAGCCTACTATGACTGGTATAACAACTGTGCAAGTACAGACATGTCAAATTCACATTTAAACAAAAATATATGTTCACATTCGCCCCCAAAATTGGATATACAATCTCCTGGCACAGTAGAATGGACACAGAAACTTTGATTTGATGCTTCGAACACTCGGTCTGGGGGGTAGTTGCAGATTCCCTCTTATGACTTGTGCTTTTGATTCCTTAAGTTTCCAGTCTTGGTATTAAAATTGCGGGTTCTCTTTTAAGTTATAAAGACGCCCAAATAATTCGATCAGTTACTTTTAATTTTGGAATTATTTGTCCGATCCTTCTCTCTGGCTACTGGGAGTCGTTACTTGACGTTTGTTGAAAATGCAGTTTGATTTGTGTCTCCGACTTCGCTAGATTATATTTCCATTTCTCAGTCCAAGTCCCAGATTGGTATTTCCGACCAGCTTTCCAACGAGAGCTAAAGTTTATTTAAGGCTCTCGATTTAGACTGATCCTGTCTCTTTAGAACTATGTGGGTCGGGGTGTTAAATCATTACTATCCCCCGCGTGTTTTGAAATATCAATTTTAAAATTTAAACTCCTGACCTCTTTCAAATATGGCAGTAATACTTCCGATTGCATTTGTGCAAACTCACAAACACACAGGTGAACTTATTTCCTTGCTAATGACTTTCCCACCATAATCTCCCCAGACGGGTTATTTGTATTATTGATACAGAGATGGGCCATCGGAAGCTATTACATATTGTCACATGATGATGATGATGTCAGTGTAATACAGATATCGAGCATTGTTGTAATGATGATGATGATTATGAAGCTGATGATGATAATGGTCAATGTGTGTGTGTGGGGGGGGGGGGGGAATGGTAAAGTAAGAGAGGTTGTTTGCGTGAACGAAACATTGTGGAGGCCTGTGTGCATGTTAAGTGCGAATTAAAACCTGTCAGTCAGGTTTGTACGTGAGTTTACGGATTGTGTGTCAAAACACGGCAGAATAGTTCAAGGTATGTGTCATACAGATAGGTTGTGAGTTAAGTTTGTCCCGTATGAGTAGAGTGGATGGTGATAGATAAGTGAGAAAAAGGTGTGAAAAATAGATTTCACGGTGATAAGGAACAAAATATGTCTTTGGAATGAGTAAGTTTCTCTATTCCAGCCTATCTATACGACTATAATTTAATACAAGACAACCTTGCCCTCCTCATACATATAAATATATGTTTAACTACACACACACACAGCTATGTGACAACAAGACACACAAACGTGAAAAACTACTGTTAATTGGGTATGGGTATGACTAACACACAAAGTTAAGTTTCTTTGTTGTTTATTATTATTTAAACTTGACAACATCAAACATCTAAAGAAAGATCAAATAAAATCAGATTTACATACATATGAAATAGCAGAATAAATGTGCCGTCCCCCTCTGGAGAAAAAAACCCAAAAAGTTAATAACCCAATGGTCAAAGGTTAGCACTATATTACAGAGTAGACAGTAAAGTAAACAGGTTCCTACTATATGCTACCCAATAAAGTTAACAAGTTTAAGCAAAATCCAATGTTGGTAATGTCCCTGTAACCAAGAAAAATATTTACTCTCTCTTTCATACAGCGGCCACTCAATCACTCTTACCTACTCTTGGTGATATCCCTTGGAAATACAATTATCCTGAATATAAAAAAGTCAGGTTTAATTCCCAAATTGGCCCCAGTCTATCCTCTACAAATAAAGACTAGTGAGGTGAACGCCGAATCTGGTGTGGGTTTTTCCTGGATGGACAAAATGTCACCGCCAATAGTTGATGTAGAAAACGGGATCTTGGGGTTCACAGTTGTGGCGAGAGGTTTTATTTGGCTCTTGGATCAGTATAGTACTGCCAATTACAGAAATAGAATTTCTGCAGAAAATGGTGAAGTCCCAGTGTCTGAGAGGACTACTGGTATCACAAATTAGTTACGGCTGTGAATGATCTGATCTCGAAACAATAGTAGAGAGGAGACCGGTATAAAGTGCCACCTCCGCTGTGTAACTAACTGTGATATTAAAAAAAACAAGGAAACAGATTTTGCTTAACAATGATAAAATTGACAAGTCTTCAAATACAATTTCCTTATTATTTATTTAGTATATACACTATCTACTCTTGTGCTGAAGGGTGAATGTTGAAAAATGGAATGTAATGGATTTGTAAGTTTACATGTGATTTACAAATATTTATATTTATATAGATATGTAAATGAATATTACAACAAGTTTTCCAATTATAGGAACAAAAATTATATCAGCTGTGCTGTTATTCAATTATAGTACATGTATCAGTTGTGCTGTTAATTAAGGATATAACACTTATCAGCTATGCTGTTATTTTTGTCTCTTGCTATGCTACTTCACGTTTTCTTCATTGACTTAGATTTTGCTCACAATGCCGACAGAAATGGTACTAATGTGTACTCATCTCTTAGAAGTGCTGTCCTTCTTGGTTTGGTTGACACAAAACACCAGCTGTTGATCGTTTCGTTAGCCCACCCAAGACTGAGGGGGACTAAAGATGTAGAGTCTTGACAACCTCTATGCTCCTGCGGAGTTCCAGGCAGCTGGATTGACGACCCACGATCTCAGTTTTTATGACACGTATAAAACCCGTAACAAGGAAAAATAGGGGCTAATTTCTGTCCTCAAGCCCACCTATTTCTATTGTATATGATATGAGCGTGTCTCAGTGTCTGCATGTAGGATGAATGACAACATGGCTCAGTATGATTTAGCAATAGCGAGACAAGACAGGTGTCTACTTGCAAAACATTCTTTCTGATAAACTAATACATGGATATCATTCAATAATATAAATTCAATGCATGAATACATTCAATAATATAAATTCAATTCATAAATACATTCCATACATGAATACATCCCTAAATATAAGTTCAATACAAGAATACAGCCAATATGTAAGGGACGGACCTAGGTGTGATACAACATGGATCCTTCCCCTATAATATAAATAACAATGCATGAATACTTCAATCTGACAATACATGAGTGCTTCAATACATGAATATCCTAACAATAACAATATGTTCTTATATGATAGGAGTATGTGAGACAAGGACTGTTTGGTGATATATCACCAGGCCCTCTCTGAGTTATAAGATAATAGATTGGAGTTAGTTCTTATGACAGGAGATTGAGTCCTAACAAGGACTGTTTTGGTTATATATCAGTTGGTTTTATCTGAGATAATAGACTGAAGTTATAGGAGACAATAGATTGAGTCCTAACAAGGACTGTTTTGGTTATATGGCAGTTGGTCTTATCTGAGATAATAGACTGAAGTTATAGGAGACAATAGATTGAGTCCTAACAAGGACTGTTTTGGTTATATTGCAGTTGGTCTGAGATAACAGATTGAAGTATAGGAGACAATAGGTTGAGTCCTAACAAGGACTGTTTTGGTTATATGGCAGTTGGTCTTATCGGAGATAATAGACTGAAGTCATGTGAGACAATAGATTGAGTTATAGGAGACAATAGATTGAGGTATGAGTCCTATTAGTCTTTGTCTATTCAATCATAATAGGAAATACAATCATTATACTTAATTTCCCCAAGATACAATCAGTAAGTAACCTGATAGGTAGTATAAATGACACACAACAAATACCAACATTATAGACCTGCTGAAAGCCTATTTTCCTAAAGGTTATCGTAAATATATTTACCCTCTAAGATTCAAACCGGCCAGATTTTGACTCGACTTAGCAAAGCAGACTGCAGGTCATTGCACTCCAGGTAAGCTATAAATCAAGGTGACAACTTCTCCTCTTCAGTCGGTCGGTATCTCTGGCGTCGCGTCGGTGATGTGTGATTATGCATAAAATCCGCCCGATTATATAGGTAGGTGAATGCTTAAGGAAAACGTTTGGTTGGTTCCTGGCGGAGCAAAATGATTGGTTTCCTCCGGTTTAGTCTCAAGCGCTGTACAGCCTAATTTTATTCAGTTTTCATCCGCCATCTTGCGTGAACAAGATGGCCGTTAATTTATTCTGTCTCAGAGACTGGTGAACGTTGCTCGTTGATTGGTTGAAGCAAATCTGTATCTCGACATAGTGATTAACAAAGTAGTGGGTTACACTCGTTTCACGACATAGCCCCCTCCTTTCCTAGCTGTGACTTGTCATAGCTGACGTGTAAACCCCTGCTGTGGTTAATCCTTTTGCGTCTGTCCTTCCAGAGTACTAGGGTGTCGACTTAAAAAATCAGCTCCTACATTGTCTCTTCCCGGAATGTAATTCACGGTAAAGGAATAAGGCGCAAGAAGCAGACTCCACCTTAACAATCTCGAATTTAACTTTTTAGATGCAGCCAAGAAAGTTAAAGGTTGGTGATCGCTTTGGACAATGAAGTGTGTCCCATACAGGTAAGGTGAACATTTTTCGATGGACCAAATTAGAGCCAAACATTCTTTCTCTATGGTCGAGTAGTTCAACTCAGCTGCATTCAGCTTCCTACTGGCGTAGGCGACTGGTAAAAGTTCCTCCGGCAGGGCTTTTGATTTCTGCAAGAGAGTTGCACCAATACCTATACTGCTAGCGTCCGTCCTTAATACAAATTCCTGTGTGATATCGGGTAGCGTAAGGATAGGTTTGCTGGTGAGTTTTGCTTTTAGCTCTGTGTAAGCTTTTTCACAATCAGCATTCCATTGGATTTTGTCAGGCTGTCCTTTCTTCGTTAAGTTAGTTAACGGTGCACACAGAGAGTTAAAGTGGGGTATGTACTTCTGATAGAACCCACATAATGACACGAATGATCTCACATCTTTCTTCGTTTGAGGTCTGGGTGCCTTCTTTAACTTCTCTATATTCTTTGGGTCAGGAGACATATGACCTGTAGAAATAGTGTGACCTAAGAATTCCAACTCCTTACAACCGATATAGCACTTGGTTGGACGTGCAGTCAATCCAGTGGCTCTCAGTCTGTCAAACAACATGGAGAGCGCTACTATATGCTCTTCAAATGTGTTTGTAGCAACAAGAATGTCATCCATAAAGTTAGTGATATGGGGATTTTGTAGAGGTTCCAACAATTTCCTCATCATTCTTGAAAAGATACTGGGAGCATTTTTCAGCCCAAAGGGTAGTACATTAAACTCGTAGTGTCCGTCTGATGTACTAAATGCCAGCATTTTCCTAACTTCTGGTTTCACTGGTATTTGGTAGTATTCCTTGCTTAGATCTACCTTCGATAAATACCTAGCCTTACTCAGTGTAGAGAACAGCTGGTTGGTGTCAGGTAATGGGTCCACCTGAGATTCTGTGATCGCATTTAGCTTCTTGTAGTAAATACATAACCTGTGTTCACCATTAGGCTTCCTTAATAGCACCACACTTGAGCTATAGGGAGATTCAGACTCTGAAATAATTCTCTTTTAAGAGATAGTCAATCTCATCCTTGAGTGTTTGTGCTTGCTATTGTTCAGTCCATGTCCGCAGCAATGCTTCCAGTGGACTGTGTATGGGGACGGCAATACTACAACGTTGCCGGACCCACACCTATTTCTATTGTAAGGGGCAGTATACCGAAGTGGGGCCTGTCTCCCTCAACTGTTTGGTACAGCCCTGGTTCCTACCTCCTTTGGTTCGGGTTTGTTTCTGTAGCTTTTTTAATACTGGTTGCTGACTAACCAAATTTTCCAAATGATCCAGGCCATGGTGTTCCGACAAATATCTAGTCGGGGTGGGATGTCTCTCGTCCCTTCTCTGTACAATACGGAGAGTTGCCATGGTTACTGGTGTAACAGTAGATTTGTTGTGATTTCGTTTTCACGTTATCACTGCTTCTACCTGTTGTTTTCTCTTGTGTATCTTCTTTGTGGGCCTACGTCCGCAACAATGCTTCCCTAGGTCCTGTAACTGGTCTACGCTTCTGAATGAGATTACCTGGTTACATTCTGAACAGGATTTCATATACCGACTTATGTCTTCAATTATTCCTGGCCAGTAATATCGCAATGCTATATTTTGACCAGTGGCCCCTTTTCCTCTGTGACCACTGCCTGATGTAGCATGCTCTTGCTCCATAATTTCCTCCCTATAGAATTTTGGCACTACCAGCTGTCCATGCCTTTTAGGTCCTTTTCCAGCGTGTCTGTAGAGTAGGCCATTTTCCATATAGTAGTCTCCTTTCTCTGGAGGGTTATGGGCCTTTGGCAATTTGCCAAAACAAGGCTTCAATGTGCTATCTGCTGTTTGAGCCTTTTTCATCTTTGTACGATGAATGTTTATTGGATCTCCCTCCTCCTTTTTGGTGCTCGACCTGGTATGGTTTGCTGCTATGACAACAGGTTTTACTGGGTCACCCAAAAAGACATATTTACATCCTATTACCAGCGGGTATATAGGATCATCACTTACTGCTGCTCTTATCACTCCTTCCACATAGCGAGTTCTCACGTTGATCCTTGCTATGGGAAGTGTCATGGTGCCAGTTCCCTGCATTTCCCCTTGTATGTCCACTGTTTCTGTGGTAAGTTGGTCAGTGTGCACTAGGGTTGCACTCACGACTGAGTCGAATTCCAAACCTGAATCATATAAGCACTGAATTTTAGTGCCATTACATGTCACTTCCTCACAGACAGAGGGATGATGGAGGTCATTCTGACTACCTGCCAGTTCCTTCCTTCCCTTGTTCGCTGTTGTGAGACACGCAGCGTAATAAGGAGGGTTGTTCCTTCTGCAGTCTGCAGTATTGTGGTTACTCATTAGACAAGTTTTACACCACTTTCCTTCCTTCCGGTAAGGTGTCTTATCCGATCTTAGGGGGTTTTTGTCCTTTTGGTCAAATCTTTGTTTGTTTCTTGTGGTATAGTCAATTTGTTCATATTTGGTATAGTTTTGTGGTGATTTGAAATTTTCACCCTGCTTCTTCTTATTTCCTAATAATTCTGACTGAGCTGCTTGATATCTCTCAGCAACAGTTACAATATCTTCCAATCTCTCTGCTCCTTGTTCCATGATAAACTTCCTCATTTCTTGAGGCATGGGCTCTTTCACTTGCTCCATCATTATCATTTCTTTCAGATCCTGACACTTTCCTAAACTACTCCATTTTTCCAAATAGGTTTCCAATCTAGCAGAGAATTGGTGATAGTTTTCTCCTGGAAGAAGTTTAGCTGTTCGGAATTTCTTTCTATATGATTCTGAGTTTTTTTCATATCTCACAAGCAGTGCCTGCTTCAGGATTTCATAATCTTCCTGGTCATCTCTTGAGAGCTTCAAATACACATCGTAGGCCACACCTCTCAATCCCTGAGATAGTTTAAGACTCCATTTTTCTTTCACTAAGCCATAGGTAGTGGCTAGTCTTTCGTATCTATCCAGGTACGACTCAATGGCGTCTTCTTTCTCAACAAATGGGTCCAGATGAAAATTCATGGCCCCACTTGAGGTGCTCTGGCTGGAGCTACTCTCAGAGTGAGGTGAGCTACCACCATTATTGCCAGTATTTGCCTGAATTTCAAGCTCTTTTAATCTCAACTGATGGTCTCTCTCTGCTTGTAATTTCCTTTCCTCATTTTCAGCCTCCCATTTCTTGGCTTCAATTTCTAATCTTTTGGTTTCTCTCTCAGCTTCCAGTCTTTTGTCTTCTCTCTCAGCATCCAGTCTTTTGGCTTCTCTATCAGCCTCTAATTTCCTTGCTTCAGTCTTTAATTGCAACTTTCTTTCTTCCCTATCCATATGTTTGTCCACTTCTGTTGTGACATACTGAGTGAGAGCATCACCTGTCATATTTAATTCCTTACCCATCTGCATGATCGCAGTTCTGAACTTCACTAGATCAGCCATGGCGTTACTTAGATAGGGTATGTATATCCACTATAACCAAGTTATTGTAATTAAACTTAATTACTTTAAATGAACAAAAAATTTCCGTGCAACTTTGTGAGCATCAACTTAAAAAATCCTAAAAAAGATTTTCTTTTCAAAATTATATTTCTTATGTTATCTATGGGTGGCACAAGATAGAGTGTAGATAGATGAATAGACTAAGTATGGCTCAAGATATACAGAAATATCCCAGGAACGAGCCCCCAGTGTGGCGAGAGGATTTATTTGGCTCTTGGATCAGTATAGTACTGCCAATTACAGAAATAGAATTTCTGCAGAAAATGGTGAAGTCCAAGTGTCTGAGAGGACTACTGGTATCACAAATTAGTTACGGCTGTGAATGATCTGATCTCGAAACAATAGTAGAGAGGAGACCGATATAAAGTGCCACCTCCGCTGTGTAACTAACTGTGATATTAAAAAAAAACAAGGAAACAGATTTTGCTTAACAATGATAAAATTGACAAGTCTTCAAATACAATTTCCTTATTATTTATTTAGTATATACACTATCTACTCTTGTGCTGAAGGGTGAATGTTGAAAAATGGAATGTAATGGATTTGTAAGTTTACATGTGATTTACAAATATTTATATTTATATAGATATGTAAATGAATATTACAACAAGTTTTCCAATTATAGGAACAAAAATTATATCAGCTGTGCTGTTATTCAATTATAGTACATGTATCAGTTGTGCTGTTAATTAAGGATATAACACTTATCAGCTATGCTGTTATTTTTGTCTCTTGCTATGCTACTTCACGTTTTCTTCATTGACTTAGATTTTGCTCACAATGCCGACAGAAATGGTACTAATGTGTACTCATCTCTTAGAAGTGCTGTCCTTCTTGGTTTGGTTGACACAAAACACCAGCTGTTGATCGTTTCGTTAGCCCACCCAAGACTGAGGGGGACTAAAGATGTAGAGTCTTGACAACCTCTATGCTCCTGCGGAGTTCCAGGCAGCTGGATTGACGACCCACGATCTCAGTTTTTATGACACGTATAAAACCTGTAACAAGGAAAAATAGGGGCTAATTTCTGTCCTCAAGCCCACCTATTTCTATTGTATATGATATGAGCGTGTCTCAGTGTCTGCATGTAGGATGAATGACAACATGGCTCAGTATGATTTAGCAATAGCGAGAAAAGACAGGTGTCTACTTGCAAAACATTCTTTCTGATAAACTAATACATGGATATCATTCAATAATATAAATTCAATGCATGAATACATTCAATAATATAAATTCAATACATGAATACATTCAATACATGAATACATCCCATAATATAAGTTCAATACATGAATACATCCAATATGTACACCTAGGTGTGATACAACAATGTCCTTCCCCCTATAATATACCAGGCCCTCTCTGACAAGTGCTATAATATATCCTAACAATAACGTTATGTTCTTATGATAGGAGTATGTGAGACGAGGACTGTTTGGTGATATATCAGGTGGGAGTTATAGGAGACAATAGATTGGAGTTAGATGAGACAAGAGATTGAGTCCTAACAAGGACTGTTTTGGTTATATCTCAGTTGGTTTTATCTGAGATAATAGACTGAAGTTATAGGAGACAATAGATTGAGTCCTAACAAGGACTGTTTTGGTTATATGGCAGTTGGTCTTATCGGAGATAATAGACTGAAGTTATAGGAGACAATAGATTGAGTCCTAACAAGGACTGTTTTGGTTATATTGCAGTTGGTCTGAGATAACAGATTGAAGTATAGGAGACAATAGGTTGAGTCCTAACAAGGACTGTTTTGGTTATATGGCAGTTGGTCTTATCGGAGATAATAGACTGAAGTCATGTGAGACAATAGATTGAGTTATAGGAGACAATAGATTGAGGTATGAGTCCTATTAGTCTTTGTCTATTCAATCATAATAGGAAATACAATCATTATACTTAATTTCCCAAGATACAATCAGTAACCTGATAGGTAGTATAAATGACACACAACAAATACCAACATTATAGACCTGCTGAAAGCCTATTTTCCTAAAGGTTATCGTAAATATATTTACCCTCTAAGATTCAAACCAGCCAGATTTTGACTCGACTTAGCAAAGCAGACTGCAGGTCATTGCACTCCAGGTAAGCTATAAATCAAGGTGACAACTTCTCCTCTTCAGTCGGTCGGTATCTCTGGCGTCGCGTCGGTGATGTGTGATTATGCATAAAATCCGCCCGATTATATAGGTAGGTGAATGCTTAAGGAAAGCGTTTGGTTGGTTCCTGGTGGAGCAAAATGATTGGTTTCCTCCGGTTTAGTCTCAAGCGCTGTACAGCCTAATTTTATTCAGTTTTCATCCGCCATCTTGCGTGAACAAGATGGCCGTTAATTTATTCTGTCTCAGAGACTGGTGAACGTTGCTCGTTGATTGGTTGAAGCAAATCTGTAGCTCGACATAGTGATTAACAAAGTAGTGGGTTACACTCGTTTCACGACAACAGTTAAAAGAGGAAAATACTTCCAGTATTGGGAAACCTTTGGTTGCTAAAAATGTTACATATGATGATGATAGTCCTATCGGCTGGATCTATGGTAGAGTGCCGATTCTGAAACAGCGTAAATTCTGGATGCTACGCTTGAATACGACTGTCAGAAGTCGGGAATGAATGTTATTTTTTTCACCACCCCAGTGGGCTGATAAAATTGAAAAAATATTGCTGGGTTTGGAAAGTCCAGTTAAATTTTACCCGTTAAAATGTTTCTCATGTATCGTTGGCAAATATTTCCTCGCCAATGAAATTGGTGACACACAAGCCAAGAAAAGACAACATTAACCAATCAGTAAAAAAAAGAAAAGACCAAAAGACAGCTGGACGCCCTTGGTCAGGTCTGCTAGGAATATATAAGAAGCATTTATGGAAAAATGCTACTATTCTATATAGCTACATATATGCACACAGACGGGGACAAGACGATCTCTTATCCACTCCGTCAGTCCTGATTAAATTTAAAAGACACACTGTGTCTTTAGCCTACTCTATTGCCCGTCGCTAGCGCTGAGTTTTCAGGACGGATGGAGGGATGCAACTCTCCCCGCCCCTTGCCCGCGCTTAACGATCAGCGTACAATCTCAATTATTATTTAATGATCTATATGCGCACTTACACACAGTATCGCCTGTCTTTAATAGCTATTAAATTGGTCGGCGTCTAATAGTTTAGTCGTATGATATTAAAGAATAGGCACTTATAATAAATACGCACAATGAAATAAAACGTGAATTCTTTTCTGTCACTATCAGTCGCGCCTAGCATTTAAACCAGTCAGCTAACCGTCTGTTCTTGTGTGAGAAAGCGTGTTGTGAAAATTAACAATATAACTGAACATCTGGTATCAAATAGCTATGCGTTATTTTATTTCACTAGTTTTAACGCTAGAAAATCTAAGTGAATTATAATGGTAAAAGCTTAACACTTTTAAACACGTAAGCACTAATTTCTATTACCAGAAAATCAGAATAAAAATCCCCACGAATGCTATTAACACATTTTCCACAATGATTCTAGAACTACGTGCTTAGACTATCCAAAAATTATGAGTGACAACTGATATCAGGTTTAAGAAAACACAGTTTATATATCTTTATGTTTCACTGGTCTATAGAGGATGTTACTTTTCGCACTATTGTGTGAGTAACGGAGAATCAGAACAGACTTTCCCATATAGACGTTTACGGTCGGCCTTTTTCGGGCATTCGACCGCCATCAAAATACTTATATCCGTAACGGGGTTCTCTAATTTCTCTGTACAAATTCCCACTTCTGAGATCAAAGAGCCCAGGGGGTTTCTGACTTCCCCTGAGTATGAACTTCAAAAGATTCTATGTTATTCACGTGCGGTCTGTCATGTATCGTATGATTGACATAAGCTCGTGTGAGAAGACTTAGGTAAACAAACTTGATTCGCTACCTGTTATGACTGGCAGGTCACGAAAGTTTGTAAACATTGCGTTAGCTCGTGTTCACAGAAAAAGAGGTGGGACGAAAAGTACGCTTGTGTAAATAAACGCAGGTAGAAAAAATGCATGGTTTTGCTAGCAAATCATAGAACGCCACGAGATTACAAAAGACTGTCAGATTACTGTAGGCTTTCTTTCCATTATACGTCACAGTGCGAAGTGGTTAGTTTTTGACTGAAAGGTGAACTGAGAAAGTTGTGTGTAGAGCGAGAAGATGGCTAGATGTTATGGCTGAATCTTGTTGTTCGATTCTGAAGGAAGAATCACTAATTATTACCTTGGATATTTGTATTTTATATATTGTTTATGTGTCATGACATTTTCGTAATACAGTGTTCAATTTGGGACTAAATTTCGGTGTTGATTGGTTACTCAGGAATGGATGTGACAATTATGGTGTAAAAAGATAGTAAGCGTCGTTGAGGATTAATTAATGTGACAGCATGCATCATCTAGCATGTGTCATATATTATCACCTGTGTTTGCGTACACCTTGTGTCAACAATGACCGTCTCTATCAAAGCTGCCTAGACGACTTAAGTGATAAAAGTATTAGCCGCTGACCTGTCTAATTACCCTTGTAATACTACGATTCACATGGTGAAATGTAGACAAGTCTGGGAGTGACTAGGCAAGAATGTAGGTGCAAAAAATATGCCAAATAATAGAACGATGAGTGTGACAAATAAAAGAAATAAATCGAGAACGAAGAATGAAGAAGGACGTACACAATTTCGTCACAATAATGTTAGTGGCTTTAAAAAATGTATTTTTCTTTACGTGATCTACCTTTTGAATGTTTCATTTGCTTCTCAGATTTACTGTTTTCAAGCCGTCTTGTCTTTTGAGTATTCCATTACTTGTGGTATTTACCATTTTCTAGCCGACTTGTCGTTTCAGTATATCAGTGCTTCTGATGTTTACTGTTTTCTAGCTGTCATTTTTTTTAAAAAGTATTCCGCCACTTAAAATGTATATAGTTTTCTAGCCATCTGTCTTTGGAGTATTTCGGTACTTTTTATACTTGTTGTCTTTTTTAAATTAAAAAAAAAAGTATTCTGCTACTTAAAAAGTAGCCATCGTCTAGCCATCTGTCTTTGTTGTTGTTGTTTAACTAGGGCTGTTGAGATTTTTACTCTTTTGCAGCCAATACAAAGTCTGAGTTCTTAGTATTGTCTACACTGTAGATCTAGGCTTTTCCTTTTGCTTTTCTGCCATTCTGAAACGAGTTGAGTTGAAGTCGTGAGGTCCACGTTCTCCAGCTTGGCTTGCATTTAAAGGATCATCACACCTGGTCGTAAAGCTAGAAGGAAGAAGCTTGTGGAATACTGTATCTTCCCCGCCATCAAACGGAGTTCTCCAAATATGCAGAGCTAGAATACTGTGCTCTGGTTCAGGGCTCTTCCAAGGAATTGTCACGTCCTGCACAGAGCCACTTCTCAGCTCCCCCTACCTATCGTAGGGTCCATAGTGAGATCCTCCAGCATGCAGTCAACCAGGTAAAAGCCAGTGTTTTGTCTGAGGCTCAAGTGACTCCTTAAAGCTTAGTGTGCAATGCTGGGTTCTCAACATGTTTCAACACAGGGGGAATCCCTGGAAGTATGTGGATGATGTCAAGAATCAATGAAAGTGTAATAAGCCTCACAGACAGAGGTTCACATACAAATCTACACATTAAAGCATTGTGCAAAGCTGGTGGTCGTATAAGGATGACTCCAGATATGTCTCCGTGCATGACCATCTGTTATTGGAGTATTTCAGTACTAGTTATACTAGCCTTTTTTTTTTTTTTTTTTTCATCAGATTTCCCATCTCCAATTTATTTTGCCTGTTCTTCTCCTACTATTTTTCAGTTGTTAGTTTAATCCCAATCTGTGTTAAGTATTAACCCAGTGTCACAGATGGAAATAGTGCAGCAGTGATCATCCACTTTTGCCCCTCCCCAACTAGTTTATTTTTTGCTACAGGAAAGAAGAATTCACTAGTGCAATTAACACGTGAGCCGTTTGGAAATTAAGCGCGGTGGAACACAGAGAGAGCGTGGAGCATGGCGTAATAGATTCTTTGATCAGGGGCGATGTTAAGTCTGAGACGGACCTTGGATTGTAAAAACTTTCAGGGGAAGTAACTGCGTAGCTGATATTCGGCAAGGCGGAGATGATGAAAGTCAAGCCAGAGAGAGGTTGTATATCACGCGTTAAAAACGATAGGATAAGCTAGACACGTGTGTTTTAAATCTAATTTATAACGGAGTGGTGAAGAGAATTTAACACGTGTTAGATATGATATTGATAATTTGGTTAAATGTTTGTATTTTCTTTCCTAAAATCTAATCTGATCAACCTGAGTACTAGCGGCTTTTTTATGGCCATATGAACTTATGATCATACGAACTTATAATATTATAAGCATCCAGGGATATTTAATATTGATGAGCTTCTTGCTGTGACCTGTGTGGTCCAACTTTCCTCATTTTCATGAGAGAAACCAGAATAGAACCATTAAATTATAATATTAACTGGACCAGAACTATTACCAGATTTACTTATATCAATCTCATCAGCCAGCTGTGGCGAAATATATTGTCACCAACATTTGTGTAACTTAACCTAGCGTCTCAGCCACCTGAGGCTAAACAACATAGGAACTATATATGTTCTATTCATCCTACGTCGGCGATCACCACGCATGAACCTTACTCCAACCAACTGAAGGCATAGATAACTTATTGTATCCAGGACAAATTAAATCACCGACTCTAGCGACTCTCGTGAAATTTGCAGTCAGCAACTACGGCGAGTCTGGGGCTGGATTTGGCAAAACATAAATTTTACACTAAATAGAGATGTTACTTATTAGTGTATTTCCTTGGAATGCCTGCGACAACTACTGGGGTAAGCAAAAGTCTGAAAGTGGTTACTGAATGGGTGTGAATTGAATCAACGGAGAAAGGAACTTATGTCTTTTGTTAACATCATATACTTGTGTGGTTTCTTCTTTCTTTTGTTATCTCACTAATCTGAGTAGTCACGGGATAGATTACATTAGGGACCTCTTCTTTTCCCATACTGACTATTTCATAACTTATTGTTAACTTTTGATCTTTTGGGTTAATTAACCTCTGTTGGGATCGTCTTTTCTTTCCCTTTACCAGAGGGGGAGACGAACCTATTTGATTAATTTCTTCTTTTGCAATTTTGTCTGTAAACCATGATCTAGTAATGTATATGCTTATTGTTGTGATTTTCTATTGTTAATAAACTTTATTAAACCTTCAGTTATCGTGTCGGACAAACCCGTATCCGTTATATGTTATTCATAGTTTGTTTTTACGTTCGTAGGTATTTGTCACAGAATTGTGTGCATGTGAGTGCAGTGTAACTTGTATTTTCGTACAAGGAGAGAAAGTGCGTCTGATTTAAATTTAGTCGTCCAGATAGACTGGATTAGATAAATTATTCTATCCAGAGACTGTCCTTTCTCTTACACGATCACCTCGTGATAAAACTATTTCTTACCCTTTACTTTCACATTGTCATCACTATCACCTCTGCTCAGACAGGGCTATAAACATCTATTACCTATCTGATAAAATCTACGACACCCAGTAATTAAAAACGGCAAAGTTGGAAGGAATCAGAAATGGGCATAGTGAAAACATATGCAGGACAGAAGAAAGAATAGACAGCCTCAAAAATCTGGCAGTGTCAAACTGGAGAGAGACTTTGAAGGATAAGAGGCATGGGAACAGACCGTGTTTGTGGCAAAGAATCTTAAGACCCGCGAAAGATGAAGAAGAAAAGAAAGAATAAGAGGAAGATCTTTTAATAAAGAGGACTGTGAACATTGGATAATTAAAATATAAACTAAATCACGTTGAAAACGTATTTTAATAATTACATGGAATACCACTGGTGCAAACTAAAATTGGATAATTAAAATATAAAATAAATCACGTTGAAAACTTATTTCAATAATTACATGGAATACCACTGGTGCAAACTAAAATTGGACAATTAAAATATAAAATAAATCACGTTGAAAACTTATTTCAATAATTACATGGAATACCACTGGTGCAAACTAAAATTGGACAATTAAAATATAAAATAAATCACGTTGAAAACTTATTTCAATAATTACATGGAATACCACTGGTGCAAACTAAATTGGATAATTAAAATATAAAATAAATCACGTTGAAAACTTATTTCAATAATTACATGGAATACCACTTGTGCAAACTTAATTGGTTGACAACGAACGAATCCATTCCTGATTTGTTTCTTATCTCAAATTGTTCAGCAAGCAGTCCTGCAAGAAGAATTCTTCATTTCACGTCTTCGTGTGCCTCGTCAGTTTCCAAAGTGTTTCTCTGTCTACACTTTCAAATACATTTTCACAGTCTAAACATCGAATGTTAATTGATGAGTTCATTTCGAAACTTTGTTTAACTAATATTCGCAGTGTGGCTATCTGGTCTGTACATAATCTGGTGTTTTTTGTCGAAAACGGGCTTGTTCGTCTTTAAGTTGTCGATCTCTGAACTTTTCTAATCTCTCATGGATTATCCTGTTTAATATTTTCCCCGGCTAACACTATTCCTCTATTTATATTGGTTATCCTGCCCATATTTGCTGAAGTTTTTGTGTGTTAAAGTTTCAGCATGGTGGGGTAGCCAACCCCCCAAGCCTAACCCTCCGTGACGCCTCTTCCGATTTCCATAATAGGTTACAGTAACAAACCTCGGTAACAAATGGGCAAATACATTTATTATCTTGTGCTGGTTTTACTGTAAAACTCTTCATTTACGTAACAAAGGGGGCTAATACGTCTTACTAGGACAAAGGTCAAAGGGTAAAGGTAGTTTCATGTCAGATACTGCCGTAAGGGAGTGAAGTGTTACAGCATTCACTATACTAGGTCCAGCGTCGAGAGGTGGGGTGACCAGTTGCATTTTCCTTCCCTATCTCGCGAGAAGAGTCAGGTACCAATTTACGGCTGGGTAGACTGGAGCGTGACACTTAGCATGTTTCGAACCTGGTACCTTCGCCGCGAGAGACGCTCTCTACTAGGGCAAATGACAAAGAATATTGCCTACGTTGTCAGGGTCAGACGAACATAAAACAGAGAAGAAAGAAAACGAGAAAAACATGAACAATAAAGGAAAATAATATAACCAATTCTTATCAGCCTAGACGAAAATATTTTCCGTGCCATATTTTAAGATTAAGGTAGTAATTATTCAGTGTAAATAAATTATTAATTAAAGATTTAAAAAAAAACAGATCATCAAATAAGTTAAAAACAGAATGTCAAAATGGTTATACTAACTAACAACAATTATACCATATTCCACTGAAACGTGCTGGATAAGTGGTGACCTAGTATTCAGGACAAAAAATATCCGGGGCCGGTGCTGTTGTGCGAGGTTCCCACAGCCATAATAGTAGTTTTTATGACGTAGTTCTCGAGGCCGTGACGACATTTTTATTGTGGGTTCCGTGGGTTGTCTAGGATGTTTGCTTTTGCTTTTGAGTATTGTTGTTTTACGGACATCCCCCAACAGGATTTTTCAAATTCGATTCTTATGGTGGTGTTTTCGTATTATACAAGTTGTGTCTTACAAGTTGGAGAGTTATTGAGGGATATAATTTATGGAACGAACTCAACAATACATAGATACGGACAGACAGACAGACAGACTAGATAGATAGATAGATAGATAGATAGATAGATAGATAGATAGATAGATAGATAGATAGATAGATAGATAGATAGATAGATAGATAGATAGATAGATAGATAGATAGATAGATAGATAGATAGATAGATAGATAGATAGATAGATGGGTTTGAATTGGTTGAAGGATAAATTAATGGATTGATGTATGTTTGTATAACGGGATGGGTGGCTGGATGGATTAGATTAAATTAGATAAATAGACAGACCGATAGATAGATAGATAGATAGATAGATAGATAGATAGATAGATAGATAGATAGATAGATAGATAGATAGATAGATAGATAGATAGATAGATAGATAGATATGCAGGCAAGCAGATAGGGATTAGCTAGATGGATTAGATTAATTTAGATAAATAGACAGACCGAAAAGCAGATAGATATATAGACGGATGGAAAAATAACTACCGGTAGATCAACGTAAATGGTTGTAACTGGCAGCAGTAGAAGAGAAGACCATAAAGGCGTATATTTCATAGTGTTCAAAACTTAGACGAAGTTATTACAAGTCTGCTCCTATGAATCTCTCTATCTCTTCCCTTCCAGTCATTATTGACCATAGGAGCGTACCTCCCGAAATAACTTTCGGTGGCACGAGGTTGGGCAATTGTAGATCAAGCTGTTGCCCATGCAGCGAGACCCGGCCTGGAAGTCAGAGGAACGGTCCGGCCGTTACAGTCTGACACCAGTAGCAACCGCCTGTCATCAGTAGGATACGGAACTTGCCCTCGTAGACATGAATAAATGTGCTTTAATAAGACGTTTTTAGGTTACTAGAAACCAAGTTTCAGTATAATCTGGTATGTCTCAAAGAAACTACACCTTCTCTAACAGCTGCTATCTATCAATGGAACTTTAGAGGTAGAGGGATAGTAATGAAAACTAGGAGAAGAGAAGTAGAGACAAACACGAAGAGGATGAAGGAGACATGAACATACTTTAAGCTGATGGCACGGGACATGAAGACTTAGTATATGTTTGTTGATGGCCTATACTCCGTGAGGAGCTTAAGGGTGATGAAGATGATGATAATGAAGAAACTGTGTGCCACAGCAGAAGTCGATGTGTTTTTGTGTTAAAAAGACATAGGCAAGCTCTGGATCTTCGACGGTGCTACGGAGTTCATGCACTGTGCTGAGATTCTCCTTGTGTGGTCTAAGGGAGGAGATCGGAGCACTTATGTAGTTGTCCATGTGCAATTGTGGTAAAGTGGGATGTTATAAATTTTTATAGGGGACTTAGTGTACTGACTGAGATCAGCTGTGAAGGTATCTGTATCTAATAGGTGTAGTGTTTTACAGATAACCTTACTTGCTACCACATTATGCCTCAGTCAGAATTATTCTGGAATATTGTGATGACTACGTTAAATGTCTAGGGTATGTATATGATGAAGTGTAAGTCACAACAACAACAGACAGATAAACAATTTAATTTTTTCCACCACACTTGACAACACTGTGACACTCACACACATGTAACATTCTATAAGACTATCTTAAATGAGTCACTGGTAAATTTTCAAATATCAATATGTATTAAGTACTGTCATTAATATATATGTCCTGATTCAACTACAAAGTGAACCAGGAATCACAATCAATTTTAATTACAATTTATATGTACAGGATTTATCAATATGAACCTAGTAGTGACATATTTTATTAATATTATCCTATGTGTGTCAGTTGTGTAGTAGTAATATGCGGTAATACTGGTTTTGTTTTTTCAAGCTATGTTGTTATTTGTCATCATGACTTCAAGTGTTTGTTTATCTTGTAAATGGTATGGGGAAAAGTTCACAGTTCCTATCAATTTAAACACTGTATTTTCCCTCTGGTTTATTATAAAGTCAGATTTTGAGGGGGGGCATAATGTTGAGCTCCACGGGCCACATAGGCTTATCTTTCGTGATGGCGGCAGGAAAGGACTCCTCTGCTCGATAGCCTCCCTGTGTTCTGGAGACACCTCACTGGTCACTATCTGGACCCAGGAGTATGCTGTCAGCCTCTGGATTCAGCAAAGCTCAGACCAGGTGCTGCTCAATAACTTTTGGACCACGGTCCCTGAAACAAGAAGGTTGTACCTCCTACTTCATAACTAGTTTATAATCCATTTACAGACTGAACACAATACATAACAAACACTGAGTTCAGAGCGGTAGGCCAACTGTCAGCTTCATCTGAAATAATTTACACCAGTATATTCCTCCCTAATGGTTACTACGCCTCTGCAATTCCAGCATTATTTCTTTCTAGTCCATAAGATAGGTGTCAGTGTACTGTTTGGCAATTCCATGCAGTTTTACTTTCCTCCGACACCTTCTGTTCAGGTTGGGGCACTATATAGGCCTTGCCTCATGTTCGCTACTGAACCACACATATATACAGACATAAATTATCAATTTACATTCAATTTTCATTAAAAAGATATTGAATATATCAAGCTTACCACAATTCATGGAATAATACACAGTTACTTTGACTGGCAATGAATATAGCACAATTTCGATCTGCCGATGTCCCAGGCTTTTATTTAGAAAAATATGCACTGGCGCTCAACGCACTGGTTCTGTAGTAAGTTTATTTGAACATGTGGTGGTGACCTGACGCCTCTGATTGACTATATTCGCGGGTCTAACCAATCGTGCCATGTTTACCCAATCGTTTGAAAAAAAAGTACTCCTACTCCCGTTTCTCCTGACAACAAAAGATAGTATTTATAGCCCGACTAATCGTGTTTAGCCTTACATTTATTGCGCTCCAATCAAATCGGATTTAACATGGAGACCCATTTCCCGTACAATGGTGGGGTGAAAATCTGCCACTGAGCGATTCTGATTTGGGTGTTGTCTGACATCCCTCACTATTTCTTTTGGCTATAATTTGGTAATTCCTAGACTATTTGCTTAACGTTTAACATATTCTTTGTCAGCAAGTCCTAAGGAACCCAAATATACAAAATTAAAGGAGCTAAGTGGCTGCGTTCAAAATATGCATTTTCTTCTACCTCCTGTTTACTTCGAATACGATGTGGTGTCTGGGTACTGTAATGTTTTCAAACGTAAACCAGTATAATGTCATGTTTCCTAATAAGCGTTTTGTGAGTTTTTAAAAACTAACTCTCGTGTGTGTAGTGTTTTTTATCACTGTCGATTTGAAAAAAAGCTAGTGCTTGTGGCCTTACACGCGTGATGGTAGTAATTGTATAGCGAGACGCGTGTTTAGTGTTGCATGCGTTCCTGCTTTCAGCCCCTCCCTTTCTTTCTATCTTTAGTCCATCTGTCTTTCGTTTTTTGGTAACGTAGTGTATAAAATGACATGAATGGAATTTTAAATCTAGGTCAGATTGCGTATCTCAAGGTTTTTCTTAGAAATGGAGTACACATTTTATTGTGTTGGGGAAACGCGTGTATGCTGCAGAAGGCTTTTACTATCAACGTGAAACGTTACAATTTGCAGACGAAGGAGAAAACAAGGGGGATTTCGAGTACAGTCATTGGGACAGCACTGTTCTTTACCATTCTTCTTTCCTTTTATTGAATTTATGTGTTAGGCTTTACATTTACCTGATAATTTATATATGTGGATTAGAATTTCTCACGACAGCAATGAAGATGGTGCTTATAACCAAAACCAATAAACACGTGGAGAAGAGAACTGGTGAAACTGATGAGGAAAACATGGAGAAGAGAACTGGATACAGAGGTGAAACTGATGAGGAAAACATGGAGAAGAGAACTGGATACAGAGGTGAAACTGATGAGGAAAACATGGAGAAGAGAACTGGATATAGAGGTGAAACTGATGAGGAAAACATGGAGAAGAGAGCTGGATACAGAGGTGAAACTGATGAGGAAAACATGGAGAAGAGAGCTGGATACAGAGGTGAAACTGATGAGGAAAACATGGAGAAGAGAGCTGGATACAGAGGTGAAACTGATGAGGAAAACATGGAGAAGAGAACTGGATACAGAGGTGAAACTGATGAGGAAAACATGGAGAAGAGAACTGGATACAGGGGGGAAACTGATGAGGAAAACATGGAGAAGAGAACTGGATACAGAGGTGAAACTGATGAGGAAAACATGGAGAAGAGAACTGGATACATAGGTGAAACTGATGAGGAAAACACGGAGAAGAGAACTGGATACAGAGGTGAAACTGATGAGGAAAACATGGAGAAGAGAACTGGATACAGAGGTGAAACTGATGAGGAAAACATGGAGAAGAGAACTGGATACAGAGGTGAAACTGATGAGGAAAACACAGAGAAGAGAACTGGATACAGGGGGGAAACTGATGAGGAAAACACGGAGAAGAGAACTGGATACAGAGGTGAAACTGATGAGGAAAACACTGGAGAAGAGAACTGGATACAGAGGTGAAACTGATGAGGAAAACATGGAGAAGAGAACTGGATACAGAGGTGAAACTGATGAGGAAAACATGGAGAAGAGAACTGGATACAGAGGTGAAACTGATGAGGAAAACATGGAGAAGAGAACTGGATACAGAGGTGAAACTGATGAGGAAAATACGGAAATAACTTGAGCGGATGGCACGGGACAGGCAGATTTGGCATGTGTTTGTTGAAGGCCTATGCTCCTCGGGGAGCTAAAGGGTATTGATTTATTGATTATAACCAAAACCAAACCAATGCAGTACGGAGCTAAACTAGTAATCCTGATATTGCCTATTCACAGAACAGACAACTCCGTTCGCAGCTCATTCAATCACTCAATTTGCCAACATTAAAATCATTTGCTGTCTGGTATCTTGTTTAACGATGATCTGCTACATCTAGTGGCCGTATTAAGTGACCTCCTTCTCCAGACATCTTCATCTTAATGGTGATTAATTAACGAAATTACTATGCACACGCCTTGAGTTGCAGCCCTGCGTTCGAGAAGTTTCGAAAGGGAAGGAGGGGACAGAGAGTAAGTGAGAGAGCGAGAGAGAGAGAGATAGAAAGAGAGAGAGAAAGAGAGAGAGAGAAAGAGAGAGAAAAGAGAGAGAGAGAGAGAAAGAGAGAGAGATAGAGTGAGAGAGAATGGTATATGAGTACTTACAACGTCTCTAATTAGGTTAAACTGATAGACAGGGCAAAGTTGAAAACGGAGGAGAAAGATGTGTAATTTAACAATTAAAATACAAACCAGTAGTAAAGGTCAAGGTAGTCCGATAGTAGATACTGCCATAGGGGAAGTGAAGTGTTAGAGACTTCACTATACTAGGTCCAGTATCGAGAGGTGGGGTGACCAGTTCCCTTCCTCGCTGCCTTTTCCTTCCCTAACTCAAGAGCAAAGTCAGGTACCCATTTACAGCTGGGTAGACTGGAACGTGATGATACCCTGAATCCAACCCGGCCCCTCAGCCGCGAGAGACCAGCGCTCTAATCACTCTGTCAAACGGACTCTCAAACCAAACAAAAACCAGTTGTACAGTAATTTAACGTATTACTGATATACAATTCAAACTTAATGCTGTTAGAGGGCGCACCGGTTGCTAAAACTGTAAACATTTCTTCTTGATATTGTCGTTTTTAATACAATCTATCTCATAAGCGTATCAAGGTAAGAATTATGTGCATAACATTTTTTAAAGCCAGAAATGAAAAATAGAGGTTGCATACTTATAATAATTTTAAAATAGTAATTGGAGAAAATATAGTAAATTGACACATAATTGTACATTTTCACTTTTGTTTTTTGGCGTGGTCTGATTGTTTCCCTTGTACAGCGAAGAAAGAAAAAAAAGAAGAAAGAAAGAAATAGGGAGGGAGAGAGAATGAGAGGTGAGAGAAAGAGATCTAAAGAGATTACATATCTTGAAAATAAGAAGGCAAAATATTACAATTTTTTCCAAAACTTTACAGCTATTTAAAATAAATGTGTTCAGAATAAATCAAATGAGTTCCAAGCAAGACCCTCTGTTTTCCATTAGTGTTGCAGATGCTGAAATGTTAAGACAATGGCTTTTACTTTTCGTCCGACATTTTTTTCAGGGTTTACTTTCTTGGTAAGAGATAGACATTACAATACAAACCAGTATATGAAAATAATACAGTACCTCAACAAAACATAGTAAATATAATACAGTAATAGAAATACCGTTTTCCACAGTCTTACTGCAGTCCTTCTAATTCACTTAAAAATGTTAACCTGCCAATTAAAAAAAAAACAATAATTTATACAATAATTAAAAATAAAAATCATTCCGTGTTATCAGTTTTGGTCAAGTGCCATCTCCACTTCAAAGTTGTGTTTCAACAGTTCTCCAACGACTTCTGTCTCCTGTCTTGATTGTTCATTCTGATAAGCTATTTCCCGCCCATCTCTTAATACCACTGTTAACGCGACCATTGGCTTGCTCGTCGGTTGTCAGTTTTTCTATCTATTATGGTTTTAAACAAAGTATTATATCTATTCAAACGTCCAAAATACTTTATTTGTCTAATTTTAATAAATGTCATTAATTCTCTTTTATTTTGTAATTGCTAGAAGGATTTCTTTCTTTGTTTTCTTCCGTATTCACGAGATGCGCTCTCTGTTTCTGTATATCAACATTTTAAGGACCTCAGTTCTTTCTAACTGCATCTTTATTCTCCGTGCTTCTTCGTCATAACAGAGCATACATATATGTATATATTCTTCTTTCTTCTTCCATCCTTAGCCGCCGACCGACAAAGCAGTCCGTGGCCATTACGCCTAGTGGCGTCCCATAGGGCAACAAGAAATTGATTGTTGTTCCGTCACGCCTAGTGGCGTTTATAGGGCAACAAGAAATTAATTGTTGTTTCCGTAATCAGAGTGGCTGGCAAACAGGTGATCAGCCCGTTGTGGATATGTATATATATGTATTCATAAACCCTCTGTGGATGGGAAGGAGCTGAGATGGCACAGGCGTCTGACCGGGTGGGAAGGAAAGTCCACAGGTACCCCAGCTTCACAAATGCCATGAAAATGGAATCGCTGCATGTTATTGGGCCGAAGGGCTAAAGCCCAAGCGCCGCTGGATCGAAAACAACAACAAGTATAAATATATATATATATATATATATATATATATATATATATATATATATATATATATATATATATATAAGACACTATACTACAGAATATATGTAACACTTGATCACTCATTTTTTAATTTGTTTGTTATTTTTTAGGATATTAATATCCGTCTCACGTTACTGTTGCTGACCGTAGTTTTGGCTTTCCCTAAACTCTTCTTTACTTCCGGATTATATTTACCATCCTTGTGTTATTATGTGTCCAGATTTGAGAACCGTTTTATTTGTACAGCATCTTCTCATTTCTTCGAGTGTTAAATGTTGGTGTCTCATTTTGTTTTGCTAATTATCATAGTTTTTTGTTTTGTTTTCGCAATGTTAATGCACAGTCAGTATTCACGGTTTATGTTGTTTGTGTGCCTCGCTAGTTGTTATACTGTTATTTAAGGACTGGTTGAACCACGGATAGAAGAAATCATACTTAAGGGAATGTCCGTCACTAGTACACAACGATTGATACAATGAGCGATTCAGACGAATCTAAGATGATCAAAGGGTCACGAGGATGAGCACTTAAGTGCTTGGTACACTTGAGGCACATCAGGACATGGAAGAAGATACAACCGGAAGATACTGGGACAAAAATAAAGCCATGAAACGAGTGCTGAAGGATAAAATCAATAAAGGAAAAAAAAAACGCAAGTTTATTGTTGTTACCGAATGCACTAACAAGGGGACAAATACATTTACCGTACATTTTATTATATAGAATACAAGTGGGTAACCTGTTGCCATTAATCAGTAATTTACTATATCCTTCACAAAATAAATAAATATATGTATATATTAACAAATAAAATCAGTTTTTTGTCAAACTGATTCAATATCGTTTTATTTGTTAATATATATACGTATATAGATATGTATCTATATATATATATTCATTTCCTTACCAGTTTTACAACAGCCCTCTTATTTATTTACTTACAAAATAAATAAACGTTGGATGTGGGGGGAAGGAGGAATCTTGTGGAACTGGTCTATTTAGTAGTTCCTCGAAATGCACCGCCCATCCCTTCATTTTTTTCTTTTATCTTTTTCCGTTCTTCTTCTTGGCCATTTTATTTCCCCGTTAACCTCGTTGTGCTGTTGCGCAGATCCTCCATATTTCCTGTCCTTGCAGCTTCCTCTTCCTGTCTTGCCAACTGGTCAGTTTATTTCCCTTTATCTCTCCTGATGTTTCTTCATACTTCTGTGTCTGCTTCTTACTTCTGTGTCTGCTTCTGTGTCTGCTTCTTACTTCTGTGTCTGCTTCTTACTTCTGTGTCTGCTTCTTACTTCTGTGTCTGCTTCTTACTTCTGCGTCTGCTTCTAAGTATATTTCATGAGCATTGGCTCTGGATCTTCTGCTTGTGTTTCTATGAAATCTACTTTCTTTTCTTTTTCTTAATCTAATTCTTCTTCATCCTCGTTCGTCCTGAAAAGGACGTTGGTTGCGTTGTGCCTGTTTACACCGGAGCGGCAATATCTGCGCCTTTCGGCCGACACATCCGACTTCAGCACGGCATTTTTTGGGGCCGGGTTTGCCTTCCCTCTTCGATCCCTACTCTCTCAGCCAGACTGCAGTGATGCAGCCTGTTTCCAGGACCACCACCTGGAGGTGGAGTAGGGTCTTGGTCAGGTCTGGTTCGCTGACCCTGACGCAAGCAGTCAAGCTATGGGTCGCTGACTGCATTCTCTATTGCTGCATCTTTGGGTCTCCTTAATCTAATTGAAGGTTTCTGTTGTTATCAATGTTTTGTGCAAGCGTATGTAGGATAATAAAGTTTAGGGATTTCACCGTACTAAGTCCAACTCTATGAAGGAGGGGTGACCAGCTCTTTTTCTTGCTGCCTTTGCCTTCCTTAACTCAAGAGCAGTGACAGGTACTCATTTACAGCGGGGTAGACTTAGAGCATGACGCTACCAGGGTTTGAGCTCAGGATTCGATAACTTTGCCTTGACAGGGAAGTGCTCTAACGGCTTAACTAAATCGGTGGGAAATCCAAAAATATGCAAAGAAAGGAACTGGAGAGAAGAATAAAGAAGACATGGAACAGATGGGATGAAACAGAACAAGAGAGCCGTAAGAAAGCTTTGCGTTGACCTGACCGACGGCCTTTATTCCACAGAGAGTTGAAAGGTTAATGCCAATAACCAATACCTCACAATTATTGCTTATATTAATACAAACAAGCAAGTAACCCGTCAAAATGGCGGGGAATGAACTTACATGCGCTCTTTCTGCTCCATGTTCTGATTACAGCAATCTCATCAAAAAGCCAGGCCACTCCACCCTCAGTTATCTGTTCATAGCCTGTTTCCAGCCTCTCATGGATAATCATGTCCAACATTTATCCTGGCATGGACAATAACATCGTTCTTCTGTAAATCTTTTCTTTTTTTTATTTATTTTGGCAGCATGACCAGAAATCCTTCCTTCAGTACACTATACTTCTCCAGTTACGTGGTTCCGGGACTGAAACCTGGTAGAGCCACACTCCGGTCTACCCAGCTGTAAATGGGTACCTGACTCTGCTCCCGAGTTAGGGAAGACAGGAACGGGTCAAACCCCCCCCCCCCACCTCATAAAAAGCAACCTAGCATAGTAAGGTCTTTCACACATCAGTCCCCTACGGCAATATTTGCTTTACCTTTACTGTTTTCATTTTCACTGAACAATGCACCTTGAAAATATTTAAAGACGTGTATTATATTACTAGCAAATTTACCTGGCGTTGCCCAAGTAAAACAGTAACTGAACTTTTAATATATCACCTGGTTGCGGTACTTCTGCGCCACCATTATTATCTGAGCAACCAGACAAACCATCCACGGTTAACTGGTGTTCAATTTAGATTTCACGGTGCAATGCGCTCCGTTTCCGCATTTTCCCGAAAATCTGCAGGGAGTGTTTCATACATTACACACTGTCATTAAGAAAACTAGTAATGTGTCGATTACTGATTTTTTAAACTACCTCTACTATTCTTGGTGACAATGTGCCATCATTTCCTGTTTTATCTGCACACCTAAGATTATTCATTACTTTCCCATTAATGTCTGTGTCTTGATCATATGGCTGTAATTTTGTTTTTTCTCTTGAGCAGACTAGGGAAAACGCCTACCTCAAATTTCCTGTCCTCCCAGTGCAGTGCATGATGGACAATGCGATTGGCAGAGAGGATGGAGCGCTTGCCTCTCGCGGACAAGTTATCGAGTTCTAGGTTCGACACCTTGTAGCACCACGCTCCAGTCTAATCAGCTGGGAAATGGGTATTGATTTATCTTATCTTGAGCTAGGGAAGGCAAAGACAGCCAGGAAGGAAACTGATTATTCCCCCCCCCCCTTTCCTCACATAGCCTCGTATAGTGAAGTCTCTGGCACTTCACTCCCCCTCCGTCAGTATCTACTTTTATCTAGTGTATTATCTTCTTCTTCTTCTTCCTCGTTCGCCCTGAAAAGGACGGTGGTTGATCTAGTGTATTATCATTTTTGTTAAATAAAGTAATTCATCATTTACTCATTAATCTTCAACTCACTATGAGCAAAGGACTTCAACAAAGTTAAGCTAGGTCCTCCTGTCTTGTACCATTCTCTCAAAGTCTTATTGATCCCTTTCATTTCCGTCCCAAGTTTTCGTCTCCAATTGTTCTTCGGTCTTCCTCTCCGCTCTTATACTTGGGATTCCGGAACAAGGACTACCCAGTAATGCTATAAACTGGTTTCCTCAACGTGTGCCCTGCCCATTGCTATCATTAGAATAAATGGCAGATCTTTATAACGTTCGAACTGTCAAGAACCTTATAATCACCACAGTTGAATGACCTACTGCCTATACCATGTCGCGATAACACTCTAGCAGACCTACTTAAGACAACTTAATAGATATCTTAATTAGTGTGCACTTTGATAAGTCTTTTAAAGCATTCTAAGTACGCGTGATGGAGTGACCTCACTTGAAAGTTGGTTAGGCAATATCTCTCTACCTAGTCCACATTTTTTTTTAAAAATGGTAAAACGGACATTAATCAAAAGTAGGCTAATGTTGATCTGTATGTTGTGGTTCTAAATGATAATTAGATGACCTCATCCTTTGTTCTAGACCAGACGTTTACATGTATGGTCACGTCTGCATTCAGGTCAGAGACAGAATGGTACTGGTTGTGAATTTTATAGATATAGAAACACAGTTAACGACGTACAGACTGAGTGAAACACGTTCGGTTAATGCAACCTGTTATATTATATTATATTATCACCCGTGAGTTACCGGGGCCCGAAAGGGGAGCAAAGAATAGTAACACTGTACCCTACCAGGCATGTCGTAAAAAGCGACTAAGGAGGGTTGGGCATGGGGCTGGTTACCCTATCCCGTAAAAAACTTTTTACCACAAAAACTTCAACAAACATGGACAAGTCAAATAAAGAATATAAATCAACTCAGCCGCCCAAGACAGAAGAAGGTCCTCTGGAAAGAAGGCGCATGAAGCAACCTAGAGAAAGCCGAAAGGAGTCTGGGTTGCCGACTAACCTTTTTTCGTCTAGGAAAATCTCCAGGATTGGCACCTGAACGAGAATGGGGAACTATTAGCAAACTTCTGTGCTTCAAATCAACTAGCTATAGGAGGAAGCATATTTGCACATAAAAGAATACATAAAGCAACATGAATATCACCAGACTACAGAACTGAGAATCAGATTGATCACATATGCATAAGTAAGAAGTTTAGGTCATCATTGCATGATGTGAAAGTATGTAGAGGAGCATATGTTGTATCAGACCACCATCTTCTGTTGGCTAAAACAAAATTAAAACTCAAGAAATTTACAGCAGCATATAGCTATAGACAACAGTATAATGTGGGATATCTAAGAAATCAGGAAATAAGAGACAAATTTTCAATCACAGTATCCAACAAATACCAAGTACTCCAACAGCTGGAAGATGAAACAGACACGGAAGACCACTGGCAACAAGTAAAACATATATGGAACGAGACATGTGAAGAAGTACTGAGAAAAAGAGAACATCAGCACAAAGCATGGATAACAACAGAAACCATTAGTAAGATAGAAGACAGGAAAAACAAGAAAGCAGATTTAAACAGAAGCTCCAAAGCCAAGGCTCATGAAGTGTACATAGAAGCAAACAAAGAAGTAAGAAGAAACATCAAAAGAGACAAGATGAAATACATTGATGATTTGGCAAGGGAAGCAGAGGAAGCTGCAGCCAAAGGAAATATGAGGGACCTGTACAACAGCACAAAAAAGCTAACAGGGAAATATAAGCAAGCAAATGGCCTCATAAAAGATAAGAATGGAAAATTGCTTAGTAATATACAAGAACAAATGAAGAGATGGACAGAATATTTTGGGGAACTTCTCAATAGACCATCACCAACTAATCCCCCAGACATCCAGCCAGCAGAAGAGGAGCTACAAATCAGCTGTGAACGACCAAGTGGAGAAGAAATAAAGAAAGCCATAAAGCTTCTGAAAGATGGAAAAGCAGCTGGTCCAGATTGCATTCCAGCAGAGGCCATCAAAACAGATATTGATACATCTACAGAGATATTATACAAACTACTTGGCAAAGTCTGGGAGAGAGAGGAAATACCAGCAGAATGGAAGGAAGGTTATCTCGTCAAGTTGCCTAAGAAGGGAAACTTACAAGAGTGCACAAATTATAGAGGAATAATGTTACTATCAGTGCCAGGAAAAGTATTAAACAGAATCATCCTTGAGAGATTAAAAGAGTCCTTAGACAAGCAACAAAGATGAACAAGCAGGTTTTCGAAAAAATAGATCCTGTACAGACCAGATAGCCACATTGAGAATAATAGTTAAACAAAGTCTGGAATGGAAATCACCGCTATACATCGGATTCGTGGACTATGAAAAGGCATTTGACAGTGTAGACAGAGAATCGCTTTAGAAATTGATGAGGCATTATGGAGTTCCCATGAAGATCATTAACATAATAAAGAAGACCCATGAAGACATGACATGCAGAGTTCTTCATGAAGGACAACTTACAGAACCGTTTAGGATTAGAACGGGAGTGAGACAGGGATGCCTCTTGTCTTCATTTCTTTTCTTACTAGCAATAGATTGGGTTATGAAATCATCGACATCACACAACAGAAATGGAATCCAGTGGAATCTGACTAAACAGCTTGATGATCTGGATTTTGCAGATGACTTGGCTCTTCTGTCCCATAACCATAATCAGATGCAAGAGAAAATGAAAATTCTCGATGAGAAGTCACAACAAGTGGGCCTGAAAATACACAGGGAAAAGACAAAGATTTTGAGAATAAATGCAAGAAATGATAACAAGGTTAAACTTGAAGAAACACCACTAAAAGATGTAGAATCGTACACATATCTTGGAAGTAATATAGACAAAGTTGGAGGGACAGACAGTGATATCAAAATAAGAATACAAAAAGCAAGATGAGCTTTCATTGCATTGGGAAACATATGGAGAACAAGAGAAATCAAGTCCAACACGAAAATAAGAATCTTCAACTCAAATGTGAAGTCAGTCCTATTGTATGGCTCTGAGACATGAAGAACAACAAAAACAACAACCAAAAAGCTACAGACTTGTATAAACGGGTGCTGGTGTAGAATAGAAGGACTGAAATGGTATGACAAAGTCACAAATGTGGAATTGATGACAAGAAACAGACAAGTGCTAGTGGAACAAAAATTGAGAAGAAGACGCTGGCGATGGATAGGACACACATTGAGAAAACCTATTGATGTCATTACAAGGCAGTCTTTGTTCTGGAATCCACAGGGAAAGAGAGGCAGAGGTAGACCAAAAAACACATAGAGAAGAGAACTGGAAACAGAGGGGAAAATGATGAGGAAAACATGGAAAGAACTTGAGCGGAAGGCACAGGACAGGAAGACTTGGCATATGTTTGTTGAAGGCCTATGCTCCTTGGGGAGCTGAAGGGTATTGATTAATTGATATTATATTATATTATATTATGTTATATTATGTTATGTTATGTTATGTTATATTAAATACTATTATATTATATTATATTATATTATTCGAGCTAGTACCCACCAACCATGTGACATGAAAATTGAGGCAACCCTGATCGATCCACTGTATTCTCATTGGTGCCCCTCACTATTTGGGTTCACGCAACAATCGAACGTGGATTTCCCTCGCTGGCTAATTAAGCATGCACAATTAAACACGTGAAAGCCAGGTTTCTCTATTGCCAACTGTCCGATTCTTAGTTTAGCCACGCCTCCTGTCTTTGTTTCATGCACTAATAATCCAACTATTCATAATTAACTGTCTTCTCTTTAAAAAAAAAGGACGTTTACCTGCTGTCAGATTACGTCATCACGTCAGCGCTTGATCCCTGAAACACGGGGAGAGCGAGGCCACGGGTTTTGTGGTTTCTAAAGAGAGAACGGTTCGTTAATTGCAGTATGGAGGGGCGTTAACCACTCACCGACTGCAAGCCCTTTGATCGTGCTCCACGAAACGCAAATTTGCTCACCTAGGGAAACGAACCTAAAAGCTCGCTCGCTATGGAAACGAATCTACGGTAGGCTTTGGTGTGATTTTTGACTTTGATTCAAGAATTGAACAAATAATCTACGAGAGGTGTGAATTTCCTCATAGGGGAGGGAAAAATCCGCCATTTCATATATATATATATATATATAGTCATGCTCATCAAACTCAGTTGTCAGTTTGCTATCAGGATTTCTTGAATGGTCTAGCGCGCATTTTTGGAGTCTTATTTATCTGGATTTCCTATAGAAATACGTGGAGATTTATTTCAGTTTTCTTGTGTTGTGGTAATATATATTTATTAGCATCAAAGTGATTTAATTGTTTAAGTTTCACTATATTTCACTGGGATTTTTGTGTTAATTGAAACGTATTAAATAAACATGTAGCAAAATTCTCCAGCGGTAAAGGTAAATTTAATCACCCGCTATGTCCCCAGTGAGAGATGCTTCAAATAATTTATAAGCCGCTAGGCGATTGATAATTGATGTAACGCAATTTAATTCTATTCATACGTGTGTAATTTTCTAAACGACTAGCGTTCATGATCTCGTGTTTTAAACCGTTAAGATAAACTAGACACTCGCGGGTTTTTTTTTTAAATATATATAATTAAATACCGGAGTGGTTAAAATAGTCTTACCTAAAAATTAACGCATGTCAGGATATGATTTATATTATGATTTAATGTTTATCTATTTTCTACATATAGGCTGGTCATACCTTGCGTCCTAGCGTTTCTTATGGTCTTACTGACTTTGGTTCTTACACCATCCAGCGATTATTGTGGTTAAATCTTCGTGTTGTGACCCCTATGTGGTCCACCTCTCCATCCATGAGAGTAGTAAAACCAAGAACTTTAACAATAAGCCATTTTAAAGTATAACTGAGAAGAACAATTGTTAGAAGCCATTCCCTAAATATTACTGATCTGCTGTGGCAGAATTTATATCACTATTTTTTTTACACATGACAGTAAACGTTTTCCTACTGGATTACCCCCCTAAAGAAAACTCACTGGTCATACTCTGCCATCACTTCATTGAATAGCCGAGGAGTATCATTTTCTTAAAGTTCTTTTTTCATCACGCCATAGAGTGTCTTAGCCACCAGCGGCGAGACCCCAACGGACCAATATATCTTTATATATATATATTTTTTCAATTCTGAGGACAGTGCCACCCCATAGAACCCTTACCCCAAACATTAACTGCAGTGAAAAGAGGAATATCCTGGAACAAAAAAAGGAATGCCTTGATTTCGGCGACTACGGAAAAATAGCCGACAGCAAACCCCGTCAGTCTGGGGCTGAAATAGACAAAGCTAAAGACTCTGATTGTTTTTTTAGTACTTACTAGAGTTTTTTTATTCCACGGAATGCCTGCTTCAACGATTGGTAAGTGCAGATGAAAGTGGCTACTGTAAGCGTGCATTGAATGAACGAAATTAGATAACCTTAATTTTCTTTTTTCTTGCTAACAACAGTATACTTAATTTCTTTTTTCTGTGTGTTTTACTTTCCCTTCCTAATCTGCTTAGTCACGGGATAGATTAAAACACTAAGAACCTGTTCCTATACCCCTTACTGATTATTGCATATCCCATCGTTAAAATTGATCTCTCTTTGGGTTAATTACCTCTGATAGTAATTTTCTTTGGGTTGTTTTCCTTTACAAGAGGGGAGGGCCTATTGAGATACTATTTTTTTTTTCACCTTGTCTGTAACTATGCTTTATAAATGTAACATGATTGATGTTGTGCTTTTTGTTTAGTGATAATAAACATAATAAACCTTTACTTACCGTGTTGGTCAACCCCATTGTCCCATTATATGTTATACGTAGGTTGTATTCACGTTTGTGCATTTGTGTCACCAATTGGTGTGTGTACATGAGTGTAGGGTAACTTGTAAAAAAATTGTTTAGCAAGGAGAGTAAGTGCGTCTGCAGTTAAATTAATGTCGTAAGATAGGCTGGATTAGAGCAACTACTCGATTCAGAGACTGTCTGTAGTAAAATCTGCGAGAATAATTGCTCATTTCAGTAACATTTTAGTCATAAAATGATAATAAATAAACCCGCCCGATTGTGTCTGACTATGATCCTCTCACACGCCAGCATAGCGCTGAATTTTGTGCCGTGGACAGGCTTAGAACCGACCCCACCGTTTAAACCTCCTCGCTTTCCTTGTGACGTACATTTTTAACATTTTGCCCGATCTGATAGAGACTGCGGCAAGACTTACAATTAACGATTTTGCGGAAGTGTGCCGCCAAACTACTGTCTGAATTAACGTAATATTTTGACTTTAACGCTGGTAATCAGTAGTAATCCTTACAAATTTGGTAGTGTAACACGAGACAATCCCAATAATTAACGCAAATTCTTACCCCGCCATGCAAAACCCCGCTGCGCTTGACACGTTGTGCCTTGCATATATACACGCTGTGGCAAAGCCAACAGAGGCAAACACGCAGACAATTTTATTTCCTCCTCGCGGTAGTATTACTGACGTCACTAAAACAAGTAGTTATTTGAAAATACATGCTAGCGAGAGATGAAAAGGGGGGGGGGGGGGTTGATATGGCCGTCTTGTGTAAAATTTTTATTTGACGATTGACCGTGACAAAATTGAAAATCTAAACCATAATGATACTGACCATAAAAATTATATGGTAGTATAGCTTAGAGTCCACTGAGCAAGTAGTCCCAGTATTAGCCAAGTTATTGAGAAAATACTAAATGTCTACGGACGCGTGACCAGACAGACTGTTGTTCCTGCTTGTTTTTTTCATAACGTTAGTGGGGACGCCAGCTTAGAAAAGAGGCATTGAGGTAAATTCAAATTCGCTTGGGTAACAAGAGTATAGGAGGAAAGGGGAGCGGTAGGAAAATGTAATCCAAAACGAAACATCTTTTTGTATTGGCATAACTAAAGCAGACTGGTCAATCGACTACCAGACGCAGATTTTGTTTGGAATTATTTTTGTTTTTCAAAAACTACATATGAATTCTGGTAGTCGCAAGCTTTCGATTGGCCAGTGCTAATAAATATTAGCAAAAGGCTTTCACTATTCATTGCCAGTTGAACAAAACTTTTCATTCAAATACGCTGAGATCAGCTGTGTTAATTTTAAAATTAAATAAAGAAGTATTCACAGTCTGGACAGTGCAGAAGAAACTGAGGCCACTTCTTTGCAAGTCAGCGTCATTTGTTTATATTTCTTGAAATTTGTGGTAAGAATGCTTTATGAATTTAATTTGTTTAATCCCACTGCCAAAGTTAGATACTGCTATTGGGAAAAGTGAAGGACATGCCAGAAGCAGACATTGTTGAGTCCTCACATTGAACTGTATCTAACTGATGTATGTTGTCATGATTGTGTTTGAATATTATTGCATTAGAATATATTAGTAAGCCTCTGTGTTCCATGAACACTGTTTAACATGACTGAAGCATTTATATTTAAAAAGGAAAAGAAGAGAAAATCATACCAAAGGAAATGTGGTTACTCCACATTATTTTATTGAGGAAAACTATGTAAACGTACAGAGGCGTATCTGCCATAGGGACCTGAGGTGTGGTCACAGCAAAGTGTGAGTCATGTAAAATTAGGGGCGAGTGCACCTGTAATGCACGCGAGGCTGACCCCATAGCACCGTAGGAAAATAATAAATATAATAAGTGATCAGATATAAAAGGCCAGGGTGTCCTTTTGTTGCAGAGGTTTTATTTCCTGTTGCCAGCCGGTAACAGGAAACCTGCTGAGAGAGAATAAAGCCATCAAGTCTCCAACCATTCGTTTATGCTGTCAAAAGATAACGGGAGGAGCTTGGGCATTTCGTGAGATCGAGATTTTCTGCAACTTCATACTGTATTATCATTCTACAAGGAATCCCAGGTGATGTGTTAAGCATCTGGGTATATCTGACACTTTCGTTTGAATAAACACTGGTATTTCAAAATCATACTCAGGAAGTTTATGGGGTGTGATGAAACTACAGCCCCTCATACACAGTGACCCTCCCTCTTAGATGAATAAAGTGTAAGCTGTGAACATTACAACAGGAAAGATATATATTGACTTTATAGTTATTGGGCAAATTGTCCACACATTTTTTAGTTGATCTTTTCTGTAAACTATCTTGTCCTCATTTTCAAAGACCTGTCCAAAAGATATGGCTGGACAGGCAGATTAAATTGTACAGAAAAAATATTCATTTTAAAGAAAAACTTAACCACTAGTTTTATTCACTTCCTCATAGAAAATTAAAGTGTTTTTGTGTTGTGTTCCATCACTTCATTTCTCACCTAGACACTAGGTACATCATACACCAGACACTAGAGCCAAAATAGTGACGGTGTGAGATCTAGGGAGGTAGCGTTAGGTTCCCTGCACATAATTCATCATCATCATTTATAGGGTCAGGGACCTACATGTGCTTGACCTCACACGGTTAATACATACACGGATTTCATTCTTTTTAGGATACCATCATAACCTCCCCAGCAAATCAAAATTTGCTACATAAATTGAGGGCTCGTCCGGGATTTGAATTTCTCCTAGTACTACATACATTGGGGTCTGGGTTAGCATTAACAACATTCTATTTTTCCCAGGGAATCCCCATATATTATTACCTAAGATTTGGGAAGTGAAGAAAGTGTCGGAACCCAGAATTAATTAAATAAATTTGTACTTAGTTAGAAACTTAGTTAGTACATTTTGTATTTATCAGGATGGCAGATCTGGCCAAGTTTCGCTCTGCGGCTGTGCAGACTGCCAGGGAAATGAATATGGAGGGTCAACTCTTGATTGACTATGTCACCTCAGAATGTGATAAATTTATTGCTAGGGAAGAACATAGGTTAGCTGAGGAAAGGAAAATACAGTTAGAAGAGGCTAGGGAGATTAAGAAATTAAAGGCTGATAGAGAGGCTGAGATAAAGAGACTCCAATGTGAGGAGAGAAAATTGGAGGCAGAAAAAGAAGAAAAACGACTGCAAAGGGAAGCAGAAGCAGAAGATAAAAGATTACAGAGGGAGCATGAGTTGCGACTAAGCTAGTTAAGAGTTGCAAGGCCTTGCTCCAGAGAATGGTCACAGCCCCTCTACCTCTGATGCTACTGCTAGTCAGGGGGCCTCCAACTCAGCCAAAGGGTTCCATTTAGACTATTTTGTAGAAAAGGATGATGACATTGAGTCATATTTAAGCAGATATGAAGTAATAGCCACTACTTATGGGTTAGAAAGAGAAAGATGGGGGGTAAAGTTGTCTCAGGGTCTTCTGGGAACAGCTTATGAAGTGTTTTCCAAAATGAGCAGGGATGACCAAGACAACGATGACATGTTGAAGCAGGCTCTTCTGTTAAGATACGAAAAGAACGGAGAGTTTTATAGAAAGAAATTTAGGAATGCCAGGCTACTGTCGGGTGAGACCTATCACCAGTTCTCCGCCCGGTTAGAAACGTATATGGAGAAATGGGCTTCTTTGGGGAAAACCCAAGATCTCAAAGAGATGATACTCATAGAACAGATGAGAGAGTCCATGGCTCCAGACATGAGAAAGTTTCTCATGGAACAGGGCGCGGAGAGGCTGGATGAGATAATTAATGTCGCTGAAAGGTATCAGGCAGCCCAGGCAGAGGTAGCTGGCATCAAGAAAAAAACCAGTAGATCAGTATAAGGCTCCTCAAAACCATAATAAATTTGATAACAGAGGTAAGCAGAACTTTGATAGGCCTCGAAATGATTTAAAAAAAAAACCTCACATTTCAATGACAGAAAGAATGATGAAAGAAAACCTTTTCATCAAGGCAGATGGTATTGTAAACATTGTAGGAAGGAGGGACATGACACTAAGTTTTGTAAAAGTAAACCTGCTGGATTTGCTGCTATGAAAAAGGGGAACCAGGAAGTAAAAGACAAACCTGCTGGACAGCAGGAACCTTATCACCCCCCAGTTTGTGAGGATGTTGTATGCAATGATGTCACCATTAGGTGCCTCTCTGATACAGGTTTAGATTTTGATGCTGTCGTGAGCTCGCACTTGGTGAACCCAGATCAGTATACCACAGAAACAGTGGAGATACAAGGGGTGACCAAGGACCTACCACTCATGAAACTTCCCATTGCAAGGATAACAGTGAAAACTCGCTATGTGGAAAGGATAATCAGAGCAGCAGTGATAGACGCACCCATCTACCCTCTGATATTGGGGTGTCGTTATGTCTACTTGGGGAATCCCAAGAGACCTGTGGTCTTGGCAGCAGTGCAGACCCGATCACAATCCAGAAAGGAAGAAGATGAACCTATAAATACTCATCCAGAGAAGATGAGGAAGGCACCGGCTCAAGATAGGTCACTGAAGCCGTGCTTTCAAAAATTGCGTAACTGCCATACACCTCCCAGAAAAGAAGAATTTTACATAAAGAATAAATTGTTATATAGGAAGGCCGGCACTGGTTCAGCTGGTCATGGAAAGCTGGTTCTTCCTAAAATGTATGGGGCAGACGTAATACGGAGTTTACATAATGGAAAAGATGGGGACCACGAGAAAGTAGGTACCATCTGCCAAAAAGTAGCTCAAAAATATTATTGGCCAGATATGATGGTCATCGTTGAGAATTTTGTAGAAGCATGTGGCGTATTTCATTAGGGAACACCCACAAGTGGGAAAATTGATCAGGACCTAAACACGCCACGGGGCAAACTTAGGCCTGGAACTAAAAATAATTGTTTTTTTTTTTTTTTTTTTTTTTTTTTTTTTTTTTTTTGTACGCCCGCTAATACTCGAGGCGAAATCTCAGGTTATTATTTTTATGTCTAACCTGACATTGATTTTACGTGAGTATCCCTTTTTTCTTGTACAGAGACAGGTGTCCCTCGCCATTCAGGCAAATACTCTCCGATTTCGGAGGTACCCATTACAGCTGGGTCGGCTCAGGAGCCGCCAATCCCTGTTCGACGACACTCCTTCAAATGTCTTCGCCAGGTCTCGAGTTAATGCAGTCCAAATCCCGGTCGACGAAAAATCCTCAAATGCCGTCACCCGGGTTTGATCCTGCATCACCCGGTCGCCAGAGCGGTGTGGTAACCACTACGCTAGCGCGGCTCCCAAAAAAAAAAAAATAATTGTAATAAAGTAGACAACGTGGAATGGGAGCCCCCTTTTCACACACAGTCTTCGCTCGAAGGTATTAGAATGGCCACCATGCGACGAGTAGTTTTACCCCAGACTAAGCTGACAATCCCTCGGTCAGAATTATATAAACTGGAGGAAACGAAAAGAGAGCGAAGATCTCTCACAATGAACTTAAAGTGGGGAGAAAACCCCAAGAAAAGAATTGGTAGTGGACGATTTGTGAGTGATGATTCTAGGAAGAAAAGTCCTCACTATAAAGCTTCTAGAGTAAAGGACCTGACGGGTGCCATGAAAAATAAGTATGACAAATTACATGTCCATATGTAATTTGTTAAGGACCTGGACAGATGAGAAGGCAGAGGAGACTATTACCTCATCTTATCAATATGTGAACGAACTGACCACTCGTTTAAAAACTAGTTGGAAACTGGCAAATGATAATTTGAGACAAGCCAGGAAAAAGCATGCTGCTTATTATAATAAGAAAGCACAGGATAGGGAACTTGCTGTAGGGGAGAAGGTACTTCTTCTATTGCCAGGCAGCAACAATAAACTTCAGATCGGATGGTAAGGGCCATACACAGTTTTGGAAAAGGTATCCAGAACAAATTATAAGATAGACAAAAAGGGAAAGGAAAAAGTCTATCATGTGAACCTTTTGAAGAAATATCTGGACAGACAAATCCAGGAAGGAACACACCTATTGGCCTTGTCTATTGCAACCGAAATGAAAAATGACCCTCTCTCCTCATTCGAATATCCACTGAAACCCAGTGAAACGTTTGCACAGGTGAAGATCAGTAATCACCTGACAAAAGGACAGAAGGAGAAGGTTCAACAGGTCCTTGAGAAACATACAGATGTGTTAACGGATAAACCGGGGCACACCAATTTGTTGGAATATGATATGAAACTACTGGACCCAGCACCTATCTGTATGAGGCCCTATTCCATTCCTTTCGCTAAGGAAAAAGCTTTGAAAGAGGAGATAGACTATTTGTTACAAGAAGGGATTATTTTTCACAGTGAGTCTCCTTATAGTTCCTGTGTGGTTTTGTTGCGGAAACCATCGGGAGAACATAGACTGTGCATAGATTACAGAAAACTGAATGCTTTCACAGAAGGTCAAGTGGATCCATTACCTGATACTACTCAACTATTTGCCAGGCTAAACAAGGCAAAATAATTTTCTAAGGTGGATCTTAGCAAAGGCTATTACCAAATTACAGTAAAGCCTGAGGTTCGATCTTATTTAGCCTTTAGCACCTCGGAAGGTCATTATGAGTTCAACATGTTACCGTTTGGGTTGAAAAATGCCCCGAGTGTGTTTTCAAGGATGATGCGAAAATTGCTGGATCCCCTGAAAAATCCATGTATTTCGAATTTTATGGATTATATCCTCATTGCTACGGAAACATTTGAGGAACACGTTACCTCTTTGAATATGCTGTTTGATAGGCTCAGAGAGGCCAACTTAACCGCTAGGCCAACAAAATGTTGTATTGGTTGCAAAGAGTTGGAATTCTTGGGACATACTGTACATCAGGGTAGCATGACCCCTGATCCCAAGAATCTTGAAAAATTGAAAAGAGCTCCTAGGCCACAAACAAAGAAAGATGTGCGATCTTTCGTGTCGTTGTGGGGTTTCTACCAAAAGTACATTAAACATTTTAACTCTATATGTGCTCCTCTGACGGATTTAACCCGAAAGGGTCAACCTGATACAATAAATTGGTAGGTACAGTGTGAATTGGCTTACCAGGAGTTAAAAGAAAAACTCACAAGCAGGCCAGTGTTGCAATTGCCTGACTTGAATCAAGAATTTATCGTGAGAAGTGACGCAAGCAATGTGTGCCTAGGCGCTACATTGTTGCAAAGGTCTTCCTCACAAGATGGAGAATTGAACCCAGTCGCTTATGCAAGCCGCAAGTTGAACAAGGCGGAACAAAATTATTCAACAAGTGAAAAGGAATGTCTCGCTTTGATATGGGCTATAAAAAAATTCCAGATTTATTTATATGGCAGGACATTTGTGGTCCAAACGGATCATTCACCACTCGTATTCCTGTCACAGGCCAAGCATGAAAATTCCAGATTATTGAGATGGTCTTTATTATTGCAGCCATATTCAGTTCTTATTGAATATATTCTCGGCCCTCAGAACGTAGGTGCAGACTTTTTGAGTAGACATCCTTATGATGAAGATCAGAAAAACGCATAAGACTTAATTGAGCTAAGTTATCTCGCACAATATAACCTGCAAATGAATGCATGTTTTAGGATGGGAGGTGTGTAGTAAAATCTGCGAGAATAATTGCTCATTTCAGTAAGATTTTAGTCATAAAATGATAATAAATAAACCCGCCCGATTGTGTCTGACTATGATCCTCTCACACGCCAGCATAGCGCTGAATTTTGTGCCGTGGACAGGCTTAGAACCGACACCACCGTTTAAACCTCCTCGCTTTCCTTGTGACGTACATTTTTAACATTTTGCCCGATCTGATAGAGACTGCGGCAAGACTTACAATTAACGATTTTGCGGAAGTGTGCCGCCAAACTACTGTCTGAATTAACGTAATATTTTGACTTTAACGCTGGTAATCAGTAGTAATCCTTACAAATTTGGTAGTGTAACACGAGACAATCCCAATAATTAACGCAAATTCTTACCCCGCCATGCAAAACCCCGCTGCGCTTGACACGTTGTGCCTTGCATATATACACGCTGTGGCAAAGCCAACAGAGGCAAACACGCAGACAATTTTATTTCCTCCTCGCGGTAGTATTACTGACGTCACTAATACAAGTAGTTATTTGAAAATACATGCTAGCGAGAGATGAAAGGGGGGGGGGGGGGGGGGGGTTGATATGGCCGTCTTGTGTAAAAATTTTATTTGACGATTGACCGTGACAAAATTGAAAATCTAAACCATAATGATACTGACCATAAAAATTATATGGTAGTATAGCTTAGAGTCCACTGAGCAAGAATGTGTTTTAAATAATATGGTAGTCCCAGTATTAGCCAAGTTATTGAGAAAATACTAAATGACTACGGACGCGTGACCAGACAGACTGTTGTTCCTGCTTGTTTTTTTCATAACGTTAGTGGGGACGCCAGCTTAGAAAAGAGGCATTGAGGTAAATTCAAATTCGCTTGAGTAACAAGAGTATAGGAGGAAAGGGGAGCGGTAGGAAAATGTAATCCAAAACGAAACATCTTTTTGTATTGGCATAACTAAAGCAGACTGGCAAATCGACTACCAGACGCAGATTTTGTTTGGAATTATTTTTGTTTTTCAAAAACAACATTTGAATTCTGGTAGTCGCAAGCTTTCGATTGGCCAGTGCTAATAAATATTAGCAAAAGGCTTTCACTATTCATTGCCAGTTGAACAAAACTTTTCATTCAAATACGCTGAGATCAGCTGTGTTAATTTTAAAATTAAATAAAGAAGTATTCACAGTCTGGACAGTGCAGAAGAAACTGAGGCCACTTCTTTGCAAGTCAGCGTTATTTGTTTATATTTCTTGAAATTTGTGGTAAGAATGCTTTATGAATTTAATATGTTTAATCCCACTGCCAAAGTTAGATACTGCTATTGGGAAAAGTGAAGGACATGCCAGAAGCAGACATTGTTGAGTCCTTACATTGAACTGTATCTAACTGATGTATGTTGTCATGATTGTGTTTGAATATTATTGCATTAGAATATATTAGTAAGCCTCTGTGTTCCATGAACACTGTTTAACATGACTGAAGCATTTATATTTAAAAAGGAAAAGAAGAGAAAATCATACCAAAGGAAATGTGGTTACTCCACATTATTTTATTGAGGAAAACTATGTAAACGTACAGAGGCGTATCTGCCATAGGGACCTGAGAAGTGGTCACAGCAAGGTATGAGTCATGTAAAATTAGGGGCGAGTGCACCTGTAATGCACGCGAGGCTGACCCCATAGCACCGTAGGAAAATAATAAATATAATAAGTGATCAGATATAAAAGGCCAGGGTGTCCTTTTGTTGCAGAGGTTTTATTTCCTGTTGCCAGCCGGTAACAGGAAACTTGCTGAGAGAGAATAAAGCCATCAAGTCTCTGACCATTCGTTTATGCTATCAAAAGATAACGGGAGGAGCTTGGGCATTTTGTGAGATCGAGATTTTCTGCAACTTCATACTGTATTATCATTCTACAAGGAATCCCAGGTGATGTGTTAAGCATCTGGGTATATCTGACACTTTCGTTTGAATAAACACTGGTATTTCAAAATCATACTCAGGAAGTTTATGGGGTGTGATGAAACTACAGCCCCTCATACACATTGACTCTCCCTCTTAGATGAATAAAGTGTAAGCTGTGAACATTACAACAGGAAAGATATATATTGACTTTATAGTTATTGGGCAAATTGTCCACACATTTTTTAGTTGATCTTTTCTGTAAACTATCTTGTCCTCATTTTCAAAGACCTGTCCAAAAGATATGGCTGGACAGGCAGATTAAATTGTACAGAAAAAATATTCATTTTAAAGAAAAACTTAACTACTGGTTTTATTCACTTCGTCATAGAAAATTAAAGTGTTTTTGTGTTGTGTACCATCATTTCATTTCTCCCCTAGACACTAGGTACATCATATACCAGATACTAGAGCCAAAATAGTGACCGTGTGAGATCTAGGGAGGTAACGTTAGGTTCCCTGCACATAATTCATCATCATCATTTATAGGGTCAGGGACCTACATGTGCTTGACCTCACACGGTTAATACATACATGGATTTCATTCTTTTTAGGATACCATCATAACCTCCCCAGCAAATCAAAATTTGCTGCACTGTCCTTCCTCTTACCCTATCACCCTCGTGAAACAGCAATCTATTTCTTACCCCTTATTCTCACAGAGTTATCACTATCACCTCTGCTCGGACGGGACCATAAATTTCTCAGACCTATCTCATCAAAAATTACTACAAACCATAACAGGAAGTAGTGTTGTGCTCTTTCTGCTGCCTGTCCTGATGACGACACTACTTCTATAGTCATTTAATTCATTTCCCTTTGTCCGCATACGTAAATAAATGACACGCAATGAGTGGCACGAAAATACAGAAGCGGAGTCTATGATGAGCAATAATTCTTCCTTGACTTAAATAATATAAACAGGAAATGGAGATACTTATTCGTGCTTGCCCGAAACATGAGTGGGAAAAATTTCAGAAATAAAACAATTAAAAACAAACAAAAAATTGCAGGAGGGTCTCAGAATATATATATATGTGTATGTGTGTTGTGTGTGTGTATATAATATATGTGTATCATGTTAGTTGTCTCTAATGAGTGGAAAAAAGGCAATGTTTTAATGAGTTCAGTCTTATATTTCCTCTCTCTCACATCAATGTTCTGTGTGTTGCCCCACGTCGTAACATTTAGAAACTACCGTATACTGCCAACGTTACGACAGCTTACGTCTTAAATAAATAAATTGTTGGCCCATTTCTACGGACATACTGTGCCGCGTTCGGACGGTTATTGTTCATAACTGCTTGTATTGGTAGATTCTTATCTCACTCTCTCCGTATTGTTTCTGTTTGGCAGGTCTCTTGCGATTGTGGTTCCATCCTCAAATGAACTTTGAAAACAATACACTCCTTTTCATGTTTTATAGTGGCATATAACAAGTCTCCGGATATCAATTTCAACAGCTATGATTCTACATTGAATCACAATGATTTTCAAACAAAAATTTGATGCAGTGATGTACTAAGGGGGTGCGAATCCGGTCCTCCCGAGGTGACAGCCAGAAATGGGTGGGGGGTGCCATTATCTAATTTTATGATAGCACTTACTGTTAAAAATATACTTGCTAGTGTGTTTCTTTATGGGGGTGGGGGGTAGCCTAAGGTAGGATCCGCCCCCGGTGCCAAGTACTTAAAGTACGCCTCTGATTGGATGTAAAACATTTTGGACCACATTGACCTAAGGACTTTGTTCTGGTCAGTAAAAAAAGGTGATTTGAACAAACCTAAAGAAAACTGACATGTCAGCGCGAGTGGCTCCGAATAATTATAAAGCTCTCAAATATTTGAAATATTTCTCCAATTAACGAGTACTGTGTTTGCTATTTGTCATCTTAAACCCTTTTCATGCGATGTGCTATTATGCTCCAGTGTGCGTGTTAACACATGTAGCTATATATATATTTATATACCCCCACCAACTAAAAGGCATTGGAGCCGCCACTATTCTCTTGTATTATGTTGTCACATTGTTGATGTCTCTTACCTTGAGGCCTACAGGTTGTCTCTTGACACTTTTTGAGTGTGCAAAATTTCGGTTGACGATTCATGACAGCTGTCACACTGTCCGCACTGTCGCAATTTTTGTCCTCCTGACTTGATGAGGCAACTGGTGTCAGAATTTCAGAGGACAGTTCCTGTTTGGGATTTTTGCTTCGTGATCTTTTTGTGTGTTGTTGTTTTGTTGTGTCAACATTTTTAAATTTCTTTTTTAGCTGAAAAACATTCTTTTGTAATATTTTCTCATTTGATTTTACTGTCGTCCATTATGAAGACAGTATTAGCCGTAACATTACCCCTCCACTATTTGACTCCTCAAGAATCATGGAACGAAAACTGCATTTGACTCCTAATCAGGAGACTTGCTAGAAAGCATGTCTTCTAATCTCGAACATAGTCGCTTGCCACTACATGATTTATAAGCCCCCTTCAGCTGCCATTTTCTTTGCTCTCCAAAATCGTACCACAGGAAGATTCTCACGTGGTGTCCATTCCTCTTTCTATAAATAGCATATGACGTATGTTTACATTAGCATATATAAATAACACGTATGTTACACAATCTCTGTGTGTTGGACTTCAAGGACGTCACGATAAGAGGGATAGCTTGGCCTGATTAAACTGAACGTTCTAACAAATATTGGGTCGCAGACATGATAAATGACTCTTTATTTTTAGAGGCTAGCTAGTGACATGCATTTTATAAATTGCAACGTAGAACAGGAAACAACGTCACAAATACGACGCGTATTCTAGTTTTGAATTTTTGTCACATCAGTGAAAAACATACACCCTTCAGCTCTCTGAACAACATAGGCCTTCAAGAAATTTATGTCAAATCTTCCTCTCCCACGCCAACAGCTCAAGGTGTTTTCGGGTCTTTTCCATCCCCTTCATATCTGTCACCAGTTCTCTGGTTTAGATTGTGTTTGTTAGTTTTTTTTTTGCTTTTTTTTTTTAAATTTGTTTTTTTTTTAAGGTATTAATTTTTGTTAATTTATTTTAATTAATAATTTTTTTCCCCCTTAAATTTGATTATGTGTGGATGTTACAAATGTATGCTATTATTTTACCTCGATAATGTTGTATGCTTAAATAATGCTAAAAATACATGTGCTAGTTAAAGGATACGGTATGTAAGATGACAGAGAGAAGAAGGGCAGAATGTAAGACGGGCCTGCGTGCCCAATTCTTAACCCTGTGAAAATAAAGTTCATTCATTCATTCTCCTTGTGTTCATTGGTTTTCCTAGATCTTTCTTACTCTGGGGATTTCAGAGCAAGACTGCCTTGTAATGCTATCAACAGGTTTCCTGAATGTGTGCCCTTTCCATCTCCAGCGTCTGCTTCTCATCTCTTGTTCCACTGGCACTTGTCTGGTTCTTGTCATCAGGTCCACCTTAGTGGACATCATTGAGATAGCGTTTGGAACAACAAAGCGTCAGAGACAACACCATATTGACAAACGATTACGGGGTGGTCAGAGTACATCAATGGATCTTCCATCATCATCATGTTCCTTCTCGCTCCTTATGGAGCAGGGAGTCACCACGGCAGCTAATCGTCTTACAGGAAACATGCACCAAGCATTCCTCTGTTCTTGCAGAGGTGGTTTCTGTAGCAATTCGTTTTAAGTATCAAGATATATATATATATATATATAAAATCCCGGCTTTTTCTGTCACTAACGCTAAGGGATGCAACTTTGGTTGAAAGTTAGACATTAATTGTATTGTTTCCCTTATATGTACTCTCCCGAAAATAGTAACACTCGACAAAGAAAAGTGCGCAAATGACGGTGTGCACAAAAAATATTTATAGAATGTGTGATCCCGTATACACACATTGGGATCCTCACTGCTGCTTCGTAGTTCGTGTACTGTGGTGATGCAAAGTGGTTTTTAAAAATACTTTTAATAAGTAAAATTGCCGTTAGGTATTGGTGCTTTTGAATTTAATTCCCGTCTTATGACGGGCTTTTACACTAGTTCAAAATAATAAAGCAGGTACGGCGAAGCCATGTCATAATCGAAGAGTGATCAAGTGAGGTGCACAAATATTGGTATTGAAACATTTAAGATAACGAAGCTGGTTAGATGTAGCCATAATAAGAACATCCAATTAATGATGAAGAAAGATGCACACAAGTAGACTGCCAAACATTTTCAGAAACAAAGAAATTAAAGCTTAGTCACCTTGTCAAACATTAACAAAAATTAAGAGCTTAGCGTTTAGTCACAATGTCAAACATTCACAAATGTAAAGAGCTTAAGGTTTAGTCACATTGTCAAACATTCACAAATATAAAGAGCTTAAGACTTAGTCACGTTGCCAAACATTCACAAATATAAAGAGCGTAAGGCCTAGTCACATTGTCAAACATTCACAAATATAAAGACATTGAGGCTTAGTCACATTGTCAAACATTCACAAGAATAAAGAGCTTAAGGTTTAGTCACATTGTCAAACATTCACAAAAATAAAGAGCTTAACGTTTAGTCACATTGTCAAACATTCACAAATATATAGAACTTAAGGTTCAGTCACATTGTCCAACATTCACAAATATAAGGAGCTTAAGGCTTAGTCACATTATCAAACATTCCCAAATATAAAGACATTGAGGCTTAGTCAAATTGTCAAACATTCACAAGAATAAAGAGCTTAAGGTTTAGTCACAGAACGTCAAACATTCACAAATATAAAGACATTGAGGCTTAGTCTAGGGTTCCCATTCGTCCCGTTTTTCCCGGGACAGTCCCGTTTTTTGATAAAATGTCCTGGTGTCCCGAATTTATTCCAAATGTCCCGCTTTTTAAGGGTCCTTCCTAAAAAAAAAAATCTTTGGGTAACGGATTTTATTCCGTGTTTTAGTAGTGTTACTTTATCAATTTCCGGTTACAGTGGACCCTCGGTTTGAATCTCGAACAAAAATTCGAAAGTCGACCAAAACAGTGTTCAGTGAGCATCTACCAAATGATTTAATGCGTATTAGCATTATTATACAGTATTATTATCGTTTTTCATCCGCATAATGCCGAAACGTAAGTGCAGTATAAATGATAACATTACAAGAGAATTTCCCTTCATTAAAGGTGCAGATGAAAATGTGGAATGTACTTTATGCAGCTCTAAATTTTGCATTTCACATGGTGGTCGGTCAGACGTAGTCAACCACGTGAAAACGAAAAAAACATAAAGGTGCTGTTGAAAGTAAGGCTTCCAACAGCAGTATAAGTCATTTCTTAAAGATGCGAAAACCCAGTGAAAAGGAAATGGAAAAACAGTTATCATTGGCAGCACAGGAAGTAACCTTTGCTTATCACACGGCGGTGCATAACCACAGCTTTAAGTCCATGGACTGCACAACAGTCATCGTGAAAAAACTTTCCAACGATAAAGTGGAAGTTGTGTTAGTTAATGTGTGTATTTTTATACCAGTATCTTATTTTAAGTGCAACATATAATAGATTTATTAGTGCTTTACCTTAATTTTTAACATGTCCCGTTTTTTTACAAAATGTCCCGGGTTTTTTAGGTAAAAATTTGGAAATGTCCCGGTTTTTAAACAAAACATTATGGGAACCCTAGCTTAGTCACACTGTCAAACATTCACAATAATAAAGAGCTTAAGGTTTAGTCACTTTGTCAAACATTCACAAACATAAAGACATTGAGGCTTAAGTCACATTGTCAAACATTCACAATAATAAAGACATTGAGGTTTAGTCACATTGTCAAACATTCACAATAATAAAGAGCTTAAGGTTTAGTCACATTGTCAAACATTCACAAGAATAAAGAGCTTAAGGTTTAGTCACATTGTCAAACATTCACAAGAATAAAGAGCTTAAGGTTTAGTCACATTGTTACAAACTAAGAATAATCACGCAAGAGGAACAAAGAGAGACTTTCAAAATGATATCATTATTTTGGTACGAGGGTATGACGTCAAGAATAAAGAATCATTGTCATATATTGTTGCCCCATAAGGCATACGTTGCTGTAACCGCTGCAAACCAGTTACTACTAGGGTCTATTTTAATCGGATTATTACGGAGTCGCAATCGGAAATCCATCGGAATCCGAAGGCCTTAAAAATAAAAACAAACAAATGAAATTGGATGGATGTGTTCAAAATTTGGATGGATTTTGAGTTGCTAACAGTTATTTTTATTTTGTTGTTATTTAATTTTGTTTTTGTTTTTGTAATACAATAAAATAAAAAAACAACAACAAAAAAACAACAAATGTCCCTGCTGTTTTGCAACATGTAGAATACTTATTTCAAATTAGTATTACTCGCTGAGGCTTTAAACTCTCTCTCTCTCTCTCTCTCTCTCTCTCTCTATCTCTCTCTCTCTCTCTCTCTCTCTCTCTCTCTCTCCTATGAACCGTATAATGCGCCAAGGTGTGTTACATTATTCTCCGAGTACCGCCTTGTACGCTATTTTGGTTATAGTCCGATGTCCTTGTGGTGGGTCGATATTACTTATATATATATTTGTATCTGTGTAGCAGATGTGAAGTCAGCTATGCAAGCTCCTGAGGAAGTTTACCTTCTAACTATATGTCAGGAAACCTGTCTTGCTTCCACCAATGACTACCACCCACTATGTATGTTATCCCCAATTTATAAGTTCTGATGTATGGATGTTGTGTAGCTACGTGTCTAGGGTATATGCAATGCATGTGCAGAAAATAACAACAACCACACTTTAAGGTTAATAAACAATTAAGTAAACAACTCCCTATTGAATTTTGGTCTGAACAATTTTTTTCAAATGTATTAAGTATAATTGAGTTGATTCATAAAAAACATTAAGATTAAACATTTATATACAGTTACACACAATCTAGTTTCACTACTAAAGTCTTTTTATTTCTGACTAGGAAGTGTTCTTGTTGTAATACTCTAGTCCAAACTAAAGCACATATTTTGGGGAATCACTACTGTCATCCATTTTATTTAATCTGGTTGAAATATCAAATTGTGGAGAATAGTTCAGTGAATTCACAAGGCCCCAAAACACAGGGCTTATCTTAAGATAGGTGTCGAAAATTCTGCGATGTCCTGGTTATAAGTCTTCCTCCTCACAGCAACTGCTCAGCTTTCAGGATTCAAGATAAGGTAGGGCCCTCAAATCATTATGGCCTCGAAAGGTACAGGGTTTGAACAACAACGTGACTGGCTCACTTCAGTTTCACAAGAAGAAACTCGAAATATCGAATTTTTTCACTATGTAAGTTAATTACAGGCCATAAAATGTCACACAAGATCTCCTGCTGAATAACAGAACAGCGAAGGCATCTGATCACACTTGTCTGTAAACGTTATTAACTTTACATGTGAAAGTTTAAATTGAAAGTGGCAAGGAACGCTCGTCTTTCTGAGTATTTATTTCACTTTCTTAGTTATGCTCAGCAACCAATCAGGTGACTTCCGTTCCTACGCGTCTATTTTCAAAAGTTAACCTACAATTTTCAAATCAGGAGACACCCCTTTCTATTGCCTCAATATGGCTAGCTTCAGTAAAGAAATCCCAGGCACGTCTTTATATGTCTTCATTCTACCATATCGCTAGTATTATCTAAGTCATGTTAATCCAGAATGAAAATATTTACTTATTCTACCGTTTTGTAATCTAATGCATCAGGTTTCACATTTCTAGCTATTATTTTTACTTTTCGTCTTTCCTTTATATTTATTCAAATAACTATCTTTCTTTCTACCGTAGGCTCAAATATTTAGCCTAACGCATCTTATATATTTAACAACTAATTAGTAGCATTTTAATCTTCATTTCTAGTCTTTATTTTTCCTCTCGCTCGTTTAGGCCCTTTAGTTTCACTTTAGAAATTCAAACTGGGACTATGCATCTCCCCTGTTCTGTCCCTTTTCTTTTCCAACAAATACACGATTTCTAACTACACTAACTTGCACGCATGCATTTTGGGTAAGGCTTGCAAGTCTGTAACGTCACATTGGCATTTTCAACTATCGGCGTTTTACGCGTTAACCCTTTAGGAACCGAGAAATAAAACTAGTCTTTTGGTGGTGTGGTAATAACTATGTTATTTTATACCTACAAACTACTAGATGCTATATTTTGATCGGTGAAATATCGGATATCATCACACATCTCCCCACTTAAGAGCATGCTTGTAAAGCGAGTTCAAAAGCCGAGATTCACATAGATCAAATTAACTTATTTGGCCTTATGACTCCCCTGAGTTTCTTCCAAAGGATGTCTACTCAGAAAATCCGCTCCCACATTCAGCGAACCGGGTATGTACTCAATGGAAAAACGAGTAAGGTTGGATTAGTAACGACCACCTTAATAATCGGGCGTTTTCATGCTTAGCCTGTGATAAAAATACGAGGGGCTGATGATCCGTTTGGACCACAAATGTTCTACCATAAAGATAGATCTGGAACTTTTTTATAGCCCAGATTAAAGCTAGACATTCTTTCTCACTTGTTGAGTAGTTTTGCTCCGCTTTATTCAGCTTGCGGCTAGCATAAGCGACTGGGTTCAGCTCCCCCTTTTTGAAATTGGGACCGTTTGCCGTTGCAACAATGTAGCCCCTAATCCTACGTTGCTAGCGTCCGTTCTTACCACAAATTCCTGAGTCAAATCAGGCAATTTCAAAATAGGCTTGCTAGTGAGTTTCTCCTTTTAACTCTTGATACGCCGATTCACATTGAGCAGACCACACAATTTTATCTGGATTTCCTTTGCGAGTTAAATCCGTTAGAGGAGCACATATAGAGTTAAAATTTTTTTATGTACTTCTGATAAAATCCACATAGCGACACAAACGATCTCACGTCCTTCTTGGTCTGTGGTCTAGGTGCCCTCTGTAATTTCTCCAGGTTCTTGGGGTCAGGGGTCATGTTACCCTGATATATCGTATGTCCCAAGAACTCCAACTCTTTACAACCAATATAGCATTTGGTTGGTCTCGCAGTCAAATTTGCCTCTCTGAGCCTATCAAATAGCATCGTCAAAGAGTTAATGTGTTCCTCAAATGTTTCTGTGGCAATGAGGATGTCATCCATGAAATTCGTTATACATGGATTTTTTAGTGGATCCAACAATTTTCTCATCATTCTTGAGAACACACTCGGAGCATTTTTCAACCCAAACGGCAACATGTTGAATTCATAATGTCCATCCGAGGTGCTAAATGCTAAATAAGATCTGACCTCAGGCTTTACTGGAATTTGATAATAGCCCTTGCTAAGATCCACCTTAGCAAAATATTTTGCCTTATTCAGCCTGGCAAACAGCAGATTTGGGTAAGCAGGTAATGGATCCACCTGATTCTCTGTGACAGCATTCAGTTTTCTGTAATCTATTCACAGACGATGTTCCCCGAGGGTTTCCTCAGCAAAAACCACACTGGAGCTGTAAGGAGATTCACTGTGAAAGATAATCCCTTCTTTTAACAAATAATCTATCTCCTTTCTTCAATGCTTGTTCCTTAGCGAACGGAATCGTATAGGCCCTCATACAGATAGGTGTTGGGTCTATTAATTGCATATCATACTCCAACAAATGGGTGTGCCCCGGTTTATCCGTTAACACATCTGTATGTTCTGTTAGAACCTTTTGAACCTGTTCCCTCTGTTTCTTAGTCAGGTGCTTACTGACTTTCACCTGTACAGGTGTTTCACATGGTTTTAAGGGGTATTCCTGCGAGGTGAGTGGTTCATTTTTCATTTGGGTTGCAATGGACAAGGCCAGTAAAGGTGTCCCTTCCTGGTTTTCTCTCTCGAGATAATTCTTTAGGAGGTTTACATGATATATTTTCTCCTTTCCTTTCTTGTCTATTTTATAATTGGTTCTAGATATCTTTTCTAGAACGGTGTATGGACCTTGCCATCCAATTTGCAACTTGTTACTACTGGCGGGAAGTAAAAAGAAGCACCTTCTCTCCCACATGTAATTCTCTGTCTTTCGCTTTCTGATTATAGTATGCAGCATGTTTCTTCCTGGCTTGTCTGAGGTTATCATTTGCAAGTTTCCAGCCAGTTTTTAGACGAGTGGTCAGTTCGTTCACATACGCATATGATGAGGTAACAGTCTCTTCTGCCTTCTCATCGGTCACGTCCTCAATAGGGCTTCCAATGGACCTTTTATTGGCCTCCCAAATAACAGGGTTGCGGGTGCCATCCCGGTTGAACTTGTGGAACTTCCCGGTACGCAAACAAAGCAGCGGGCAAAAATTGGTCCCACGTATCAGGTTTTTCATGGGCCAGCTTTCTCCGGATGGACATGAGAGTCCCATTGAACTCTCCACCTGGCCGTTTCCTTGGGGGTGATATGGACTACAATGAAAATGCTTGGCCTGGAAGATCCTAAATACCTCTTCTGTTAGTCTCCCCTTGAACTGTGAGCCGTTATCAGTCAAGATTTGGTGAGGGAAACCTAACCTCGTGAATATTGTGAGTAATGCCTCTGCCACATGCTTCGAATCAATTGATGACAGGGCTACCGCCTCTCCCCACATGGAACATGTGTCCACCAGAGTCAGAATGTAACTGTTCCTCCTCTTTGTCCGAGTGAGAGGTCCCACAATGTCCACCGCAACTCGCTCAAAAGGTGTTCCCACTATTGGCATTTCCCCTAGAGTTTCTGGGGCATTCCAATGCTTTTGAGCTACCCCGTTTAGGCATTTGGACATGATTTTACATATCTTTTTATATCCTCAGTTATTCCTGGCAGAAATTAATGACAAGCTATGCGCTGACCTGTATCGCGCTGATCCCCATATGACCACTGAAGGGAATAGCATGTCCTAATTCCATCACCTTATCCCTATATGCCTTGGGAAGGACCAGCTGTCCGTGACCATTGGATCCAGTTCCAGCCTTCCTATATAACAATTTATTTTTCATATAATATTCTCCTTTGTTTGGAGGTGTATGGCATTTAGGTAATTTTTTATAACACAGCTTGAGTGACCTATCTTCAGCTTGTGCCTTCCTCATCTCCTCTGGATGAGTATTTATAGGTTCATCTTCCTCCTTCCTTGACTGTGACCTGGTCTGCACTGTTGCCATAATCACAGGTCTCTTGGGATTCCCAAGAAGACATAACGACATCCCAATATTAGAGGGTATATGGGTTCGTTTATAACTGCTGCTTTGATGATCCCTTCCACATAACGAGTTTTCACCTCTATCCTAGCTACGGGAAGTGTCATGGTTGCTATATCCTTAGTCGCCCTTTGTATCTCCACTGTCTCTGTGGTATACTGATCTGGGTTCACTAGGTGCGAACTGACGACTGAATCATAATCTAGACCTGTATCATAAAGGCACCTTATGGTGACCCCATTACATACAACGTCCTCACATACTGGGGGGTGATAGGGCTCATGTGGCTTAATTGGTTTTGCCTTTACTCCCTTGTTCCCAGTTTTCATTGCAGCAAATGTGGAACGTTTTCGGGTACAGTCATGGGTGTCATGGCCACCCCTCCTACACCGTTTACAATATTTCTTTCCCTGGTTAACAGCTTTTCTTTCATAATATTGCGCGTTTCCGTCAAGTTGTTCGTACCTGGACCTATCATAATATGGTTTATTCTTGTTAAACTTATCTCTATTGTCGTATTTGTTCTGAGGTTGAATGTGGGGACCCTTATTATGATCTATATGTTTCTTCTTTGCTCCTGCCAAGTCTGACTGGGCTGCTAGATATCTCTCAGCTACATTTAAAATCTCCCCCAGTCTCTCTGCACCCTGTTCTGTAAGAAACTTTCTCAAGTCTGGAGCCATGGACTCTCGAACCTGCACCATCATAACCATTTCCTTTCAATCTTGGGTTCTCCCCAGAGCAGTCCATTTCTCCAAATAGGTCTCTAGCGGGCCGAGAACTGGTGGTAGGTCTCTTCCCCTGTGAGTAATTTAGTGTCTAAAATTTCTTCCTATAAAAATTCTAGTTTTTCTCATATCTGAGAGGTAGTGCATGTTTACCAATGTCATAAATCGTCTTGGTCATCTTTACTGCCTTGGAAAATACTTCATAAGAATTTTTTTTCCTAAGTCCCTGGGATACTTTAAGGCTCCAAGTAACCCATATGTTACTAAACTTCAAAACGGCTAAGGAAGGACTCAATATCATGTCTTTCTCAATAAAAGGATCCCAATGAAACCCCATGCTGATGAGGAGGCCCCCTGGCTTGCAGCTGAGTCGGAAGTGGATGGGGCTAGTTCCATTTTTTCAGGAGCAAAGGCCTTGTAACTCTAACTCTCTTAGTAACTCATGCTCCGCTGTAACCTTTTATCTTCTGCTTCCCTTTCAAGCAGCCAGTCTTTTGTCTTCCCTTTCTGCCTCCAATCTTTTCTTCTTTCTCTCGTTCCGCCTCCCTCTGTAGACGTTTTTTAACCTCCTTCTCAGCTCAAGTTTCTTTTCCTCCAACTGCAGCTCTTAATCTCAGCTCATCAGCCTCTAATTTCTTAAGTTCTCTAGCATCTTTCAAACATAAAGATCGTTTTCTCCTCCGAATCTATCAGCCTTAATTTCTTAGCCTCCCTAGCATCTTCCCTTTCTCTGGCTATATATTATCAACCTCTGCTGTAGGCATAATCAATTAAAATCTGTCCCTCTACACCCATTTCCTTCGCAGCCTGCACAGCAGAAGATCTGTTCTTGGCCTATTCTTCCATCTTAATATTCTAACCAATGTGGTTTAAAGTAAACAAAATATCTAATTAATTATCTAATTAACAGGACAACACAGAGCAATGTCAATTCACAACCAAAAACCTCCACTTATTTACTTAATATAAAACTTTGAAATCCCGGAAGAGGCCCACTATAGGGTGGGTCGATATTACTTATATTATAATATTTGTATCTGTGTTAGGTGAAGTCAGCTATGCTCTCACTGAGGAGTTTACCTAAAGCTATATGTCAGGAAACCTGTCTTGCTTCCACCAATGATACCACCCAACTATGTGATGGTTATCCCCTAAATTTATAAGTTCTGATGTATGGATGTTGTGTAGCTACGTGTCCTAGATATATGAATGCATTTGTGCATTGAAAATAAACAACAACCACACTTTAAGGTTAATAAACAATTAAGTAAACAACTCCCTATTGAATGGTTATACAATTTTTTTTCAAAAGTATTAAGATAATTGAGTTGATGTCATAAAAAAAACATTAAGATTAAACACTTTGTGAGTTTACACACATCTAGTTTCACTACTAAAGTCTTATTACTGACTAAAGTGTTCTTGTTTGTAATACTCTAGTCCAAACTAAAAGCAACATATTTTGGGGAATCACTACTGTCATCATTTTAATTTAATCTGGTTGATGATATCAAAATTTGGAGAATAGTTCAGTGGAATTCACAAGGCCCCAAAACACAGGGCTTATCTTACGAAAATTCTGCGATGTCCTGGTTATAAGTCTTCCTCACATTCACTGCTCAGCTTTTCAGGATTCAAGATAAGGTAGGCCCTCAAATCATATGGTCTCGAACAGGTACCAGGGTTGAACAACAACGAAGACTGGCTCACTTCAGTTTCACACCAGAAACACGAAAATATCGAATTTTTTCACTATGTAAGTTAATTACAGGCCATAATAACAAGATCTCACTGAATAACAGACAGCGAAGGCCATCTGATCAAAGTTTATTAACTTTAATGTGAAAGTTTAAAATTGAAAGTGGCAAGGAAACGCTGTTTTTTTCTGAGTTATATTTCAATTTAGTTATGCTCAGCAACCAATCAGGTCCCCCGTTCCTACGCGTCCTTTTTCAAAAGTTAAAATCTACAATTTTGAAATCAGGTCCCCTTTGCGCTCAATATGGCTTGCTTCAGTAAAGAAATCCCATACGTTGTTATATGTCTTCATTCTACCATATCGCATAATGTATTATCTAAGTAACCACGAATGAAAAATATTTACTTATTCTACCGTTTTGTCATCTAATGCATAAGGTTTTCCTTCTAGAATATTTTCGTCTTTCTTTATATTTATTCAAATAAGTTCTTTCTTTCTACAGTAGGCTTTATCATAAAAAATATTTAGACTAACGACTAATACTTTAATTAAATTGCTAGCATTTTAATCTTCATTTTGTCTTTATTTTTCCTATCGAGGAGGCTTTATGTTGTTTAGAAATTCAAACAAGGTCTATGCATTTCCCCCGTATAATTCTCAATTGTTATTTTTCCAAGAAATACACGATTTCTAACTACACTAACTTTCACGCAGGCATTTTGGGGTAATGCTTGCAGTAGGTCGTCCACATGATTTTCAACTTCGTTTTACGCGTATTAACCCTTTAGGAACCGAGAAATAAAACTAGTGGTTGGGTAGATACCTAATGATTTTTATATACTAGATGCTATATTTTGATCGGTGAAATATCGGATATCATCACAGTCCTCATGTCTGTGCTTTACGCGATATAAAACAAACGTATTTATTGCGTGTAAGACTTACAAATCAATCACCATCCTTTAGCTGCCCAAGGTGTATAGGCCTTCAACAACTTTTTCCCTAGATATTCCATTATTGAGAACAACAGTTGAAGAGTTTAAAACTTACAAAGCTCCAGAAAATGTTGATAAAAAAATTTTATAGGATTATTTTCTCATGAACATTTATGGTTACTATTTATTTGAAAACATCAGCAGCGGAACAGTTTGGCAAGCATTTTGATTACTGTGTAAAACCTAAACACCGCACGGGAGTGAAAGAGTTTTAAGTCACTAAAAGACTTTTAGTAGTACTCTCGTATGATTCCGTTTGTTGTATGACCCCATCGCCACTTATGATACATCTGATCAGCACCAATTAATAGATCAAGTTAGGATTTTTACTTCAGTGTTGGCACTCGTTCGATTAAAAAATAATTTTATGTTAAATGATAGTTTTGCAACACTGTCGGTAAATACAAGCTGGAAGCCCACCATGCTCTGGAAATGTTATAACTCCACAATGTGAGATAACAAGGCTCTCGGCATGCCTCCGAACTGGTCATAGCTGACCCCAGCTGGCAGTTTTAAAAATAGATTACACTAACACAATGAAATGCACCTTTAGATAGCCGCATATGGGAGTTGGCGTTTAATTAGTTCATGAGGCACCCTTCTGTCTTGTGCCATCTGGCTATATCCTGTCATGCCTTCTTTATCTTTCTTATATCTGTCTCCAAATTTTTTCCCCGTGTATTTTTGTGTCCCCATATTGGGGATTTTTACTCTGGGAATTCCGGAACAAGGAGTGTATTAGGATATTTTTAACTGGCTTAATGATTTCACAGTATACAAGACACCCCCACCCCCCCCCCCCCACCAAAAGGGAGGCTTGACTCGTGACGAAATGTTTTCTAAGGAACAAATATGGCAGGGTCGTCATATATCAGCAATTCAAGCATCCAATTTTAGGTTAGCTTTACGAACTTTCTTAGCGTTTTATTTATTGTTATAAATATCTATTGTGTCTTTGCTGCTCTTTATGTAATGCTGAAAATTTATACGTTTATGCCAGTGTACGGTGTCTCTGTGAAAAGTCAAAGAGGTCGTAACAAAACGTGGAATATGAGATCATATGGTTATTTGGATCACATGATTCATTTAAATCACATGATTGTTTATTTGTATTGTCCATGATGGTCTCAGGATAGATGATTAGTAGAAGTAATGATGTTAAGCACTTTAGGTAATATTGCCATTTATAATAATACTCAAGACTTTAAAAACTTATCGGGATCAAGACTAGTTATAATGTATTAGCTCAGTTTATTTGAAATCTGAAATTTTAAGGCGGTGATCAAATATTGCTCCTTGTTAACAAGAAGAGACATGGTCCGCAAACAAACGATACGTCAAGGCCTAAAAACCCAACCCCTGTAGACCCAAATAGAACAGTCCCAACTGAGATGGTTTGGCCATGTCTGCAGAATGGGAGAAGATCGGCTACCACGGCAAGCATCGGAAACTAAGAGCCAGGGATCCAGACCTCCAGGACGACCCAAAGTCCGTTGGAAGGACAACATTAGACAATCTTTGAAGGACCGAGGACTAGAATGGAACCAAGCCAGGAGGAAGACAGCCGATAGAATAGTATGGCGCTCTCTCTTACAAACCTCTACACCTCACGGTAGAAGAGGAACGAATAAGTAAAAAAGTAAAAGTAAATCAAATATTGCAATTTGTTCATGTATTTTAAATTTAAAAAAAAGGTAAAGATAGGCCCATAGCAGATACTGCCGTAGGAGAGTGAAGTGTTAGAGACTACTACAGTTGACATTCAAAAATCCGGCCATCGATAATCCGGTTCCTTCAGATTTCCGGCATGGATTTCGGAGCGCATTTTTTAATTTACCGCGTTGGCGCGCCACTGTTTTCTGTAGCCGTTTATGTTTTGATGCAGCTGTTTGGGTCTTGCTTGCACGTGTTAACAGGAATTCCTGCTCATTCCTTCTCATTTTATCATTTATTTGCTGCTGTATAGCCCCCATTATGGATTCAGAAAATAAAAGAAGTGGTGTAAAACGTAAACATCGTGCGTTGTCGATCGCAGATCATTTAGTTTTTAATTTTCTTTCTTTAAAGGACTGTACAGGTATTCATTTTCTGTTAAATATATACTTACTTACTTACTTACTTAGTCGTTCCCCTTCTACCGTGAGGTGTAGAGGTTTGGAAGAGAGAGCGCCAGACCATTCTATCAGCTGTCTTCTTCCTGGCCTGGTTCCATTCTAGTCCTCGGTCCTTCAAAGATTGTCTAATGTTGTCCTCCCAGCGGACTCTGGGTCGTCTTGGAGGTCTGGATCCCTGGCTCTTTGTTTCCCATGCTTGTCGTGGTAGCCGATCTTCTCCCATTCTGCAGACATGGCCAAACCATCTTAGTTGGGACTGTTCTATTTGGGTCTGCAGCGGATGGGATTTTAGGCCTTGACGGATCGTTTGGTTGCGCACCATGTCTCTTCTTGTTACTTCAACCACTTTCCTCAAATATATACAGCATATATAACCAGAAAAAATCCGGCATTTTCAACAATCCTGCACTCCTCAGGTCCGGAGGTTGCCGGATTTTTGAATGTCAACTGTATACTAGGTCCAGCATCGAGAGGTGGGGTGACCAGTTCCCTTCTTTGCTGCCTTTTCCTTCCCTAACTCAAGAACAAAGTCAAGTACCCAGTTACAGCAGGGTAGACAGGAGCGTGTCGATGCCGTGAATCGAACCCGGCACCTTTGCCACGAAAGGCCAGCGCTATAACCACTCTGTCAATCTGACGCTATTCCTGTATTAAAGACCCCATTTTTAAACCATTAATTATAACAGTCACGTCTAGTCCTCATGTGTATCTGTGGAGAAAAAGACAGAATATAACCTTTGCTACCTCAAGCCGGTCGTAAGAGGCAACTAGGACTAGCTTGTGCATGGGGATGGCAACCTCCTCGTGTAGAGTCAAATGCTACAGAATCCATCAATGCAAAAGCACCTGAATGTTTTGATGCAGGCTTCCTGTGAGGGGACCAGTTGCAATGGTGGTTCCATGCTCCACAGGGAGTGAAAAGCTAAATGATGATGATGATGGTGATGGTGATGATAATGATGATGGTGATGATGATGATAGTGATGATGATGATGATTGTGATTGTAGCAAATGTAATTTTTGCTGGGGAGGTTAAGATGTTATACCTAACAAGAAAGATAGTTGTGTCTGTGTTAACTGTGTGAGGTCAAGCACATGTAGGTCCCTGACTATAAAAGAATGATGATGATGATGATATATTGTATCAGGGAACCTAACGCTACCTCCCTAGATCTCACACATTCCGTATTTTGATTCTAGTGGCTGGTGTATGATGTCTCTAGTGTCTAGGGGTGAAATGAAGATGATGGTACATCAACACAATACACTTTAACTCACTATAATAAAATGAATAAGACGGTGGTTAAAGTTTTCTTTTAAAATTTGAATGTTTTTTTCTTTATACAATTTAATCTGCCTGTCCCGCCAACTTCTTTTGGACAGGTCTTTGAAAATGAGGAAATGTATTTACATATAATGCTGTAACTAAAAATATGGACTCTTGGTCCTATGAATATATGTTAATATAGAGTTCCTGTAGGTGTATTCACAGACTAATACTTTAATAGTTGCTATTTGTCATTTGTTTATGAGGAGCTGTTGTTTTCATCAAGCCCCATATAATTCAATGTTATTTTGATAGGAACTAGTTTCGTAGGATGAAATGTTCAGAGGTCCCAGCTGATAACTTGTCACCTGGGAATTCTTGGTGGTCGAATATAAGTCAGTATATCAATGTAGAGACAATGTAGATCAGCACCCACACGTAAGCTCCTTCAGGCTATCAGCTGACAGCTTAAACTTTATAATGAGACTTTACACCCACTCATCAGGTTTCCTGTCACCGGATGGTAACAGGAAATAAAAACTCTGCAATAAAAGGACACCTTGTCCTTTTCAACCTGATCACAACTTCTTATCCTATATAAACATGACAGTATGGGGTCAGCCTCTTGTGCTTTCATGTGCATCAGCCCCTAATTTATGACTCACACCCTTCTGTGACCACAACCACAGGTCCCTATTGCAGATACGCCCTTTTTACATAGTTTTGCTTCAATGCAATAAACGTGGAGTAACCACATCTCCTTTTATATGATTTTTTTCTTTTCTTTTTCCTAACTTATAAACGCTCTAGGCATGTTGAAAAGTGTTCATAGAACACAGAGGCTTCTAACATTTCCAATACAAAATATTAATACAAAATCATAATAATATGCAACAGTCAAATACAGTTCAATGTGATGACTCAATAATGTTTTGCTTCCGGCTATGTCCTTCACTTTTCCACAGCAGTATCTGACTTTTTCAGTTTTAATCAAGCATGTAAATACATAAAGCATTCTTACCAATAGTTCAAAGAAATATGTCACAAATTACGTTGACCTGGCAAAGAATATGGCCTCAGTTTTGCTGCCTTGTCCAGATAGTGAATTAGTATTTAATTTTACAATTTATCACAATGATCTCAACGTAGTTGTTTGAATAAAATTTTCTAGTCAAATGGCCACGAGACACTATGCCTCTTGCCATATCTATAGCCGACCAATGAAAGCAGGCAATACTAAATAATTTTGAATTTAGTTTTGAAAAAACAAAACAATTCCAAAACAAACTATGTGCCTCGTAAGTCCATTGGTCCGTCTGCGTTAGTTATGCCAATAGAAAAAGATGTTTCGTTTTAGTTTAACCTTTTTCCTATCTCAACTCCTATACTCTTTATACCAACTATAGAATTTGAGAAATACAGTTCTTTTTTTTTTAAATTAGCGTCCCCCAATAACGTTTTGTGTAACGAGCAAGAACAACAGTCTGTCCGGTCAAGCGTTCATAGACATTTAGTATTTTCTCAATAAATTGTCTAATACTGGGACTACCATATTTTTTAAAACATATTTTTGCTCAGGTGACTCTAAGCTATACTACCATATGATTTTGATGGTTAGTTTCGATTCAGTATGGTTTAGATTTTCAATTTTGGTCACTGTCAATCGTCAAAATTAACTTTTTACACAAGTCGGCCATCTTCCCCCTGTCTCTAACATTTTCCTCACTATTCAAATAAACCAACTAGTTTGAGTGACGTCAGAATATTACCGCTAGGAGGAAATGAAAAATTGTCTATGTGTTTGCCTCTGCTGGCTTTGCCCACAGCGTGTATATATTAAAGAGACCGCGTGCAGAGCGAAGAGGGGTTTTTCAAAACTTTGGTAGTGTTTTGCGTTAATTATTACAATCGTCTCGTTCTTACTACTGAGAAATGTCCGAATTATTACAAATGTTAGTGTTAAAGTTAACATATTACGTTAATTCAAACGCCAGTTTGGTCTCACAGTTCTGGCAATTAGTTAATTATAAGCTTTTCCCCCGTTTCGTGCAGCAGATCGGCGAGATGTTAAAAGGTTTATTGTACGTTTTCGAAACCGAAACTAAAGCGTGTTAGATTTTTACGGCGGGTCATTTTCTTAGCATTCCCACTGCACAAAAGGCATCGCCCTACTGGCGTTGAAGATGAAACCAGTCAGACACCTGAGGGCTGGTGTATTTATTCATCATAGGACTAAAATCTTACGGAAATAAGCGATTATCTCACAGATTTTGCTACAGTGATGATGATGATGATGAATTTGTAACAAATACGTTGTGCCGTCGTTGTTAATAAGGGCATTTGTTACCTCTTCAAATATGTTGTTATAGCTCTTGTTTCTGGACCATAAATTATTTAAAAAAAAACAATATTAGAAGACGACTCATCTCTGTTACTAGTTAGGTTTAGTGGCGTAATGTGGTACCAGAAATCTCTGTGGTGCGGAAGTCCGGAATAACGTCTATTATAATCATGAAGGAAAGAGGTGTTAGGCACAGAATTTTCCCATTCAGCGATCTTTGTCCTCTCGAGACTGTGCGTGGTCCCGGCTGCTGGGCCTTCCCAGTTTAGTAGAGGCAGTGCTATGTGTCTGTGTCCGTCTAGATAACGTCCTTTGACAGTGGTAGAGGCTCGGTCACAGCTACGCCATTAATAAACAAAAAAATAGACTTGCCACGTCCTATCGAGACTTTGAGTGGTCCCGGTTGCCGGGTCTTCCCAGTTCAGGTGGGGCAGAGCTGTGTGTCTTCTTGGTAATGCAGTTCGGCAGTGGTAGAGGCTTGGCTGCGCCTAAGCCTCGATACGTCCGCTACGGTGACTGGCTACTCTGCCAGATACCGCATTCTTGTCTCGGAGATATAACCCTATTTTGCAGGGTAGAAAACCTCCTTTCTCGTGGCATTTCACCCTCGCTACCCGACAAGAGGTTCCTTGGGGTTGCAACAAAGCCCAAGACCGCTCCTCGTCTCGGAGATATAACCCCCTTTGCAGGGTAGAGAGCCATCAAACTTTGGAACATTGCACACACACCAAAGTGGGACTGGTGCAATATGTTTCTGAGTCTAGGATGCTCCCTGGGGTTGCAAGAAAGCCCACATTTGACAGCCATATGGTAGCGGTGGCTTCGCCACGCGCCACTATGCTGTCTGGCTGCTCGTGCCATGGCCGGTGACTGATTGTCCGTGTCAATCTTGTCTCGGAGATATAACCCCCCTGCACCGGGTAGAGAGTATCAAACCTCATGGTATCGCACGCACGCCAAAGTAGCCCTGGTGTACCATACCGCTGAGTCTAGGATGCTCCCTTGGGGTTGAAACAAAGCCCACACCTCACCTCCCATAACTGGCTCAAGGGTATGAGTGAATAACTCGTCCCCTAAAGGGCAAAAGAGTGGACAACTCGCGCCCAGGGAATCAAAAGAAAATAAAATAAAATCATGAAGGATAGGGGTCTTGATTACCGATCGTGAGTGGGCCGGGCCTGATGTCAGGTTATCAGCGCCTTAAACGCCACTATAAGAAGGCTTTTGACAGAGTCCATCATGAGAAAATAATTGAATGCCTCGAAGACATCGGTATTGATGGAAAAGATATAAGAATACTCAGTAACCTTTATTGGGAGCAAACTGCCACAGTAAAATCTGGAAGGAATTATTCACCATACATAGACATAAAAAGAGGTGTCAGACAAGGTTGTGTGCTGCCGCTCTCCCCCCCCCCCCTTTTTTCCCCCGCATATTTAATCTATACACCGAAAAAATTTTCAAACAGATACAGGAAATACAAGGACTGAACATCAGTGGAAGGTCAATATACAACCTTAGATATGCAGATGATACCGTGTTGTTAGCTGAAAGCGAACAGGAGTTACAAGAACTAGTGAAGCAAGTGAACATTTTAAGTCATGAATATGGACTCGACATTAATATTGAGAAAACAAAAACTATGATAATTAGCAAAACAGACGATACAACCACATTAAAGATAAGCGTAAATGGGAAAATCCTGGAACAAGTCAAGAGCTACGTATATCTTGGTCATATAATAACAGAAGATGACAGATGTGAAACAGAAATCAAGAAGAGAATAGGAATGGCCAAAGCTACATTCAACAACATGAAACATATACTGACATCTAAGCAGTTATCTCACAAATTAAAACTGAGAATCATAAAGTGTTATACATATTCTGCATTTCTGTGTGGTGTAGAAACATGGACGATGAATAAGCATTTGAAAGAAAGAATTGAGGCTCTTGAAATGTGGAAATATAAAAGAATGGGGCGTATCTCATGGAAAGAGAAGAAAACAAATAAGGAGGTCCTAGAAAATGTAGGTATGAAAAGAGAACTAATGAGGGAGATCAAAGTTCGGCAGCTAAAATACTTTGGCCACATAAAAAGTCATAACACCTTGCAGAAGACCATAACAGAAGGGAGAGTTGAAGGCAAACGTCCAAGGGGAAGACAGCGCTATAAGTGGGAAGATAACATCAAGAGATGGACAGGAAATAGTCTATCAGAGTGCACCACCAAGACAAGAGACAGAAGACGTTGGAGATCCATTACAGCCAACCTTCGTTGTGGAGATGGCAGCTGATGATGATGAATCGCCACTGGTTTGGGTAGCAATATCTGAATTATAATGTCCAAAGTAATTACTGTTCACTCCTTGCCTATTTGTTTTTTTCACATCTACCACATACATAGCATATAAAGTATCGTCATCATTAAGCTTGTGACATCTGAATCACCATCTGAATGTGATGGACTTTAAAAAAAATTATAATTAGAATTGCAATTAAAAATTCTGATTCTGAGGGGTGGAATTCGTTCTTGGCTTTGTCAGGTAACTAGCTTGAAACATCCTTTTCAGCCTCCACCAATGATAACTTTTTCAGCCACTACCAATGACATCTTTGTCAACTTCTACCATGACATCTTTTTCAGCCTCTACCAATGATATATTTTTCAGTCTCAACCAATGATATCGTTTTCAACCTCTACCAATGAGGTTCTCGCTAACTTGGCTTCCTCTCATAATGTTATTCTCCCGGTTCTCCGTGATCTATCCACTTGTCTTTTCCCCCTATTGGTTTCAGTCAAACGCGCGTCTTCTTAGTTGTTTCTTGATTATTGTCCTGTTAACTGATTCAGTACGTAATTATTTTCAGCTCTGGACGAAATTATTTTTAAGCCCCACACATTTACATATACTGTGGTAAAATGCTTCGTTTTAACCCTCCAGCTCAAATTATAATGATAATACTGTATTTGAATTTTTGTTCCAATATGCCAAAATAGATTCTCTACACCTCCCGCCACCATTTCCCTACCCTGCTCATATTTCTCAAAAGTCAAATTCTAGTGACGTAAAGTTACCGTTTATAACCCACTACTATAAAAATTTGAAAATTGTCAAGGACGATAAAATCTAATACAAAAGATTGGACACTCCTTGAATTTTTTTTAACTAACGTATTCTAAGAATCTATTATTAGTTACAACATGCGACAGTTGTCGTTAGACGTCGCATTTTCAAAAAACGCCAGCGAGCGGCTTGCGATTTGAAACTATTAACGCCCCGCGATGGTACCCACCTCATTACCAAAGGCTTTTTCGTTACTCCGTACTAATTTTTAAATATAACATAAAACCGTTTTGGCAGTCGGGTTAGGTATTTGGAATACTGTACCAGTTCTATGGTATTAAATATGTTTATTATCGGGACTAAGCGTGGTGTTGGCAAATAACTATTACTATCTTCCTTTAAGAAAAACGATATCCTAGACCCTCGTAGAAGCTAAAAAGGAACTTTTAGTTGTCTACAGCATATAGAGGGATGTCTATAACGTGCGAACAATAGTAACATGACGTATACCGGAACAACTCTACGAAACTGATGATCAAGAATCGTATGACAATGCCGAGTGAAAACTAATCCCTTTAAGAAGCCCGAATGGCATGTAATACGGAAACACATCTTGATGACGGATGGAACTGTGTTGATACGCGTGTAATTATTTGATCTTATAGCGTCCAAATGTGACATGTCTACTGAGAACTGCGTCCAAGGCAAGAGAGCAGATTGGAATCACCTGCACATACGTTATTGTACATGGAGAATTGAGGTGGAAAAACAGAGGTGAAAATGATTGTAGGGGACCACTACATGTCAGATGGATAAAGAACTCTGAGATGGATGGCACGCTTGACAGGAGAATACTGTGTTCATTTGTTTGCCGAAGGCACTATGCTCCTATGTATGTGGAGGGTTGATGTTTGCGCAATGAGGACACGTTATTTACAGAAGTCAATTATTGGCTCCATACTTGCCAATCATTTGTCCGATGTAGACGTCGCCTTACTCAAAAAACACCGCCCAGCGAGCGGCTTGCAAGTTCCGCTAAGAGAATTGTGATCGCAGGTAACTCTTGCATGATATTTGCCCCAGACCGCGTCTCTAAAACGCTCGGACCAAGGGCTTGTTGAGTCATTCCCTCCCTAAACCCAGTCCAATACTTATTAAAGATATCCGCTCGGGTAAAATAACCGGCATTTGCGCGGGTCGGCTTTAACTCACGTGTCTGTAAATGTCTTGGCGCAAGACGCCCGTTAGATGATAGATAGATAGAGACAGGAGTCAGAGATCGAAGCCGTCGTTATTGAAACTGACTGGGGAGGGTTAATGTCCTGAAACTAAGTCTAAAACTCACTTGGCGAAAATTTTTCTATTTACCTATTACCCGCGCCCGACGGAGAAGCCCCACGCGGGGAGACATTGAACATAAATGCTGGGGAGCGTAATATGCCACTTAGGTTTGTCCAAACAGCCAGACGCAATAGAAATGTACCCATAATTGCCTATTGTTACTCTCTCGGTCTGATGCATGCATGCAATATCTTAAAGGTAAATAATGTAAACCCCAATTGTTAACCTTTAACATATGGTCGATGATGTTTCTCTCATTCAGTGACTTTGCATCCACCGGTCTAGATTCCTATAAAATACATATTCTAGTCTTGAGAGTTACATCGATTTTGTTCAGATCTAAATAAGGAGAGCCAACCCAGATAGCCGGATGAAAAAACTTACATTAACCATGGTCCCGGTTGTACCGAACATATGACTTTTGTGGATACAGACTTCGCGACCCTAGCCCCCGATCTAACTAGGCCAGCTTTTCATCGGCAATGTACCTAAGCTGACTTTCAGGGGAACAGCCCCCCAGTACATCGCATAAACTTATATATTTGAGCAACTGTATAAGCGGACACATTGATATCCCTGCTCATTTGTGAAAAGTACATGTCCCCAAAGTCACGTGCGTTGGAAAAGTCAACGGGCATTGGCTTGCTCATTGTGTATATTATGTCACCTGCGAGACAGGATAGAGAGATTTATCTGTACCAAAGTTGGTTGAGCCAGCCTAACAGCTACGTTGTTGTTTTAAACATGTGGGACCTAGAAACGAGTCGCGAGACTTATGTGGTATTAGTAGTCGTACACTTCAATAGGGTGTTGGGGATTTATGACTGGATATGGGTTAAATCGGGCCATTAGGTTTAGGCGTGCGTGGTTGGGCTCGCGGTCCCCGTAGACTAGGGGGTTGTCCAAGCCGATGTATCCCTCTGACAACGTAGGGGGCTTCGGGTGAGGCAAAAGAAATTTGGGACGTGTCGAAGTCAAGGTTCAAAGACGACTGAGAACAATGCATATGACCTAGAGAATTAGGGTGTGCCCTAATTGCCTCTGTGTCTTCAGGGAGCCTCTTAACTTCCTAAAAATGGATCAATGTGGTTCAGTGAGCGTGCGGCAAATGGGTCGATGGTACTTTTATTTCATTGATTGCGGGACAGTACAAATTAGGGCGGGACGAGACATAGGCAATATGGAGAACGTACACGACCCCCCCCCCCCACCCCCCCCATAAAACATTGGTTGCGTCGTGTAAGACCTTTGCCTTATTGTGTATGATTGCGACCGGTACTAGTTATACACATTGCTAGTTTAAGCACAGACTGTAGGAAGCAAACGTCAAAATAAATCTTCGAGTGAAGTAATATCATAAGTTCCGTGGACTGTAAGACCAGATAGGTCATTTTCAGGATCTATAGCCTAAATTAATCTTGCAGAATAAGAAAAGATTGATATCTCCAGCTGAAGTTGAAGATGATCTAATAGGGGACATTTTTCCTGGAGGACCAGGTTGGAAAAGAAGATACCCACTGTTTATGAAGCTGTTTGCACAGTTAGAAGGTAACCACGTGTGTAATCTAGCCACCACCTATTGACCTCTCGTATTCACGTCGTAGCATATCATGTATGGGGAATCATTGAACTGGGCTTAGTTAAGTGGGGATAATTAACAAGTGAGTACTTAGTAGGCGTGGTTTCCTGTGAGTGTACGGCGAGTTATGTCACCCAGCATCAAGTTGGTCAGCTGCGGGGGCTGCAGCAGTTGAGGCAAGGGTGCTCGGTTGTTTCTTATCCGTGCGAAGAATAGGGGCGCAGTTGGAGGCGTAGTCTCGAGTATACGCAGTAGGGAAAGCAGTGTGCAGTTTTGCTCGAGTCAAGTCGTCCAGTGGATACAAGATGTTTCAGCTAAGCCAAAATGTGTGTGAGGGCTTATCATGCATAGTCACTTGAGTTGTGTTAGATCTCCTATCCTATTCAGCGAAAAAGTGGGTGATATGAGGGTGCGAAAACCAGTATGTTTCGTGGTAGCTGTCGGTTGTCGCATAGAACAGTGTTGTTCATCAGTGGGAATGCTAAGTGTTGGTAAAATGTAACGTGATGTAAGTTTAGTGTTGTGACAGTTCGTCATGGTCAGTGTGTGGTGTCGTGTGTGTGATAAAACCATATGTTCAAGCCGTGTAGAGATGTAGCTACGTTCCTGATGTCTAAAAAATTTGATGTCGTGGGAGCTTGAAATTAAAATAGTATCTATCGTATCCGCGATATTTTTATTTAGGATATCGGGAATTATGTATATTATTTTGGGAGTGGGGTCGGGTATATATCGTTTGGATTATACCGGCCGCATTACTTTAAACCCAAGCCTTGTTGATCTTGCCGGGTTGGGGGGCCGACGGTTCGTATGCGTTTAACGCATTTATCTACTACAGGGGTTCATTAACCCAGTAGGACTCCAAGACCATATAAGCATAAACATATCAACATATACCATAGATATCCTAAAAAATAATTCGCCCACCCAAGCAGCAGTGACGCATCGTATAGCCGGTGGTCAAGCCTAAGCAGCGGCCAGGGTAACCTCCACTCTCCTCCCCCCCCCGAGATCACATCACTTCCAATCATAACTAATCTTAGAATCTCAGGCGACTTGCATAGCTGACCCTCACTCATGTTAGACCCACATTACTGGACTACTTTCTTTACACATCCAAAACCCAACACCATATACACATAAATTTACTATTTACCGGACATTGTGTGCGCTTATATAAGGAGGTCGAAGCGAGTACTCCTTATATTATTTCATTTTAAAGTACATTTGATCAGTGGACAAATTGAATCTAGTTTATAAGTCTTCCTCTGGCTAATTTTATTTTAAATCCGTTAATGTTATTACAGTATATTTTGTACATGGAAAAAAAAAAAGATAAGTTAAATTGAATATTTTGAAACAAAAAATTTCCAACTCTGAAGGTGTAGTCACAATACAGTCTTGCAACTCCGCTCTCTGTTGGGCACGGTTAATCCATTTTAGAGAACGACAACAGAAATACCAAACGAAATGTTTGATAGTTGCCTCAACGACCGGGGGAGTGTCGATATATCGGGGGGGATATGGCCGCTAAGCTGGTCCGCTACCATAAGTGCCACAATCCCTTTGAAGAAACTAGGCATGTCTTTATAGTACGACCTTATAACATCGGATTATATTTCGTAAAAAATCTGTAACGTCTTTCGGTCGGAAATAATCCCCATTCCCAAACTCAAACAATACGCCACCCGTTGTAATGAAATATTCGCGCCCTCCGTCTGGGTATTCTTACTTCCCAGTTCGAGGAATTAAATTACCTACGCCATCCGGTCATGTTCAAACAGTATCTCAGCTAGCTGCTGAAACATATATTACCAACGAAATATAACAACCGCATATATTTTAACAATGGACGTTGGCATTACACACAGCCGTCCGGACCCCCCCCCACCGTCTTAGCGCATCTTTTGTCAAAGTACGTGTGCTTAACTCTAGTCTCTTTCTCGCTCTCTTGTAATCGATAGCTTCTCTCGCGATTTACTGGCGGTTGTGCGGCTTGGTTCTGATTTCACTCGAATGGGTGGTTTCCGTGATCTAGACGGCCTTAGGTACTTACCGTAGGAGTATGGTCGGGACTCTTCGTAACCGAGTCGCGTTGCATGTGGTTGGCACAAGAAGTCGACAGTGACAGATCACGCACTATCTCATTTCGGCTGTTTTCTGTTGTCAGGCGAGGACTGGGCAGCCGGTTCCAAATGTAGTCCTCTGGATTCCTTCACGGAACGATTTGTCGTGGATAGCCTGTGCCGGCGCGGTAACGATCCATGCGTCTAGCATCGCGAGACTGTCGTGGGGACTTTGGTTTTCTGCCCATTATTTGCGGCCCGATCCTCTCCATTCCTGCCAGTTACACCATGTGAACCGATCTATGAGTAATTTGTGGATGGGTACTCTAGGAACCGGGTCCCTGCCCTGCGGAGGGGCGGTCGGGTTTTGCGATAAGCCACTGGAACTAGCGGCCCCGGGTTGCCCCCGTCCCTGGCTTGTGGTTCATTTTTTCACTGCTCGCCACTAAAACCTGACCATAAGCCGTCACATGATGTCTTATGTGGGCATTCCGCGCCCACCTCCCTAATATTAACCGAACACGACATTGATGTTCCCCCCTCCCTGGCTTGATTGAGGATCCACGCAGGTATGCGTTTTGGCCGATTAGCGCACCACGTAGAGTATAAAAAGTACCCAAGTAGGGTCCGGGCCCCGAGGGCGGAGGAGGGCCTCCGCTCGTGCGCGCATTGGATCAGTAGGTATTGGTCTCGATGGCCTCTCTACTGTCGTCCGGTGGTGAATTTGTCTCCCCGTGTGGGTGTTGAAAGTGAGAGGATGCTCACGGTCGTTTGCCTACGATTGGCCCAAAGAAAGATTGGAATATCACTTGGGACCTTCTTACTTCGATATTCAGGACACAGCAGGACCGTTCCTGAAACCCACTTTTGTGGGGTATTTAAATACAGGAAGACGAAATAGCTTGCTTTATCGCTAATGGTTCTATGGAGGTCGATACGGCCGATTTACGACATGGGACTAGGGACCGTGTCGGGGTATTATCCCTCCTCGCCTTAGAGCCACTGGTTTACAACCAAAATCGCAGGGTACACATGGCATTAAGGGAAATATACTTTGAGTCAGATTAAGTGATTGTCCATCATAAATATCAAACGCTCTTCAGGAACTACTGGGCTGACGGCGGCTTGTGCTGAAACACATCGGCTCACGGTTGGACTCTATTCAAAGGGTTCCACGTCCATATTACGCACATGTGACAAGGCACATCTCGCGAATAGGGGGGTTGGGCCCATACTCGTGGGACGCTTGCACCAGACAACCAACTGGCCCGCGTGATGTCACCCGTCAGCATCACGCCATGAAGCGCCTTAACCTTCCACCAGAGTTGCTCTGATACCCATTTAGGAGAGGTTTTTAGGATCTCACTGGACAGCTACCGCCCGCTTCAAGCTGGGCAGCCCCCAGTCAATAAGGTGTTGTCCCGCCACTGTCTGCTTTCCCCATTGGCTGCATGGGGATTAGGGTCAAACCCGAACTGTGGACAGACAATTTTGCACCAAGCAATTATCGTAATAATAGAAATAAGCAAACTCTCAGATTGGGATGCTGGAACGTCAGGACTATGTTGACTGGACTATCCGAAAACCTACAGGACGTAAACGATGTAAGGAAGACAGCCATAATTAATGATGAGCTTAAACGACTTCAGGTGGATGTAGCTGCACTTCAGGAAACACGCCTGGCGGGCTCTGGAATGGTAAGCGAGAAGGACTACACATTTTATTGGCAAGGGAAAGATCCTAATAAAACTAGAGAACACGGAGTAGGTTTTGCGGTCAAAAAATCGCTAACTAAAATGGTTGAACCAGGCGAGAATGGATCAGAACGCCTGTTAACACTCCGCCTGCAAACTAGCACAGGTCACATCACCCTTGTCAGTGTGTATGCTCCTACTCTGTACTCTGCCTCAGAAGCTAAAGATGAGTTCTACAAGAATCTAGCAGCAGTCATCAAAAGCATACCTAGGCAAGAACAGCTTGTTCTCCTTGGTGACTTTAACGCTAGAGTGGGTGCCGATAGTGTTTAATGGCCTTCATGTCTGGGCAGGTTTGGTATTGGCAAGATGAATGAAAATTGACAACGGCTCTTAGAGTTGTGTGTCCACCATGACCTCTGCGTGACCAACACCTACTTTCAGACAAAACCCCAGCATAAGGTGTCATGGAGACACCCACGATCCAAACACTGGCACCAACTGGACCTGATTCTCGTCAGAAGGCCATTTCTCAGGTCTGTGCTCTTCACTCGCTCGTACCATAGTGCAGACTGTGATTCAGATCACTCCTTGGTTTGCTGCAAAATCAGAGCACAACCAAGAAAACTCTATCGTGTCAGACATGAAGGGAAACCATGCATTGATACCAGCAAGATGTCAGACCCTGTCATGATCGCTCAATTTACTGCGACCTTCAATAAAGTGCTCAGTAGCCCTCAGCATGCTGATACTATTACAGAGAACTGGGAGCGTCTACGGAACATCATTCAAAGTACTGCACTTGCCACCTTTGGTAAGAAAACGGCAAAGTCAAATGACTAGTTTGATGCTTCATCATATGTAATGGTACCTGTCATTGAAGCTAAGCGCAGTGCTGCGAATGAATACAAACGTTCACTGAGTGCTAGAACCCTACAGATCCTGAAGGCTACGAGAAGCAAAGTTCAAGAAACTGCTCGACGCTGTGCAAATGACTATTGGCTCCAGCTCATTGAGAGCATCCAGACCGCAGCGCAAACAGGCAACATTAGACAAATGTATGACGATATAAAGAAAGCACTTGGCCCCCCAAAAAAGTAAGACGGCACCGCTAAAAACCATCAGCGGAGAAAAGCTAACCGATAAGGGTAAGCAGATGGAGAGGTGGGTCGAGCACTACTCTGAGCTTTACGCTAGAGAAAATACCGTTACGCCTGTGCCCTTGATGCTGTCAAATGTATGCCAACTATGGAGGAGCCGGATGCCGAACCAACATTAGAGGAACTCAGCAAGGCCATTGATAGCTTGGCCTCTGGCAAAGCACCAGGCAGCGATGGGATTCCTCCTGATTTAATGAAATGATGTAAGAGCACGCTATTACATCACCTGTATAGGATGCTGTGCCAGTGCTGGGAAGAGACAACTATTCCTCAAGACATGCGAGATGCCAAGATTGTAATACTGTATAAAAATAAAGGAGACAGAAGTGATTGCAATAACTACAGAGGCATCTCTCTTCTTAGTATTGTTGGTAAGGTTTTTGCCAAAGTCATCTTAATGCGACTACACAAGTTAGCTGAGCGGATATATCCAGAGTCACAGTGTGGATTCCTGTAGTGGTTTTGATGGTATTGTATGATGGTGATATTACTAAATGTAATTGTATGAGGCCAGCTGTGAAGGCTCCTGAGATAAAATGTAGTTGAGAATTGTCAGAAGGCCCTTCTTGCTACCACTACGACCTCACACTTAATTTTTTTTAATGAATGTGGCTATGTAAAGTGTCTAGGGTTATGATATGTAGTGTGGTGTAATAGGTTATAGATATACCCACAGATATTTAACAAGACTAATAATATTAATAAATGTTAAAATACACTGAACTAACTCACGTGTGTAAAATTTTTTGATAAAATTATATTACATTTATTTTGTTCTGGATCAATTTTTTAGGTTGACCAGAACATAAAAGGATTTAGAGATTATGAAAGAAATGCATGGAATATTATATCATAAATGCAATAGTGTACATATATATGTACTATACTAGTTAGTTTTATTAAAATGTTCTAGTAGTCATCTACTTGGGAGGATAGTTAATGTTTGTGCTGTTGGGGTGGCCTCATCACACCTGTCTATATTGACTACACAGTGTCCAGAAAATGGTGGGAATTTTTATGGGGATATTAGTAACTACAAAGCGTTGGTGAATGTCCAGCAGACCAGAGGCTCACTCATCTTGTAGTTGTAGCTCTGGTGCTGAAATCAGGTGGTCCCACCTCTCCGTGCTGGCGGGCAATAATGGTGGTCTCTGTCACAAGTACTGCACAGATACACTCGAGTAAAGTCACCAACTGAATAGACACTGCTTTGTTGACAACAGAAACTCACAGCTCTGCAATCAAAGTATGGGCCATGTGTCAAAATCTATTCTCTACCCACATCTGGACACAACACTGACACAACAACCACATCATACAGACAGGTCAGATCTCTCTGACCAAACAGCACATTTACCATGGTGGTTTTACATCAGATAGATCCTCCCAGACTATAGATTCTGAAAAATATTTATTAGTTTTCTGCCCTAAAAGAGGATAGGTAATATGTTTCATTATTCTCAACACTTGATCTGTCTTGCCTAACCCTTGCTGGAGTTTATGTACATTGTTGGTCCCTAGACCCTGACTGGGCGGGGGGTCTAGAGCAAATCCCTACTTGTTTGTAAGGCTAGATTTCGATATGGCAGTATCAAATCACTCAAACATGAAACAATATTCAAAATATATAAGGAAATAATTTCAATCTTACCAGATTATGAATAAATAACACAGAATTGCTAGCAAAACTCAGCTGAGCTGCTGGCTATAGTATGGCGTCCCTAAATTTATTTCACTTTCTTTCATATGGAAATCACCACACTTTAAAATCTGTGTCTATCACTGAACAACTATTGAAGAATGGCCCCAAATGCGCTCTGAGCGCTAATAATATGATTGTCTGTGGCCAATCACTGCCTAGGTTTATTTTAAATTCAAATTTCCTACCCTAAAGTCATTTCAGTCATGCTTCAGTCAAGTATGGATGTTTATCTGTTAGTCTGTCCGTCTCTACTTGTGTTTCTACAAAAATGTACTCGATTTTTGAACCAACCTTTCTCTCCCCTCCAAAATTTTGTCGTTAAAAGTTATATTTAGACACAGCTACCACCAATGTCCCTCTCTTCCATACTACGTAGATTTGAACACCTGCGTCTCGAGGTCGTGTTTTTTTGTGCAATTAGCGACACTTTTAGATTCAATACAGTCTGTCGATGATGTGAACAACACTGTCTTTTGTCATTATCTTCAATATTATCTATCCGTCTGTAAAATTAAGAACATATTAGTTCACTGCTCTGAATGGGCCATCCGGCCAGCTAATTTTTATATTCCTAACATTAATATTAAGAAAAAAGTACTTTTTAAATTTTGTAATATTTCGAACATCTGCGTTTAGCCGCTGAATTCAAATCAAGGGCTTGGTATCGCAAAAGCGTCCAATAAATGACTGTGGCGTAACATATCTATGGTCCCTTCTGTCGAGTTGCTTACTTTTTATGTCAACTTGGGAAACGTGACTTTTCTCCGTTTCCCCCCCAATTGCGTCTCCTTAGCCTTTCTAGTCTCACGCAATCTTTCCAGTCATATTTTTTTCCTTTTTGATCCGCCGTTCCCCTCCTGTCTAGCAAGTCAATTTTTATGGAGGGTGATGACCCGCGGTCTAGGCGATCATGTACTATCAGCAGCCTACGCATTATGTTTTTATCCTTAAATGTTATCTTTGGAGGTATTTTACCGTTGTATCTCTGTCAATTTCACTACACATCTCCCCACTTGAAAACATGCCTATGGCAAGTTCCAAAACCAGCGATACACATAGGTAAAATTACTCCTCACGTCTGCCACTACTCTAATTTTGATCACAGGGGTGCCGACTGAGGAAATCTGCACCGACATTCAATTTGCCTGGGATATATTGGATACTAAACTGATAAGGTTGAAGCAACAAAGACCACCTCAGCAATCTTGCGTTTTCATGCTTAGCCTGAGATAAGAATACGAGAGGCTGATGGTCCGTCTCCACCACAAAAGTCCTACCATACAGATAGATTTGAAACTTCTTTATTGCCCAGATTAATGCTAAACATTCTTTTTCGCTTGTGGAGTATCCTTGTTCCGCCTTATTCAATTTGCGGCTTGCATAAGCGACTGGTTTAAGTTCCCCATCAGGTGAAGATGATCTTTGCAACAAAGCCCCTCCGAGTCCTACATTACTTGCATCGGTTCTTAAGACAAAGTCCTGTGTCAAATCAGGCAGTTTGAGAATAGGCTTGCTAGTGAGTTTTTCTTTTAACTCTTGGAACGCTAGTTCACATTGTGCAGTCCAAATAATTTTATCTGGAAGTCCCTTGCGAGTCAGATCAGTCAGAGGAGCACAAATAGCGTTAAAATTTTTGATGTATTTCTGATAAAATCCGCATAACGACACGAATGATCGCACGTCCTTTTTTGTTTGTGGCCTAGGTGCTCTCTGCAGTTTTTCCAAGTTCTTAGGATCAGGGGTCATATTACCCTGATATACAGTGTGTCCCAAGAATTCCAACTCTTTGCATCCAATACAACATTTTGTTGGCCTAGCAGTTAAGTTCGCCTCCCGAAGTCTATCAAACAACATCTCCAGAGCTTCAATGTGTTCTTCAAATGTCTCGGTGGCGACGAGAATATCATCCATGAAATTCGTGATACATGGGTTATTCAGGGGATCCAACAATTTGCGCATCATCCTTGAAAACACACTCGGAGCATTTTTCAGTCCGAATGGTAGCATATTGAATTCATAATGTCCATCCGAAGTGCTAAAAGCCAAATAAGGTCTCACTTCAGGCTTCACTGGGATCTGGTAATAGCCTTTACTAAGATCCACCTTTGAAAAGTATTTTGCCTTGTTCAGTCTGGCAAATAACTGTTTTGTGTCTGGTAATGGATCCACTTGTCCTTCTGTGACAGCATTCAGTTCCTGTAATCTATGCACAGTCTGTGTTCCCCAGACGGTTTTCTCAACAAAACGACACTAGAACTAAAAGATGATTCACTGTGCGAAATAATCCCCTCCTTCAACAAATACTCTATTTCTTCCTTCAATGCCTTCTCCATCGCGAACGGAATAGAATAGGCTCTCATACAGATTGGGTTTGAGTCTACCAGTTTCATGTCATACTGTAGCAAATTTGTATGGCCTGGTTTATCTGTTAATACATCTGTATGTTCCTCCAGAACCTGTTGAACTCTCTCCCTCTGGTTTTTAGTCAGGTGCTTACTGACTTTTACCTGTGCTGCTGTTTCACAAGGATGTAATGGGTATTCATGTGAGGTGAGTGGTTCTTTTTGCATCTGGGTTGCAATAGCCAAGGTCAATAAGGGGGTGCTTTCCTGGAGTGGTCTGTCCAGATACTTCTTTAACAGGTTTACATGATAAACTTTCTCCTTCCCCTTTTTGTCAATTTTATAGTTTGTTCTAGACACCTTCTCTAGAACCGTATATGGACCTTGCCAACCAATTTGTAATTTATTCTGGCTTCCGGGTAGTAGAAGCAGCACCTTCTCTCCGACTGCCAGTTCCCTGTCCTTTGCCTTCCTATTAAAATATGCTGCATGTTTCTTCCTGGCTTGCTTCAAATTATCATTTGCCAGTTTCCATCCAGCTTTCAAACGATTGGTCAGTTCGTTCACATATTGATAAGATGAGGTAACAGTCTCTTCCGCCTTCTCATCTGTCCAGGTCCTTAATAGGGCTTCTAATGGACCTTTTATTGGCCTCCCAAATAGCAGAGTTGCGGGAGCCATCCCGGTTGAACTATGTGGTACCTCCCGGTAAGCAAACAATGCGGCGGGCAGGAATTGATCCCACAGATCCGGTTTTTCGTGTGCCAGCTTTCTCAGGATAGAAATGAGAGTCCCGTTGAACCTCTCTACCTGGCCGTTCCCTTGTGGATGGTACGGACTACAATGAAAGTGTCTGGCTTGAAATAGCTTAAAAACTTCTTCCGTTAGTTTCCCCTTGAACTGAGAACCATTATCCGTCAAGATTTGATGCGGAAATCCTAATCGGGTAAATATTGTAAGTAGTGCCTCTGCTACATGTTTTGAATCAATTGATGGCAGGGCTACCGCCTCTCCCCACATAGAACAAGTGTCCACCAGAGTAAGGATGTAACTGTTCCTCCTCTTGGTCCGAGTGAGAGGTCCTACAATATCCACTGCAACCCTCTCAAAAGGTGTTCCCACTATGGGCATTTCCCCTAGAGTTGCAGGAGCAGTCCAGTGCTTTGGAGCTACCCTTTGACATTCTGGGCAGGATTTGACATATCTTTTTATATCCTCCGTTATCCCTGGCCAGAAGTAATGACAAGCTATACGCTGTCCTGTGGCGCTGATCCCCATGTGACCACTGAAGGGAATCGCATGCCCGAGTTCCATCACTTTATCTCTATATGAAGTGGGAAGAACCAGCTGGTTATGACCATTTGTTCCAGTTCCGGCCTTCCTGTATAAGAGTTTGTTCTTCATGAAATATTCCCCCTTGCTCGGAGGTGTGTGGCATTTGGGCAATTTTTTAAAACATGGCTTGAGTGTCCTATCCTCAGCCTGCGCCTTTCTCATCTCCTCTGGATGAGCATTTATAGGTTCACCTTCTTCCTCCTTCTTCTGTGACCTGGTCTGCACTGTCGCCATGATCACAGGTTTCTCGGGATTCCCCAAGAAGAAGTATCTACACCCCAATATCAGAGGGTAGATTGGTTCATCTATCACTGCTGCTCTGATTTCTCCTTCCACATAGCGAGTTTTCACCGTTATCCTTGCGATGGGAAGTGTCATGAGTGGTATGTCCTTAGTCGCCCCTTGTATTTCCACTGTTTCTGTGGTATACTGACTTGGGTCCACTAGGCTAGACTTCACAACTGAATCATAATCCAACCCTGTATCATAAAGGCACCTTATGGTGACCCCATTACAAATAACATCCTCACAAACTGGGGGGTGATAAGGTTCCTGTTGTCCCTTAGGATTAACCTTTAATCTTTGCGTCCCCGACTTCATTGCAGCAATGTTTGAAGGTTTCCTTCTACAAAATTCGGTGTTATGATTATCCTTCTTGCACCATTTACACCATCTTTTTCCTTGGTTCAACGGTTTTCTTTCATTGAACTTTTGGTCATTGAACTGTGAGTTTCTGTCGCGATAGTCATTTCTTGGCCGCTCAAAGTTTGTCCTACCTTTATTTCCCTGCTCTCTATTATCAAATTTATTAAATTGCTGTGGAGCTTTAAAATTGTCTATGTGCTTCTTTTTAGCACCACTTACCTCTGCCTGAGCTGCCTGATACCTCTCAGCAACATTTAAAATTTCCCCAACTTCTCTGCACCTTGTTCCATGAGAAATTTTCTCATGTCTGGAGCCATGGACTCTCTCAATTGCTCAATCATGATCATTTCCTTAAGATCTTGGGTCTTCCCCAGAGCCGTCCATTTCTCCAAATAGGTTTCTAGTCTAGCAGAGAATTGGTGGTATGTCTCCCCAGACAACAGTTTGGCATTTCTAAATTTCTTACGATAAAATTCACCATTCTTCTCGTACCTTAATAACAAAGCCTGCTTTAACATGTCATAATTGTCTTGGTCTTCCCTGTTCATTTTGGCAAATACTTCATAAGAAGTACCTCTCAATCCCTGTGATAGCTTTAAGCTCCACCTCTCTCTCTCTAACCCATATGTAGTAGCTAATAACTCAAAACGTCCTAGGTACCCCTCTATGTCATCGTCTTTTTCAACAAAATGGTCTAAATGAAACCCCATAGCTGAGTTTGAGGCTCCCAGACTGGGCGTAGCATCTGAGGCAAAAGGGCTGGCACCATTTTCAGGAGCCTGGCCTTGTAATTCCAGCTCCCTTAGTCGTAATTCGTGCTCCCTTTGCAACCTTCTATCTTCTGCCTCCCTTTCGGCCTTTTTATCATCTGCCTCCCTTTCGGCCTTTTTATCTTCTGCCTCCCTTTGCTGTCGTTTTTCTTCTGCCTCAATCTGCAGCCTCTTAATTTCTCTATCAGCCTCAATTTGTAACCTCTTCTCTTCAGCTACCTTTCTATCTTCCCTTTCAATATATTTATCACATTCAGTCGTTACGTATTGAATTAAAATTTGACCATCCATTCCCATCTCCTTCGCGGTGAGCACAGCAGCTGATCTAAATGTTGCCAGCTCCGCCATACTTTTTAGACAATATAATAATATACAAGATAAATCTCTAACCAGTAAATACACTAAGTACTTCTTATGACTATAGTCTAACCAATTCTAACTAACCAGTTAACTAATTAATTATTACTGGCTGTGAAGATTTACCAACTTTTATCTGCAGGGACACTTTTAATTTTAAAGGGAATTTTACAATTTATTTTCCTACTTTTATTTCTCCCACCAGGAGATCCTAATATTACTGTTGGGCTAATTATCCCTGGACAAGACCCCAATTTATGTAGTGGTGTTGATGGTATTGTATGATGGTGATATTACTAAATGTAATTGTATGAGGCCAGCTGTGAAGGCTCCTGAGATAAAATGTAGTTGAGAATTGTCAGAAGGCCTTTCTTGCTACCACTACGACCTCACACTTAATTTTTTTTAATGAATGTGGCTATGTAAAGTGTCTAGGGTTTTGATATGTAGTGTGGTGTAATAGGTTATAGATATACCCACAGATATTTAACAAGACTAATAATATTAATAAATGTTAAAATACACTGAACTAACTCACGTGTGTAAAATTTTTTGATAAAATTATATTACATTTATTTTGTTCTGGATCAATTTTTTAGGTTGACCAGAACATAAAAGGATTTAGAGATTATGAAAGAAATGCATGGAATATTATATCATAAATGCAATAGTGTACATATATATGTACTATACTAGTTAGTTTTATTAAAATGTTCTAGTAGTCATCTACTTGGGAGGATAGTTAATGTTTGTGCTGTTGGGGTGGCCTCATCACACCTGTCTATATTGACTACACAGTGTCCAGAAAATGGTGGGAATTTTTATGGGGATATTAGTAACTACAAAGCGTTGGTGAATGTCCAGCAGACCAGAGGCTCACTCATCTTGTAGTTGTAGCTCTGGTGCTGAAATCAGGTGGTCCCACCTCTCCGTGCTGGCGGGCAATAATGGTGGTCTCTGTCACAAGTACTGCACAGATACACTCGAGTAAAGTCACCAACTGAATAGACACTGCTTTGTTGACAACAGAAACTCACAGCTCTGCAATCAAAGTATGGGCCATGTGTCAAAATCTATTCTCTACCCACATCTGGACACAACACTGACACAACAACCACATCATACAGACAGGTCAGATCTCTCTGACCAAACAGCACATTTACCATGGTGGTTTTACATCAGATAGATCCTCCCAGACTATAGATTCTGAAAAATATTTATTAGTTTTCTGCCCTAAAAGAGGATAGGTAATATGTTTCATTATTCTCAACACTTGATCTGTCTTGCCTAACCCTTGCTGGAGTTTATGTACATTGTTGGTCCCTAGACCCTGACTTGGGCGGGGGGTCTAGAGCAAATCCCCACTTGTTTGTAAGGCTAGATTTCGATATGGCAGTATCAAATCACTCAAACATGAAACAATATTCAAAATATATAAAGAAATAATTTCAATCTTACCAGATTATGAATAAATAACACAGAATTGCTAGCAAAACTCAGCTGAGCTGCTGGCTATAGTATGGCGTCCCTAAATTTATTTCACTTTCTTTCATATGGAAATCACCACACTTTAAAATCTGTGTCTATCACTGAACAACTATTGAAGAATGGCCCCAAATGCGCTCTGAGCGCTAATAATATGATTGTCTGTGGCCAATCACTGCCTAGGTTTATTTTAAATTCAAATTTCCTACCCTAAAGTCATTTCAGTCATGCTTCAGTCAAGTATGGATGTTTATCTGTTAGTCTGTCCGTCTCTACTTGTGTTTCTACAAAAATGTACTCGATTTTTGAACCAACCTTTCTCTCCCCTCCAAAATTTTGTCGTTAAAAGTTATATTTAGACACAGCTACCACCAATGTCCCTCTCTTCCATACTACGTAGATTTGAACACCTGCGTCTCGAGGTCGTGTTTTTTTGTGCAATTAGCGACACTTTTAGATTCAATACAGTCTGTCGATGATGTGAACAACACTGTCTTTTGTCATTATCTTCAATATTATCTATCCGTCTGTAAAATTAAGAACATATTAGTTCACTGCTCTGAATGGGCCATCCGGCCAGCTAATTTTTATATTCCTAACATTAATATTAAGAAAAAAGTACTTTTTAAATTTTGTAATATTTCGAACATCTGCGTTTAGCCGCTGAATTCAAATCAAGGGCTTGGTATCGCAAAAGCGTTCAATAAATGACTGTGGCGTAACATATCTATGGTCCCTTCTGTCGAGTTGCTTACTTTTTATGTCAACTTGGGAAACGTGACTTTTCTCCGTTTCCCCCCCAATTGCGTCTCCTTAGCCTTTCTAGTCTCACGCAATCTTTCCAGTCATATTTTTTTCCTTTTTGATCCGCCGTTCCCCTCCTGTCTAGCAAGTCAATTATTATGGAGGATGATGACCCGCGGTCTAGGCGATCATGTACTTTTCGCAGCCTACGCATTATGTTTTTATCCTTAAATGTTATCTTTGGAGGTATTTTACCGTTGTATCTCTGTCAATTTCACTACAATTCCGAGCTGGTAGATCAACAACAGACATGATCTTCTCTCTCCGCCAGCTTCAGGAAAAATCAAGAGAGCAGAAAAGGCCTTTATCTATCGCCTTTATAGACCTCACAAAAGCATTTGACCTGGTTAATAGGGATGGACTCTTCAAAATCCTCCTGAAAATAGGCTGCCCTTCTAAAATGCTGGAAATTATAAAGTCATTCCATGACGACATGAAGGGAACAGTCCAATATGCTGGAAGCACGTCACAGCCCTTTGACATACGAAGTGGCGTTAAACAAGGCTGTGTTCTGGCTCCGACCCTCTTCGGGATCTTCTTTGCCTTACTCTTGAAACATGCATTCAGAGATGCAACTGAAGGAATATGCCTTCACACTAGGTCAGATGGCCGTCTGTTTAATCTTTCAAGGCTGAAGGCAAAAACAAAAATCAGAAGGGTCACTATAAGAGACTTGTTGTTCGCTGATGATGCTGCATTCGTCACTCAAAGCCAACAGGAGCTTCAGAGCTTGTCGAATCGCTTCAGCAAAGCATGCAAGGACTTTGGTCTCACAATAAGTCTAAAGAAAACGAATGTGCTGAGTCAGGATGTGGGTGCTGCACCAGTTATCACTATCGATAACTATGAATTGGCAGTGGTGCACCACTTCACATACCTAGGGTCTACCATCAATGAAAAACTCTCACTGGACACAGAAATCGACAGCCGCATTGGCAAAGCTGCAGCTACCTTTGCCCGCCTCACATCGCGTATTTGGGGAAACTCCAAACTCACAACGAAGACCAAAGCTACGGTATATAACGCCTGCGTCACCAGCACACTCCTTCATGGCAGCGAGACCTGGATGACCTATGCTAAGCAAGAAAGAAGGCTCAATACCTTCCATTTGCGGTGTCTACGCCGCATCCTCGGCATCTCGTGGAAAGATAAAGTGACAAATGTCGAGGTCTTGTCCCGTGCTGACCTTCAAAGTATGTATACACTGCTTAGACAGCGCAGACTTCGCTGGCTTGACCATGTTCGCTGCATGGAAGATGGTCGCATCCCAAAAGATATCTTCTACGGACAATTAGCAGATGGCAAGAGAGCAGTTGTTCGACCACAGCTGAGGTTCAAAGATGTGTGCAGGAGAGATATGAGGGCACTGGACATGGATCCAGCAACATGGGAGGATGAAGCTGCCAATCGCACTTAGTGGCGATGCTATTTACGGCGCCACCTCAGATTTGGCGAAGAGAGGCTCACACAACAAGCAGAGGAGAGGAGAAAACGTCGAAAGGTGCACCAGGAAAATAAGCAGCTGAGGGCTGCCACCTCAGTGGTGCATTCCCAAGTCAGTTATGACTGAAGGGCTATTATTATTATATATATATATATATATATATATATATATATATATATATATATATATATATATATATATATATATATATATATATATATATATATATATGTGTGTGTGCGTGTGTGTGTGTGTGTGTGTGTGTGTGTAGTGCACTTTATGGTGCAATATCTTCTTGTCCTGTATACACACCTGTATGACATTTAATGCAATTGTGTCCCTTTATCTGCCAACTGCTTATCTCCCTTTTTCACAATTCACAAATCCGTCACTACTTGATGTCAAACCAAAATAATACTTCGTGTTGAATCTGTATAGTTCTACCTCAGATATGCGACGGTGCTAAGACAAACATGTCACTCATTTTGAAATACAATACTCCATGCACTTAACTTCAACAGTGCTTCGTTCCATTATTTCGACACATTTCACGTCGTGATTTTTGCAAGGGCATGACTTTAACCAGAACAAGGGTGAAGGACGTATAAATCGACACTACCTAAATGCGTGATTCGTATCTTAAGGAATATTATTTCATGACAAATTCTTAAATCGTAATTATAATTTACATTATTTCATTTATGTTTCCCTAAGCCAGGGGTTGTGAATTTTCTATGACCAATATGTCATGAACTTAGTGCATCCCCGTTAACCCGGACGTCAGGAAACTACGAGTTATAGTGGTGGGGACAATTTAAAGAGAGAGAGAGAGAGAGAAAGAGAGAGAGAGAGAGAGAGAGAGAGAGAGAGAGCCAGGTATTTTATTATCAAACAAACAAAAAATTATAATCCCAGCTCGTCTAAAGGCTAAATTAGCGCTTTTTACACCCTAACCCCCAGGAAATCTCGAAATTATATCCTTTTGGGTAATTTACCCCTAGCTGCCGAACACTACTTTAAGCCATTACTCTTGCACGTGTCAATTTTTTACTCCTTCAGACAAGTTTTGATACATGAAGGTTGTCAGTCATTCTCTGTGCGAATCTGCTTCATGCGTGTTGCCATATATATCTATTCCGCTAACTTAATACATTATTAGTGTCCTTTTGAACGCGGAACTCCTGTCGTGCCATAAAAAATGACAGAGAAGAGACATTTATCTGTCCATATTTTGAATACTTAAATATCGTAAGATGAGAATGTCAGGAATTCTATAGACAGCTAAAAGGAGTAATGAGGAAGTCCAGAAAGTGGTCAATTCTCACAGGAAGCTCATCACTCACATTTAGACGGAAGCAATCATCTTTATTTGGGTATGTTATGATATTATAGTCTGGCGCTCTCTCTTCCAAACCTCTACACCTCACGGTAGAAGGGGAACGACTAAGTAAGTATGTTATGTGAAAGAGAAAACTGGGATAAATTGTGACAACAGGAGAGAATGAAGGAGAAAGAGAGACTGGTGACAGGAAGGAAAAAACACGCTAGAAGCAAGAATAAAGATAGAAGGAATTAACAGAATCAACATTATTTTAATAAACATTATAAATGTTTGCACATGATACTTATGATGCATTAAAGGAATTGTTTATTATTTTATTTTTAAATTTTTTAAAATTTCATTTTGTTTCGCATCAAAATTATGGACGGGAAATAATTGATTTGCCCTCTTTCTGCTGTGTACTGATGACGTCATTAATTCTCCTTAATTTCATTCATTTCTATTTTTCTTTAGAAGTAAATTAATGGCCCGCAAAGTGTGGCACAAACGCACAGAAGCTTCATCAATTATTAGCAATAATGCCTGTGTGGATAAATATATACATTTAAGATGAATGTGCATTGTGCGACGAACTCTGCTTAATATAAACGGGTATAATTCCAGAAAGTTTGTTAAAAAAAAAAAAGGCTTGAATATTTCTGAAACACTCGCCATAAAGAGATGCGCGTGGTTTCAATGGGCTTGCAGTTTAGTTTCCACGCTGCAATGCGCGGCTTTTACGATATTTCCAGAACTGATTGCAAGTTGGTGGGAATTTGTTACGGACGGGACTCGTAAGAAAATTACGAGATTGAATCATCAAATTCTGCTCTTTTTCCCCTTGTGCAGTTATCCTCAGAACTACAAGTGTATACTGTCCTATCAAATTCTTCTATTGTTTTCCACTGTCATTATCTTTACAAAAACATTATATACTGTATCATCTAAACCTTTGCAATTTTTAATCCCTTTTATTTAAAGATCAAATGTTCAGTGTATATTTGTAACGTTTCAAATCTCTGACGCTCAGAATATCTATGTTCCGCTAATCAACCAACCCACCAATGAAAAAGTAAAGCATAACGATACTGAAACAGTAATCATTTCTGGCCACTAATTTTATTCTATACAAGAGAAGTATAGAAAAAACAATTGTCTGCCTTTGAGTGATGTAATAACAACAATAAAAATCAGTGCCTAGAATATGTATTTCCTTTACTTGTTCCATCGCTATACATAAATGTATATGCTGTATTATCAAATGTTGCTATGTTCCATATTATTTTTTTCATCCCTGCGAAACAAAAATTATATCAAAGTGGATAGAGCTCTTGCTTCTCGAGGCAAACCCCCGGGTATGAAATTTGGTAGGGTCTTGTTCCAGTGTACCCAGCTGTAAATGGGTAACTGACTCTGCTCTTGAGTTAGGAAAGGCTAATGCAGCCGGAAAGTAAACCGGTCACACCACCTCATAAAAATAAGACCTTGTAGATAAAGCCTCTAACACTTCTCTCTCCTACGGCAGTATCTGTTGCGGGACTACTAATACTATTTACCTTATTATTCCTACAAAGAAATGTACACCCTGTATTGTCAAATCCTGTTATTTTTAACCCTCTATTATCATCCCTATAAGCAATTATTATAATAAGCACCCGTTACTGGCACCTGCTGATAATAAATGACGGACATATTTTGCTAGCATGAGTATATATTGTCTACATCTAGTGCTTATTATCAAAGTCCAGGTAGATTAGTCTTGTCTGTTTTAATAATAGAAGGTATTGCTCAAGCAGTATTTCGTAAACTCTACTGCGCGGGCAAAGACAATTATAAGTTTCTAAACATTTAAATAATAAACCACTTGCACATGCCATTCTCAGGAGCCGCGGTAGCATAGTGGTTAGTGCACTGGCTTCCTAGCGCAGTGGTCTATGGTTCGATCCCCAGATGAGGCGGAAAATTTTTAGGCCACAAACGGCTCCTGGGTCGACCCAGCCCCAAATGGGTACCAGAGCTACTCTGGGAAGGTTAAGGCGGCCGGCGTGATGCCGACCACATCACCCCTCGTGTGCCGACGGTCAAGATAATATGGGCCTAACACCATATTCCCAATATGCCTCAATGGGCGTGTAACGGGTTCCTTTACCTTTTTTTTTACATGCCATTCTCGTGCAGGGGTGGTTAGTGTAGCCACTTTATTTGACAAGATAAAACTTACCAGTCCTACTCACAACCTTATAATGGTCCCCTATTACCATAAGGCTGATGGGGCAGCAGTCCTATTCTCTGTCTCTCTGAGACCCACGGGAACTATACTAGCCACCATTAAAAACGCATCGCATTAGTTTATGAACCGCAACTCGTTGTGCTAAATTTAAAATACATGAAACCACTGATTTTACATTTCTGATCCATTTACTAACCCAAATTTGCTGTATTATTAAACATGGGACAATTCAGAACCGGCTCCTAAGCAGTTGTCAACCCTAGGTGTAAAAACAAAAGTCGCACTCACTGTCATTCAGTCACAGCCATCATTAATACCGTGTATGATCCCCTACAGCATCAATACAGGCTTGGCATCGGTGTCTCATGCTATTGCAGAGTGTCTCGAAAAATGTTTGGGGTATGGCGTTCCATTCTGCAATGAGTGCTCGCTCGAGATCATTCACATCGTTGATGTCATACTGGCGGACCCTTCTGTTCAGTTCATCCCATGCGTGTTCAATCGGATTCATGTCAGGAGAGTTTGCAGGCCAATCCAGTACAAGAAAAGGTTGCTGGGCTAAGAAATTCTTGGTAACGTTAGCTGTGTGAGGCCCTTGGACGACGAATATTTTGTAGGGCCCAAGCCAGTCTGTTGGACCGGTGACGTCTTGTAAGGATAGGACCGATGTTGGGATGTCTGTTTTGCAAGCCAGCGGCGCGAAGTTTCCGTCGCACAGTGTTTGCGCTGACAAATCTCCGAGTGCCAGGTGTATGAGCTGCTGTCTGAGTTGCTATTTGGAAGTGATTGCGCAGATGCAACAATAGAATTTGGCGATCTTGAGCTAGTGTTGTTACACGAGGTTGACCAAGCCTGGAACGGTCATTGGTGGTACTTGTCGCCCGAAATCGCTGGTTCAGCCTCACTGTAGTGGACTGGTCACAATTGAAATGTCTGGCAACTTCTCTGGTCGCCATTCCACTGCTGAGCATACCAACAGCTTGCCATCGCTCTTGTGACGACAGTCGAGGCATGACAAAAACATTAACAGACTTTCTTTCGATGAAAACAGATAATGGCTTTTTACTCGCTGAAACTTGACTAATGCGTGTGCCAAATTTCAATGTGATTCGACTTTTAATAAAGCCAGAATTTATCAAAAACATGTTTTGCACGTGAAGCACGCAAAATTTGAAGTAAACATCACATCGACAGTAAAGTGGGAATACATGAACTTCATCACTTGGCTAGTATACGTGGGGCTACAGTAATATCATCATCATCATCATCATGGCTTTTCGGTCCCCCAAGGAGCCCCGGCCTTCAGCCGATATTTCGTAATTGCACACATTATGATGCCAAAACGTTCTAAACACTTCAACATTTAAAAAGGTGCCCACATATCAACTGTCAAGTTTCACCTCTTTAAACGTAGATCTTTTTTCCTTCTAGCTTCTCATATATCATAAATCCGCCTCTGTAGCTGGTCCCCCAGCTCATGCAGCGGTGGTATCTGTAGACATTTGTGTTACGTTATGACATTGCCATTTCCTATCAACCAATCAATCAATCAATACCCTTCCGAGGAGCATATGCCTTCAACAAACACATGCCAAGTCTTCCTGTCCTGTGCCATCAGCTCAAGTTCTTTCCATGTTTTCCTCATCATTTTCACCTCTGTATCCAGGTCTCTGGAAACCTGTTGATAGCATTACAAGGCAGTCCTTGTTCTGGAATCCACAGGGAAAGAGAGGCAGAAGTAGACCCAAAAAAAAAAAACACATTTGTCATGCATAAACTCATATTCGTTGCCTCCTGCGACATGCTTCAGGAAACATTCGTCCTGTTCTTTCTATGTCCCCTAAGAGTCCTCCCGGGAACTACATAGATTAAATACAAATATAGCATTACCCCCGGGGTCTGATTTATTATTACGAGAATCCATAAATTAATTATGACTATTTCTAGAAACGACCGTTTCTGCAGGTTGCACTGACCTTGACCTCTTCTTTTAATATTACAGATATCTATTTCGGTTGACATTTGAATCATAGACTCATACGTCATATCAGGGCACCTGTCATTCATCTTTTATCGTACATTTGTGGAATGCGCTTACATTTGTATATGTCGCAATAGAGAGAATATATGGGAATATTGTCTCGCTATAGTTGTATTGAGAATTTAGAACATTCGTGGGTTTGTTATTTCGCATAGCCTCATTTCTGGACAGCTGTGGGAAGCTAAGTGATAAGTTTATACGTACCGGATATAGCTAGATTTGGTGCGTTCTAGGATACGTGACATTGCGTCACTGAAGGATATCTTGTCAGTTCTTTTTTTAAAATTAATTTTTGATTAGTTTGGTTTGGTTAAGTTTGGTTTTTTTAAAGACTATCTTCATTGCACACGGACAACTCCATCAGTGCTCCGATATCTTCGCTTATATCCCACAAGTAGAATCTCAGCACATTGCACGAACTCCGTGGCGCTGGTGAGGAACCCGCACATTCTGTCAAAAATAAAATCACACATTCTGTAAATATTTTTTGTGGTGGGTAGGTTTCCTAATTTTTAACATTTTGCTAGGGCAGCGGACGTATGACCCGCGCTTTACAATTTCCAACGGCCAAAGGGTTTTTAACGTGCGCAAATTGCACACGGGATCTCCTTTTTATCTGGCCCTTATCCGAGAAGGCTAGACATCCGATCTCACTACCCACGAGATCGGGGGGAGGGGGGGGGGGGGGGGGGGGGGGGGAGTATGACATCATTAGAAACCACTGGATCTGAAATTTTTTTTATATCTATTATATTCCCTGTACTGGCAGCGAACCCGGCACCTTTAGAATTAGAGGCGGACGTCATTCCTATTAGCCACTCCGACCCCCCTTTTTGTATTTACGAGCCAGTAACCCGCCAAAATATGACGGGAAATAATTATATTGATGCTCTTCCTTCTGCATATGCTAATGACGTCATTAATAATCTTGTGCTATTTTTAGACTTTCCCTTCCATATCAACTTCATTGGATCTTTGTAATCAAACTTATCATGACTTATGGTTAACGATCTTTGTAATCAAACTTAGCATGACTTATGATTAACGATCTTTGTAATCAAACTTATCATGACTTATGGTTAACGATCTTTGTAATCAAACTTATCATGACTTATGGTTAACGATCTGTGTAATCAAACTTATCATGACTTATTGTTAACGATCTTTGTAATCAAACTTATCATGACTTATGGTTAACGATCTTTGTAATCAAACTTATCGTGACTTATGGTTAACGATCTTTGTAATCAAACTTTTCGTGACTTATGGTTAACGATCTTTGTAATCAAACTTATCATGACTTATGGTTAACGATCTTTGTAATCAAACTTATTATGACTTATGGTTAACGATCTGTGTAATCAAACTTACCATGACTTATGGTTAACGATCTGTGTAATCAAACTTACCATGACTTATGGTTAACGATCTGTGTAATCAAACTTACCATGACTTATGGTTAACGATCTGTGTAATCAAACTTATCATGACTTATGGTTAACGATCTTTGTAATCAAACTTATCATGACTTATGGTTAACGATCTGTGTAATCAAGCTTACCATGACTTATGGTTAACGATCTGTGTAATCAAACTTATCATGACTTATGGTTAACGATCTTTGTAATCAAACTTATCATGACTTATGGTTAACGATCTGTGTAATCAAACTTATCATGACTTATGGTTAACGATCTTTGTAATCAAACTTATCATGACTTATGGTTAACGATCTGTGTAATCAAGCTTACCATGACTTATGGTTAACGATCTGTGTAATCAAACTTATCATGACTTATGGTTAACGATCTTTGTAATCAAACTTATCATGACTTATGGTTAACGATCTGTGTAATCAAACTTATCATGACTTATGGTTAACGATCTTTGTAATCAAACTTATCATGACTTATGGTTAACGATCTTTGTAATCAAACTTATCGTGACTTATGGTTAACGATCTTTGTAATCAAACTTATCGTGACTTATGGTTACCGATCTTTGTAATCAAACTTATCGTGACTTATGGTTACCGATCTTTGTAATCAAACTTATCATGACTTATGATCAATGGTCAGTGCAGCATGACAACAAATTAAAAGGCCTGTGTGCGCTTTTAATGGGTGTTCAATTTATGTTTCACGGTGCAATGCACGCCTTTTCCCGAAAAGATGCCGGGTTTTTTTTTTACTGTTCGTTACAAAACTTTCACTTAGACGGTTAGCAAGATGGAGATTTCAAAAGTCTCCACTTGACCGTTATTGCTTTAACCTTTACATGGAAATGTAGTGTTATTTTGTAAACATATCGAATGTCTTTGGTGTTCGGTTAATCAGGCAAAATCCTTCAAGTTCCCTTGGAGTATAGGCTTTCATCAGATACAAACCAAGCCTTCCTGTTTCTGTGTCATCTTTGCAAGGTCTTTCCATGCTTTCTTTACTCCTTTAATATCTGTGTTCATTTCTCTTCTTCGCGTGTGTGTGTGTGTTTTGTTTTTTGGTCTATTTCTATTTCTATTGACACTTGTGGATTAATGAAACAAGGATTGCCTTGTAATGTTATCAACTGGTTTTCTTAATTTGTGTTCTATCCAGCGCCGTCATCGTCTGCCCCCCTCCTGTTTTACTGGTGTTTATCTGATTCGCCCGTGCATTCCCGGGTCATGAAAAGAGGAGCACAGAATAATAACGCTGTAACCTGCCAGGCATTTCGTAAGAGTCCACTAAGGATGGTTGGACATGGAAGCCGGCAACCCCTATCATGTAGAAACATTGTAGACAATATGGTGATAGTCATACTATTTTTGTGATATACTGTATTTAAACACATCCATAAAAGTATCTCTTTTTTTAATGTTTTGGAATTAATGAAGCAACCCGGACAAATATTAGTGCCAGATGAAGTGACGTAAAGAGCTCAGAGATAGAAAGGGTTGCCAGGTGATTCTTTTACGTCTTGTTCTGTTCTGTTCTATATTGTTCTCCTGTTTTCTGTCGTACGAGTGTCTTCCACATAACTGCTTATGTTTGTTTACGATACGCATTATAAGGAAGTACAGTAATATACATTCATTTATCCATCTTCTTATTCCGCCATCACGAAGTTAGGAGCGACCACCGCAGCTGACTCATTTATTCTGCTTCTTTATTCCTCACGAGCGCCTGAAACATACCTTTATGTGTGTAATATTTATTTATTTATTTATTCCTTGCAGGAAGCCTGGTTCAGGGCGCATGCTTCTGCAGCTGTGGTTTATGTAGCAATTTATTTGACATGATGAGGTTGCTAGCACAACCTCATATCAGTCCCCTTTTACGGCAAGCCTGATGGGGCATTAGTCCTGTTCTTTCTCTTGTCTCTCAGAGACCCCCGGGAACTACGTGGGGCTACAGTAATATACTAGCATCAAAAGACAAGGTGTATTTCTGATGGACACAGAAAAGACGAAATTAGAGGGAACCCCCTATCTTCCCCTCACTCAAAATAATAATAACAACTAAATAAATAAATAAAAACACTAACTATTTGCTGCAGTTTTTACTTTCTCGCATCCAGTCTTGCTCTCCCCCCGCCCCCTTTTTCCCCTTTCTCGCCCCCTTCTTTTTCTCATGTTTCAAATTCACTGTTTGTTTGACTTTTATTCCAATTTCTTAGAATCACTCTTTATTTGCTCTTTTTGGTTATTCGTGTTAATTCTCCAGACCTAAAGGTCTGTTATATTTGGACATGCGCCCTAATATAACCGACTACTTGAACGGGACGCGCCTCGCCAAAACGAGGCAAAATTTTATTTAAAAAAAAAAAAAAAATTCCACAAGCCACTTTTGGTTTGACCTTTTTTAAATTCTCATGTCTCAGATGCGCAATTTTTTTTTTCTATTTTTTCCAATTCCTTAGATGACGTCCTTCTTTGTCATTTATTTCTAGTTTCCTCAGTCTGCCCCTGCATTGTCCATTTTTCTTAATAATTCGATCAACTCCGTCTGTGCCTTGATTTTCGCAGGCTTCAGATCCAATCTTTCTTGGTTCATATAATCTCTATCCTAACATTATTCTATTTCTCTCTTTATTTCAATGTCCTTACTACTTCATTGTTCATATTTTCTCTGTCCTAAGACTCTTTTAGTTTACCATTTCTCTCTCCCCCCTCCCCATCATATTACTTTTTCTAAGTTTTAATTTCCTTTGTCCTAACATTCGTCTACTTCCCTCTTTATTTCAGTGTCCTCACTTCCTCTCTGCTCAAGTATTCTCTCCCACTTTTCTCTCATCCAGTCCGCTCCTAGGTCCATAGAAATAACGTGCAGCCATTCTCCGGCCCACTTTTCATTTTCTCACATTCCCGGAGATCACGAGCGGTATTTTAAGTTTATTTGAACTGTTTAAAGTTAAACAGAGGACATCTAATATAAACAGATCAGACTTAAAAGTATTTTTTTTTTTGTTTAGCCCAGACGGAGTCATTCATAGATTTGTCAATGTCCCTAATCTATGTCATATTTTATTATTAGTTTCATGTGTGCGTATTTCTTGATCCTGACGTCACTTGCACAGATGAGTGGCAAAATGGTGACATTGTCATACCATTTCAATCCTTATCAGGGCCGGATTAAGCCAAGAAGGGCCTCTAGGCTTTTTGGTGTTTGGGACCCCCCTTCACCGAGTAGGCAATAATTATACATTTTATTATTCAGACCTCTTAACATGGTGATGGTATATGCAGTACTAGTATTATTAATAGACTGGTACGTTAGTCTGTTAGCGTTGCTTACCTCTTGTATTAGTAATTATTTTTTTATTAATGTTTATTAGTATTATTTTATTATTATTAAGGTAAATACAATAAACAAAGATTTTTTGAAAAATCTCTGCTTTAAAAAAAAAAAAAAATTTACTTATGCAAGAGCCTCCAAGAGTAGGCTTAAGCCTAATTAGCCTAATGATAATCCGGCCCTGATCCTTCTATTCTACACAAGTACCCATTTCTAAAAGTCTATAACTTCTTAGATGTTGTTCTCTTTTATAGAAGCATATATTAAAATATTCAGGTACCGGTACACAAATTCGTAGGCAGTTCTTAAGTAATTACTCACTATTACGTGCAGTCTTTGATATCTTACAATATAATACATTTGTATGCTTGTTATGTTCGCAAATATTTTGTAAACAAAATAGATACTTTTTAGTGCTTAAGGAAAAGTCATTATTGAGTTACTTCCCTTGAAAGGAGTGTCGTCACTTTCGATCGAACTCCGCGGATGAATCCAGTTTTACTGCGATTTATTCTTTGTTTGGGTAGAAATAGGTTGTTCTTGCTTCAGTGTATCTATGGCCTGAATTTATGTGTATTGTTTGTCTGGGTAGGACGAGTCTGTCTTATACCTGTATATCTTTACATATCTAAGTCGAACTATATGTTCTTTTTGTCTCTAGAAAGGTCAAAGGGCTGTTCGGCGGATGTGTCGCTAAAGAGGTGTGATTTGGCTTCGCCCTGATGGGGCTGTGATCTTTGTGTAGCGGCTTGTCGCCGGAAAAAGTGATCTCAGTATTTATGGGGAAAGTGATAGTCGTCTAGACCTATCGTGTATGCTTTACCCCAGTGTTTATTCTTATTGCCAAGGAATGGCAGAATCATTTTTCTGATACCAAGGTAACAAAAGATACTCCTTATGAACTCTTGCTAAGCCACCGTTCCTCGATAGACACGATTTGTACGTCTGAGGAAATATTTAACTAGATGAAAACGACATTCATTCCTAGCAGCACTATATCTTGTATGATGAAGTCAATTGTATCATGATAGAATCTACGGAGCAATGAGAACATTTAATGAATGACTAACTTTAATACAGATTCATTATCTGTATCCAAACGTGAGTGACAGCTCACGAGAGAAGCCATCTTGTATCCAAATATTTTGTGACTTTCAAGAAGAGAAAGGGATGCCCCGTATTATCGCTTGATGAGTCCAGAGATCACTGCTACACATGAGAACCCATTACTAGCGGTTCAATATGATTATATGAAAAATATGTGCTGAACATTATTCTAAGGAATCTTCGCTAGACGAGGTTAGGTCTAGAAGCCATCTTGAATATTGTTTATAATCTGACGTGCTTTGTCAGTAAACTCAGATGATATATATATATATGGGCAATACTGAGTGCTTGTCTACTGACAGTCCATTATGCTATTATTCTACATGAGTGCCCATGTATCATTGCAAGACCATTTATCCACTGTACCATGATGTATTATGCCAACCTGTGATTTGTCACTATCCGTACTGTCGAGTGTGTACGTCCAATTAAACTGTAGCAAAGGTACACAGTCGTTGGTGTCGATGACTTCCAGCCGTACATGAGTGTGAGAAAAAGACCATTTGTCAACACCACGAACTCTTCTTATCATTCGCATATTATACTCACAATCTATGTCTACACACCACTGCGTAGGTCGAGTTGACATTCCATACTCAAACCACGAGCAACACAACAACACAGCATTTAACTCTGGTGATGTTCTAGTGGGTTTATAGTTATCAACTAGAGAGAGACTTATCAACTGGTGGACATCATTAATTGAAAAAGGAGGTTTTTATCATCTGGTGGACCAGCTTTCTGGGTTTGACCTCGCAGAAGTTGAGAAGTCAACAGACTACCGATACCAGACCGTTTCCTGTGGCTGATACGACACACTTGCAGTATTAGTTTGCTCTTTGTCAACACTTCGTCACGTGACCTGTCAAGGGAATGCAGTATGTAGGTCAGCGTTGTTGACATTTTTTACGCTTAGACAGTACAGAGTTTCACAGTACAGAGATGATACTTTAAAGGCCATAAACTGTCCTGTTGTTGAAAGGTGGTTGAACATAAAAGCCCTACTTTCATCGATGGATCTTCTTATGTTCTGCTATTGTGTTGAACTTTAATATTTAAGGCCAGAATTTGTAATTCAATAAAGTGGCAGTTTATTTATTTTCATAAGAATAACTTTGCCATTACTGTAAAACTGAGCCTATTATGCAACACATACTATCATACACATAATTTATATATTTATGTTTACATGTTATTTATTTGTATAGTATATTAGTTTATATGTCAGCGGGTTGTGTTTAGGTTGGGCGGTGTCCTCACAACAGAATATCCCACGTGATAGAGGGTCCGTTGTGGGCGTTTTCTTTAGGTGCAATTTCCTTAATTGGAAATTTGCTTGCAACAACTAGTTGCTATTTGTGTTAGCTGTGAAGACTGTAATTATTGTTATTTTTGTAATATTTCTTTGTTCTTTAGTTTTGTTTTGATTTGTTTGTAATTTGTTGGTCTACCCTTTTCTATCTTTCAGTTCTATTCACAATTTATATTCATATACTGTGACGTCATTTGTGTTGTTATTCCTTGCAGATTCAGTGATTACTTTCATTGATTTCTCTATTTGATTTATTTGATTTCTGCAAACGTTTTCGTATTGTCAGTCTTATTTGTACTTTATGTATTCTGTTGGTTGACATATGTTTTATATAGGTATATTTCATAAGACACTATTGCCTGTGCACTGCACTTGGATTATGGTAAAAACCAGTACTTGATTATTATTACTGTTATACAAGACCTTATTAAGGCTTGTGACCCACAGATATTGGGATAGTGTGCTGATTAATCAAGTCATTAAGAACTTGTGGTATTATTGTTGTTTCAAGTGATTAGTATTATTGTTAGACATCATGTCTACATTAGAATACTTCATTATACAAGGGAAAGCCCTTGATAAGACTGGTCAACAATTAGAAGAATGGGCAGTTGCTCAATATGACAAAGCATTAGCTGCAGAAGAGAAAAAAGCTGCTGCTGCTGCTGAAGAGAGAAAAGGTGCTGCAGAGGAGAGAAAAGCTGCTGCTGAAGAGAAAAAAAGCTGCTGCAGAAGAGAGAAAAGCTCTGGCTGAAGAGAAAAGATTAGAAAAAGAAGCTGATGCTGCTGCTGAACAAAAGAAATTGCAGATGCAGGTGGAGGAAAGGAGATTTGAAGCTGAACAAAAAAATTAGAAAGAGAAGCTGCTGCTGAACAAAAAAGATTAGACAGAGAAGCTGAAGGAAAAAAAAGCAATAAGAGAACATGAATTTGAGTTAGAGAAATTGAGATTGACAAGTATGAGTAATGTTAATCAGGCATCTAGTGGTAATGGTAAACCTTCTACTTACAAGGTTAAGGTTCCACCGTTCAATCAGTCCAGTGACGATATTACATTCTGGCTGGATAGATTTGAACGTTCTTGTCGTACTCATAATGTGGATAAATCACAATATGCTAACCAATTAGCAGAAAACTTGAAAGGTGAATCTCTGACTAGGTTATGCCTTGTAGGAGAAGCAGATAAGGATAATTATGATGTCATTAGGGCGGCTTTGATAAAAAAATACCAGCTAAGTGAGGAAGGCTATCGCCTTTTGTTTAAGACGATGGTGCCTGAGACAGGTGTGGAATTCTCAGAATTCATTGCAAAGGCACGTCTCACAGTTGATCGTTGGATTGAGCTTTCCAAAACAGAAAAAACGTATGAAGGACTTATGGATTTGTTGCTCAGAGATAAGATTATGTCATGTGTTAACAAACCATTCCTTGAATTTATACATGAGCGTAAACCCAAATCTCTAAAGGAAATGGAAGAATATTGTTCCCAATATGTCACTGCACACCCCGACGTGACTTTTGGCAACACTAAGATTAAGGAGAGTATGCCAGTTGCTTCAGCAACACCATACAATCCCAATTATTCACACAGATTTCAGGGACCTCAAACAGATTTGATAAAAAAGGTAACCATAATAGTTATCAAAACCAAGGTAACCAATCATTTCAGGGTTCTTCTTCAAAGAACTGGAGACGAGCTGATAGCTCTCGACACAGGGGTGGTCACAATTATAGCAATTTCCATTGAGGAAGTAATTATAGAAACCATCCGAGGTATCCGTCTTGGAGTCAACAAGATCGCAATTACAGAGATACTCATTATAATGAATATGATAATGGTAACCAAGAGAACTATGACTCAAACCCAAATAGGGGTTACAATAGAGGTAACAATAACTACAGAGGTAATAATAACCGAGGTAGACCTCAAAACAGAAGACATAAACCACATTTTCAGGCAAACTCTGCACAACAAGTCCCATGAAGCCTATAAACAGAGTAAAGACAATAATGACGCTAATAATATGGCATGTTCCGCTTTTGATTTTGGGAGAGCATCTCAGTGCCCCCAATGCAAAACATTATTTGAGCCAACCACAGTGTCAACTTTAAGCTGCGACCATCCTCTTCCTGCTCTTCCTGCATCAGTCGCGCATGATGGAAGAGGTTCTCTTGTCTTACAAAAGGGTTTAGTAAATAACAATCCAGTCTCCGTGCTATTTGATTCTGGATGCACCACAATTGGTGTTAGGCAGTCACTCGTAGATCCTTCCCAGGCCACTGGACAAGTAGTCAAATGTGTAACATTTGGCGGCACATTAGAGAAATACTCTACTGCTATCATTAGCATTGCTACTCCTTTCTTTACAGGAGATGTACACGCATGTCTTCTTCCGAATCCGATCGCTGACCTCATCATCGGTCGCATTCATGGAGTCAAAGAATGCACTCCGCAACAAATTTCCGCGTGGGAAAGGCAAAATATGCAGATTGCTAACGCTGTAGTCACTAGAGCTCAGGCTCTTAATATGCCTCAAACTTCATCTACTGAAGATAATGAAGTGCATAACCAAGATGATCCCTTGGTAATTTCTCGTGACTCGTTTATAAAACAGCAAAAAGATGATCCCACTCTGAAGAAATTCTTCATTCTTGCAACTAAAGGTGATCCGAATAAAGACACAAGTCGTAAATCGTGGATTACAAAGAAGAATGGCGTACTTGTACGTATGGTTCAAGACTCCATTACGTCAAGTCATTCTCAAATCCTGGTTCCCAAGAATTTGAGAGTTAAAATTTTGCAGCACGCTCACGACTCTCAGTGTGCTGGACACATGGGTTTTTCCTGTACTAAGTCAAGAGTCCTTGCGGCTTTCTTTTGGCCATTGGTAAACAAGGACATACGGATTTATTGTCGATCTTGTAAAGTATGTCAGGAAGTTAAATCCAAAGGTCCACGGCATGCTGCACCCATTCAAGCGGCAGACGTTCCTATTCGTCCGTTTCAAAAAATGGCCATAGACATTATTGGTCCATTTAAGATCAAGTCTGCAAGAGGACATCGGTTTATCTTGACGTGTGTTGATATGTGCACACGTTGGCCAGAGGCTATTCCTCTGAAGAGCATTACTACTGCTGATATTGCAGATGCTCTTTGGCTTATATTTTCTCGTCTGGGGTTCCCCGGAGAGATATTGTCAGACCATGGCACCCAACTAATATCAGATACCATGTCTCAAGTAATGTCTACTCTGCAGATAGATAGATCTTTAAGTAGTATCTATCATCCAATGTCTAATGGGATGGTCGAACGCCTTAATAGAACACTTAAAAACTTACTAGGGAAGATAACTGAGGATCATCCTCAAGACTGGGACAGAGTTTTACCTGCGGCCCTCTTCGCTTACAGAGAGGTCCCCAATGAACATACAGGATTTTCCCCCTTTGAACTCGTCTTTGGCGCGCGTCAGCGTGGCCCTATGTCGTTGCTTCATGATCTCATAACAGCTGACAATATTGACGATGACACAAAGTCATCCTACGAATATGTCATCGCGTTGAGACAAAAGATTATCGAAGCATGCAAATTAGCAACTTCTTCTTCTGAATTTGCGAAACAGAAGGCAAGGCAATTTGCCAATAAGAAGAGATGCTTACGACAACTTTGTCCTGGTGACAAAGCATTTGTATTACTACCTTGTAGGGAAAACAGACTACTTATTTCTTGGAAAGGTCCGTACGATATAATATCGAAAATTTCCGATGTCGACTATATTGTCGATATTGATGGGAAGCATAAAACCTTCCACATCAATATGCTTACTGAATTCCACGAACGTCCGGATTATTTGCAACCCATTTTCCAAGCAACGGACAATTCTCCAGTACAACATGGTCATTACTCATCACTGTCCGTGATACAGGATGAGGAAACAAGTTTTTCAGATGTAAATCTTCCTCTTCCAATGATCCCACTTCATTCTAGTGAATCATGGAAGAACGTTACTGTCTCTCCTGATTTGTCTCTAGGAGAACAGCGACAAGTTTCAACTATGTTGCAAACATTTCAGGATGTACTCACTGACATCCCTGGACAAACTCATGTCATTGAACATGACATTGTTCTAACTGACCATACTCCTATTAGGGTTAGACCTTATCCTATACCTATACATTTTCAAGCACAGGTCGAGAAAGAGTTGGATGAGATGATAGATTTGAAAATAATCGAACCATCCACCTCTGCATATTCTTCGCCCATGGTTATTGTTCGGAAAAAAGACAATAACATACGTCTTTGCGTTGACTATCGCAAATTGAATCAAGTAACGAAGTTTGATGCCGAACCTATGCCTTTACTGGAAGAGCTACTTACTCGACTCTCCAAATCTCATTTTTTCACTAAACTTGATTTGTCTAAAGGATATTGGCAAGTTCCTTTATCTGAACGCGCCAAACCTCTCACGGCTTTTTCAACACCTAGAGGTTTGTTCCAATGGAATTTTATGCCTTTCGGTCTTATGAACGCACCAGCTACATTCGTACGCATGATGCGCCGAATCCTATCTTATCGGTCAGATGTCATTGCATATCTAGACGACATCTGTCTTTTCAGCGATACTTGGGAAGATCACTATTCAGGGTTAGATGAATTGCTGTCTACTTTGCGCGAGCACAACCTGACAGCGAAACCCTCTAAAGCCTATATTGGTTTTAGCGAAATTTCTTTCCTAGGCCACCGAGTTGGTCATGGTTTCCTAAAGACAGAGGACCATAATACTAGTAAGATACTTAACATCTCTATCCCTAAGACTAAAAAACAGGTGAGAAGTCTGTTAGGTCTTATTCAATTTTATGGCAGATTCATTCAGAATCTATCCTCTATCATGGCACCTCTTTCTACACTTTTAAAGAAAGGTTCGCCTAATATGGTTCACTGGTCTCAGGAATGCCAATGCTCTTTGGATAAGATTAAAACATTGTTTTCAACACCACCTATTTTAGTGTTACCTACTAAAGATAAGACATTTGTTCTTCGTAGTGATGCTTCATCCACTGGGATTGGAGCGGCACTAATGCAAGAGTACTCTGGAACTCTGCATCCTGTAATGTATATTTCCAGAAAACTTAATGCGGCAGAAAGGAATTATTCGGTTTTAGACCGTGAGCTATTAGCTATGGTTTGGTCGATCCTCAAACTACAGAGATTCCTTCTAGGCGCACATTTCATAGTAGAAACCGACCAAAAAAGCTCTTACTGCTATACAGAGTAAGAATTTGAAGAGCTCGAGGTCTACTCGATATGCAATTGCTCTTCAACCTTTTCATTTCTCTGTGCGAGCTATTCGTGGATCAGATAATGTGATGGCAGACATTCTGTCAAGATGCCCACATGATTCCACATAACTATTAGGTCTTAGACTTCTTGATATGTCTAGTTTATAATAGTTCCTTTCTATATAAAGATAGATACACATTTGTAATTTAATAATATAATGATTGTATCACTACTTAGCGGTTCATTGATGTTTATTCACCGCTGTGCTTTGATGATTTTTTCTTCATAAATCATAAATTTAAGATATCTAATACGAAATTATGGTATGAAATTTTTTAGGCATTGTGTAATTGCCAGAATTGTATTATACTTTGATGACACCTTCCTGGAAAAATTTACTTGTAGAGAAATAATTTCTCTCAGTTTATGAGATACATTCTCACCAGTCGCTCCATAAGTCGACTTAGCCTCATATTAGGCGTTATATTTATTCCTGATATTTTCATCTGCGCATTATTCATGCGTTGTGAGCCTATTGTACGTTGCTCCTAGATGTATTTCAAAAAAAAAAGTTCCATTTTTTTTTCCCGGGAGGTGTGGTAAGACTGTTACGTGCAGTCTTTGATATCTTACAATATAATACATTTGTATGCTTGTTATGTTCGCAAATATTTTGTAAACAAAATAGATACTTTTTAGTGCTTAAGGAAAAGTCATTATTGAGTTACTTCCCTTGAAAGGAGTGTCGTCACTTTCGATCGAACTCCGCGGATGAATCCAGTTTTACTGCGATTTATTCTTTGTTTGGGTAGAAATAGGTTGTTCTTGCTTCAGTGTATCTATGGCCTGAATTTATGTGTATTGTTTGTCTGGGTAGGACGAGTCTGTCTTATACCTGTATATCTTTACATATCTAAGTCGAACTATATGTTCTTTTTGTCTCTAGAAAGGTCAAAGGGCTGTTCGGCGGATGTGTCGCTAAAGAGGTGTGATTTGGCTTCGCCCTGATGGGGCTGTGATCTTTGTGTAGCGGCTTGTCGCCGGAAAAAGTGATCTCAGTATTTATGGGGAAAGTGATAGTCGTCTAGACCTATCGTGTATGCTTTACCCCAGTGTTTATTCTTATTGCCAAGGAATGGCAGAATCATATTTCTGATACCAAGGTAACAAAAGATACTCCTTATGAACTCTTGTTAAGCCACCGTTTCTCGATAGACACGATTTGTATGTCTGAGGAAATATTTAACTAGATGAAAACGACATTCATTCCTAGCAGCACTATATCTTGTATGATGAAGTCAATTGTATCATGATAGAATCTACGGAGCAATGAGAACATTTAATGAATGACTAACTTTAATACAGATTCATTATCTGTATCCAAACGTGAGTGACAGCTCACGAGAGAAGCCATCTTGTATCCAAATATTTTGTGACTTTCAAGAAGAGAAAGGGATGCCCCGTATTATCGCTTGATGAGTCCAGAGATCACTGCTACACATGAGAACCCATTACTAGCGGTTCAATATGATTATATGAAAAAATATGTGCTGAACATTATTCTAAGGAATCTTCGCTAGACGAGGTTAGGTCTAGAAGCCATCTTGAATATTGTTTATAATCTGACGTGCTTTGTCAGTAAACTCAGATGATATATATATATATATGGGCAATACTGAGTGCTTGTCTACTGACAGTCCATTATGCTATTATTCTACATGAGTGCCCATGTATCATTGCAAGACCATTTATCCACTGTACCATGATGTATTATGCCAACCTGTGATTTGTCACTATCTGTGCTTTCGAGTGTGTACGTCCAATTAAACTTTAGAAAAGGTACACAGTCGTTGGTGTCGATGACTTCCAGTCATACATGAGTGTGAGAAAAGAACATTTGTCAACAACACCACGAACTCTTCTTATCATTCGCATATTATACTCACAATCTATGTCTACACACCACTGCGTAGGTCGAGTTGACGTTCCATACTCAAACCACAAGCAACACAACAACACAGCATTTAACTCTGGTGATGTTCTAGTGGGCTTATAGTTATCAACTAGAGAGAGACTTATCAACTGGTGGACATTATTAATTGAAAAAGGAGGTTTTTATCACTCACATTAACACATCTAGCACACATACAAATGTGCATATTGCTGTGACCTAACATATATAGCAGAAGTCAAGCAGACGACATCACAACTCAGTCAATGTTTATATTTTCTTCCTACAAAAAAAAAAAAAAAAAAAAAAGTTCAAAAATCTACATTTTTGAGAAAACGATACCAAACGAATTCATTATAGGAAAATTATCATTATCATCATCATTATCATCTCTCCCCTTTTCGCCTCTTATGGAACATGTAGTCATCATTACGGTTAGTCCCCTATCAGGCAGCCTGCATCAAAGCATGCACGGGCTTTTGCAGAAGTTGTTTAGGTAGCAATTTATTTTCCATGATAATATCGTCAGCTTCAAACACAACCTCATATTCGTAGTCACTTACGACTTTCTCGAATATGTCCTAATCATACTTTGACTTTTCAGATACCCACGGGACCTAGACATGGTTCGAAAATGTTCTTCTTCTCTTTTTTCCATGGCCGCTGACTGACAAAGCAATCAGTGACCATCACGCCTGGTGGCGTTATGTAGCACAGCAACAAACTGTCTACAATTTGTTCGGTCGGCTGCGATTCTTTGTGTGGCGCTCCAGCAGTAATGCTGCTAAACATCTCTGCCTCAACAGTTCTCCGCCAGGTGGCTTTTGGCTGGCCTTGTTTTCACTTTCCAGTTACACCTTAAATAACGAAATACGAAGACACTTACCACAAAGCCATTTTGTCTCTTGTCTTAAAATATAATAGACATTTACAGGCATGGGGCTGACAGTTTCGCACCTAACGTGAATGATATGCGGAAATAACATGACAGAATGGGGACATGAACCAGAGTTGGGGCACCGCACGAAAGATGGCTGCCAAGTGAGAACAGTGGAGACAGTTTGTTTCTGCCTTACAAAACGCCATCAGGCCACTCACTAATCGCTTCGTCAGTCAGTGGCCAAGGATCAAAGAAGCATGAGAAAGACAAAAACGTAACACAGTGGGACATCTGAAATTGTATCAAAATATGACCTTTACTGTTTGATTGCTTTGGTTTGATTTGGTTAGTTTTGGTTTGGACTGGTTTGGTTTGATTTGGTTAGGACCATCATCATTGCATACGGACAACTCCATCAGTGCTCCGATATCCTCCCTTAGATCACAAAAGGATGATCCCAGCACAGTGCACGAACTCCATAGCACCAGCGAGGATCCCAGTGTGTGTATCACAGGACTTAAATGTTTGAAGAATATGACAGCGAAAATTAAACTTACAAAGATCGTGGCAGAGTGAAAAATAATATTAGCAAAGCTAATATTATTAATATTTAATGAATAATTAATGATAATATTAGCAAAGCTTTCTCTACCCCGTCTCCGTCGATCTAACCTGATTGCTTCTGAATGGCGAGCACTGTCACTCCTTAAAAAACGCGATGACATTATCATCAAACCAGCTGACAAAGGTGGTGCAGTGGTAGTTTGGCGCAAGGACTTGTACATTCAAGAAGGAGTTTCACAGCTCGGCAACTCCACCTTCTACTCACCTTGTTCTGGCGATGCCACAGTAAGCAATAATCTTACTGTTTATAAGACTATTCGTGATCTCGTCCATGATAATCTTCTTCCTTCTGGTGCTTTGTCTCTCCATATTTTTGACAGTAGTCTAGGTAAACCTTCCTTTTACATGCTTCCAAAGGTGCATTAAATTGACAATCCTGGTCAACCCATTGTTTCAGCCTGCTCTTGTCCCACTGAACGTATCTCTGATTTCCTTGTTAGTATTTTGCAACCTTTAGTGGCTAATCTACCTTCTTATTTGAAGAACACTACTCATGCTATTACTACCTTTGATTCGATCAGATTCACGCCTGACCATACTTACCGTCTTTTCTTTTTTGATGTTTGTTCGCTTTATACTTCTATTCCACATTCTGGTGGTCTTAAAGCACTACAATTTTTTCTCGACCGACGTACTGATCATACCATTAGCACAGGTCCTCTTCCTCGCCTTGTGGTATTGGTTCTTACTCTCAACTCTTTTGAATTTAATGGTCAATTCTTCAACCAAATAAGTGGCGTGGCTATGGGCACTAAAATTAACCCTAGTGTTGCTTGCCTTTTTATGCGCCACTTTGAATATTCGGTCCTTCAAAGTTACGATGGGCCGATACCTGAGTTTTACCGCCGCTATATTGATGATGGGATTGGAGTTACTGACATTTCTGAGGTAAACCTCCGTCGATTTATTAACTATGTTGGTAATTTCAATCCTGCCATCAAATTCACTTCTCAGATTTCTACTACTTCAGTAAACTTTCTTGACCTTATTGTCAATATTAGTCCTACTGGCCTTAAAACTTATATCTTTTATAAACCTACTGACACTCATGGTTTCCTTCTTTACACTTCTTCTCATCCTCTCAGCTGTAAAAAAATTCCATTCCATTTTCTCAGTTTCTACGCTAACGTCGGATATGTCATGATGATTTCCGGGAACGAGCTCATGAGATGCTCGATTTTGTTCGCCGACGTCTTTATCCTGAAAGAGTATTATCTGATGCTCTTAATGGCATCATACACGTTACTCGTTAGATGGCACTTACTGCCAAACCTACTACTACGTCTGACAGACTCAAACTTGTCTTAACTTTCCATCTCCACTGCTTGGCGGTGAAAAAAAGTTCTGTTTCATCATCTGTCTATTCTCCACTCTGATCCTGTTACCAGAGAGTTTTTTAGAGATACGCCGTTGGTGACATATTGTAGGGATCAGAATTTTAAGGATATTCTTATACACAGTCGCTTGAGACATATTAGCCCTCCACACTTTGGTACTAAACCGTGCCAACGGCATATATGTAAGAGCTGTCCGTTTGTACTCCAAACTCAGACAGTTACTTTTTCAAAAGGAAAATTTTTTATTAGAGAGTCTTTCACGTGCAAATCCAGAAACCTGAATAATGCTATCATCTGCAAGAGGTGTGGCATTGCCTATATTGGTGAAATTGGCAGACGTTTGGCAGACAGGTTACGTGAGCACTTAAATGACATTTATCATGGCAAACCTACACCGGTGGCTCTTCATTTTAATAGACCTGACCATTCAGGTAATTATGATATTAATATTACTGCTCTCCGTTCTTGCGTTGGCCATGACCAAACTCGCTTTTCCTTGGAGAATCGTCTCATTTTTCAAATGGGTTGTCTATATCCCAATGGCCTAAATGTCCAGCATCATTTTGCATGAATTCTAGTGGCTCTTTTTTATTTCTTCCGTCGATGATTTTGCGATCTATCTTTTTATAGTTTTTATAGTATTGTTTCGTTTCGTATCCTATTGTGTCTTTTTAATTGCCGCTATCTTATACGTCACTTCCATGGACGTTACTAAACTAGCGGTCGTCTCTTTTATTCCACGGATGTTGCTCCTTAGATCAGGACTGGTGTTAGCCGTTTAGTTAATTCCTTTTGCGTTTCGTTGATTATTTACTTTCTTGTTTCGATATTTCTTTCTGGTTTTGCGATTTTCTTGCGTTATTATTGTTCTTTTTTTCGCACATCACCTGTGTTATTTACTTTTTCATCTGCTTGAATTGCTCTTTTTGTATATGTTTGTCATCATCGTATGTGTTTGTAGTATATTTCATTGACGTGTCCTTGTTCTTGTCCTTGTCACTTGTTTGTAACTGTGGCTGACGAAGGGTAAAATCCGAAACATCCCGTGTTTTCTGTGTACCGTTAACTTGTAAAACTGATTTCATACCATTATATTTTTTTACTTTATTTATTTGTTAGCAAAGCTATAAAATGTGAAACATTCAATTAGTGAAGCTATGCACAGTGAAGAATTGAATTAGTAAACCTATATACAGAGAAGCATTTGATTAGCAAAGCTATATAGAGTGAAACATTCAATTACTAAAGCTATATATAGAGAAACATTCAATTAATAAAGCTATAGAGGGAGAAGCATTCAATTAGTAAAGCTTTACAGAGTGAAGCATTCTATAAAGAAAATAATAGAGCGAAACGTTCAATTAGTAAAGTTATACCTTATTTACTAGCTGGATGTTTTACTTCTGTTGTTTTCTTCGTTATTTCTATGTTTCGCCTTTTTCACAATAAAGAGTTTCACTGTACTTTATTCGTCATTGTTTCGTATATTTCACTCCGTCATGTTTTACTAGTCCAGTGCTTCAATCTGTCATGTTATTTACAAATGTACTGTTTCGCTGTCATGTTTTATTAGTCCAGTCCTTCAATCTGTCATGTTATTTACAAATGTACTGTTTCGCTGTCATGTTTTACTAGTCCAGTCCTTCAATCTGTCATGTTATTTACAAATGTACTGTTTCGCTGTCATGTTTTACTAGTCCAGTGCTTCAATCTGTCATGTTATTAAACAAATGTACTGTTTCACTGTGTCATGTTTTACTCGTCCAGTGCTTCAATCTGTCATGTTATTTACAAATGTACTGTTTCGCTGTCATGTTTTACTAGTCCAGTGCTTCAATCTGTCATGTTATTTACAAATGTACTGTTTCGCTGTCATGTTTTACTAGTCCAGTGCTTCAATCTGTCATGTTTATTTACAAATGTACTGTTTCGCGCTGTCATGCTTTACTAGTCCAGTGCTTCAATCTGTCATGTTATTTACAAATGTACTGTTTCGCTGTCATGCTTTACTAGTCCAGTGCTTCAATCTGTCATGTTATTTACAAATGTACTGTTTCGCTGTCATGCTTTACTAGTCCAGTGCTTCAATCTGTCATGTTATTTACAAATATACTGTTTCGCTGTCATGCTTCTACTAGTCCAGTGCTTCAATCTGTCCTGTTATTTACAAATGTACTGTTTCGCTGTCATGCTTTACTAGTCCAGTGCTTCAATCTGTCATGTTATTTACAAATGTAATGTTTCGCTGTCATGTTTTTACTAGTCCAGTGCCTTCAATCTGTCATGTTATTTACAAATGCACTGTTTCACTGCCATTTTTTACTAGTCCAGTGCTTCAATCTGTCATGTTATTTACAAATGTACTGTTTCGCTGTCATGTTTTACTAGTCCAGTGCTTCAATCTGTCATGTTATTTACAAATGTACTGTTTCGCTGTCATGTTTTACTAGTCCAGTCCTTCAATCTGTCATGTTATTTACAAATGTACTGTTTCGCTGTCATGTTTTACTAGTCCAGTGCTTCAATCTGTCATGTTATTTACAAATGTACTGTTTCGCTGTCATGCTTTACTAGTCCAGTGCTTCAATCTGTCATGTTATTTACAAATGTACTGTTTCGCTGTCATGTTTTACTAGTCCAGTGCTTCAATCTGTCATGTTATTTACAAATGTACTGTTTTCGCTGTCAGTTTCCGTTTTACTAGTCCATGTTTTCATATCTGTCATGTTATTTAGTCCAGTTTTACTAGTCCAGTGCTTCAATCTGTCATGTTATTTACAAATGTACTGTTTCGCTGTCATGTTTTACTAGTCCAGTCCTTCAATCTGTCATGTTATTTACAAATGTACTGTTCCGCTGTCATGTTTTACTAGTCCAGTCCTTCAATCTGTCATGTTATTTACAAATGTACTGTTTCGATGTCTTGTTTTTACTAGTCCAGTGCTTCAATCTGTCATGTTATTTACACAAATGTACTGTTTCGCTGTCATGTTTTACTAGTCCAGTCCTTCAATCTGTCATGTTATTTACAAATGTACTGTTTCGCTGTCATGTTTTACTAGTCCAGTCCTTCAATCTGTCATGTTATTTACAAATGTACTGTTCCGCTGTCATGTTTTACTAGTCCAGTCCTTCAATCTGTCATGTTATTTACAAATGTACTGTTTCGCTGTCATGTTTTACTAGTCCAGTCCTTCAATCTGTCATGTTATTTACAAATGTACTGTTTCGCTGTCATGCTTTACTAGTCCAGTCCTTCAATCTGTCATGTTATTTACAAATGTACTGTTTCGCTGTCATGTTTTACTAGTCCAGTCCTTCAATCTGTCATGTTATTTACAAATGTACTGTTTCGCTGTCATGCTTTACTAGTCCAGTCCTTCAATCTGTCATGTTATTTACAAATGTACTGTTTCGTTGTCATGTTTTACTAGTAGTCCAGTGCTTCAATCTGTCATGTTATTTACAAATTTACTGTTTCGCTGTCATGTTTTACTAGTCCATTGCTTCAATCTGTCATGTTATTTACAAATGTACTGTTTCGCTGTGTCATGTTTTACTAGTCCAGTGCTTCAATCTGTCATGTTATTTACAAATGTGTACTGTTCCGCTGTCATGTTTTTACTAGTCCAGTCCTTCAATCTGTCATGTTTATTTACAAATGTACTGTTTCGCTGTCATGTTTTACTAGTCCCAGCAGTCCTTCAATCTGTCATGTTATTTACAAATGTACTGTTCCGCTGTCATGTTTTACTAGTCCAGTCCTTCAATCTGTCATGTTATTTACAAATGTACTGTTTCGCTGTCATGTTTTACTAGTCCAGTGCTTCAATCTGTCATGTTATTTACAAATCTACTGTTTCGCTGTCATGTTTTTACTAGTCCAGTCCTTCAATCTGTCATGTTATTTACAAATGTACTGTTCCGCTGTCATGTTTTACTAGTCCAGTCCTTCAATCTGTCATGTTATTTACAAATGTACTGTTTCGCTGTCATGTTCGTAAATTGCGTTGAAAAATCTCACTATTGGATTTTATTTTACCTCTTGCACTGATTTATCCTGTCGTGTTAATTTTCGGTTCCGAAATCTTGAATGTAACTAAACCTATGACAAGAACCAGACAAGAACCAGACAAGAACCAGACAAGAACCAGACAAGAACCAGACAAGAACCAGACAAGAACCAGACAAGAACCAGACAAGTGCCAGTAGAATAAGAATGAGAAGAAAAAAAAACTTCTATATCCAGACCTAAAGGTCTTTTATATTTAGACATGCGCCCTAATATAACCGACTAGGTTGAACGGGACGCGCCTCGCCAAAACGAGGCAACATTTTTTTTTTTAAATGACAAGAAAACGTTGGCGATATATAGGACACACATTGAGGAATCCGCTGATAGTATTACACGACAGTTCTCGTTCTGGGATTCACAGGGTAAAAGAGGCAGAGTGAGAGCACATATAAAAGAAAAAAAAAAGAAACACGCACAAGGAGAAGAGACCTAGAGACAGAATTGAAAGCGACGAGGAAGGCACGACAAAACCTTGACCTTATAGTACAGGACAAGAGAACTTGGCATGAGTTTATTAAGACCTGTGTGACTTTGTCATGGGATTTCTCACCTTCCTTGCGGTGATGGTCCAGCAGTGACAATATTTAGAATATCTACTGAGGATCTTCAAAGGTGTCTGCCTTTCGCTCAAGATTACTGTTGGCAGAGATGTGAACTGAAGAATGGTGCTTCAATCCTAGGGAGCGTCACAGGAATTTAAGAAAGAAAGCACTACAGCTGATAGGATCCAGGCCATGTAAACTTTCCCAGACCTTCTATGAGGAGAAAGAATTTTGTTCGTTTTGATGAGCCCCCAACTGTTTTAAACTAGTAAAATATTACTTCGGTCGCTCTGTTTAAATGTATCTAAAGCCAGTAAGATGTCGATTGGCTACTGCTCCAGCCGATGTTGGTTCTTTGCAGGTTGTAGACTGGTTCACTCTTTCACTGGTCAAGTCTGGTGGCAGTAACACGTCCCTCGTAGTATCGTGGGGTAATTACGAAGATGGTCCAGCGTCTTCAAGACCCATCTAATGTTGGTGTCTAGCTTTAACTGAAGGCCACCTATACCACATGCTTGTTCTACAGACTAGTAACACCAATTGGTACCGCCGACTAGTATCATGAAATAAGAGAGAAGCGAGTATCCACCTGAGTATTGGGTTTCCTGTCAGGAAAATCAGGTGCCTCCCATTTTAATTCCACCATCCCATCTGCCTCAGACCTTTACCCTCTCTAAGCATTAATGTTAAATCCAGTGAGCAGAACACACCCATTGCATTTATATAGAACATGTTTACATATAAATATGCACTGGGTAAAAGGTTAATATATATTTATGTACATTATTTCTGTAATCTTCCACTCCCTGCCCCATATGGGAACTTGGGACTACCTCTGCTTTTGGTTCTCTATGAGAAACTCGCTTGAAGCAGTCACCAGCTCTTGCAAGAGTGGTTCATGACACCATCATTGTATATGCTGAGGTTGCCAGCCTCGTAAGACTTGGACATCCACTAGCCATTTTCACATGTTATTAATGCAAAATATGGAATTATAAAAAATGAACAACTCATCCCAAAGACTTGGACAATATACAGACTTCTGGCTCACAGAAACAGTTCGGCAACTTGGTTAAGATGACTCCTACACGTGATCTGGGTTATTACTTTGCAATAGAGTCCCACCATGACTTAGTGTTCAGGTTCCTATGATACCAGGCTTTTCGTATTAATTAAAGGTAGAGTTTTCTTGCTGTGTAAGTCCACAAGATGCTCAAATATATTCTCCGGTCCTTTAAAGTACAACCCTGATTCTATTCTTTATTCTGGCTTGTCTGACTGTCTTCTTGACGAGTTGAATTAGCAGTGCCTTAGACTCAGAATGTGCTAGATTATAAGCAACATTCGGCCCACGCATCCACGTTGCTACTATATGACAAGGCTCCAATCAGAAATGTTGTATTTTAACATCTCAAATGCCAAACCAATAGCATTTAACTTTCGTATTTTGGTAGGGGTATATCCCACTACCATGTCTTGGAAAAGTCCTGCGTAACACATACGATAGTTTTTTTTAAATGTGATTTTTACACAAGTCACTGCCACATAAGGTATTTTCTCGTCCGTTGATATTGTTTAGGTTTACAACCCACCGCTTCATAGATCTATCATTAATAATGTCTTTCCAGATTGACAACTTATCGTCACTTTTGCCTACGACAAATCTGCCTGGAAACAGTTGTATCATTTACCTGCTCCAAAATCCCATGAGTTATCTTGAGTGCGTGTCTAAACTCTGTCACTAGATGAATATCTTCTGACACGTTCCTGTGCACACAAACAACTGTCAAGCAACACCGGCCAGACAGAAAATATTAGCAGTGATAAGACAACTGACTGTGGCCATATCTGCTTTGTTTACGTCTTAATCGGGCGCTCTCATTCATTGTCTGGTCGGAAATATGTTACGCACTCGTAAACAACATTTCACTCTACAGATCCTGGAGTCAATATGGATTCAAACGAAAGTCAGTGATTACAACTATCAGTAAAGATGGTCGATGAATGAAGAAAAGCGATTGTAAACAATATATGGTGCCCATGATTTAGTACGCAAAATGAGAGGTAGATCAATAATGTCGGGTAGAAGAAGAACGGACAATTCTGTCACATCCTTGGAGAAATGAAGGGCCAATGAAAGAATAAATGAATTAGTGGTTGGGCCAATGAGACAATGAATGAATGAGAGGTGTGAATAATTCATAGGCGTGTTTGTTTGTTTTGGTAATTTTATTTTATTTTATTATTTTTTTTTTTTTGGTTTATGTTTTTGTACTTGTTATGTTTTTTGCTCTTTTACTGTTTTGTGTGTGTGAGTGTGTGTGTTTATTTTGATGTTTTTATTCCCTTTTTTTGGTGTGAGAAACTATGCTTGTGTTTGTGGGCCGTGTATGTTTTATACGGCACCAGTAGTTATATTGATTTTATTTAGTCAGAGTGTCGTAAATTTATTTTGAGAGAAAAGAGTCTTGGAAATAGTGGTCCTATTTAGAGTGTAGACTGGTGGTGAAAAGCATAGT